>SJYT01055764.1:44004-62224 GCA_006410635.1 Cephalophus harveyi | reverse complement strand
GTACTTTGGCCACCTCATGCGAAGAGTTGACTCATTGGAAAAGACTCTGATGCTGGGAGGGATTGGGGGCAGGAGGAGAAGGGGACGACCGAGGATGAGATGGCTGGATGGCATCACTGACTCGATGGATGTGAGTCTGAGTGAACTCCGGGAGATGGTGATGGACAGGGAGGCCTGGCGTGCTGCGATTCATGGGGTCGCAAAGAGTCGGACACGACTGAGCGACTGAACTGAACTGAACTGATCTCCTTTAGAATGGACTGGTTGGATCTCCTGGCAGTCCAAGGGATTCTCAAGAGTCTTCTCCAACATCACAGTTCAAAAGCATCAATTATTTGGCGCTTAGTTTTCTTCACAATCCAACTCTCACATCCATACATGACCACTGGGAAAACCAAGGTAAATTGAAAGTTGTCAAATAGGAGATGGTAAGGGTGAATATCCACATTTTTGGAATCAGTGAACTGGAATGGAATGGGTGAACTTAACTCAGATGACCCTTGTATCTACTACTATGGGCAAGAATCCCTTAGAAGAAATGGAGTAACCATCATAGTCAGCAAAAGAATCTGAAATGCAGTACTTGGGTGCAATCTCAAAAATGACAGAATGATCTCTGTTCGTTTCCAAAGCAAGCCATTCAATATCCCAGCAATCCACGNACTTAACTCAGATGACCCTTGTATCTACTACTATGGGCAAGAATCCCTTAGAAGAAATGGAGTAACCATCATAGTCAACAAAAGAATCTGAAATGCAGTACTTGGGTGCAATCTCAAAAATGACAGAATGATCTCTGTTCGTTTCCAAAGCAAGCCATTCAATATCCCAGCAATCCACGTCTATGCCCCAACCAGTAATGCTGAAGAAGCTGAAGTTAAATGGTTTTATGAATATCTACAAGATCTTCTAGAACTATCACCCAAAAAAGATGTCCTTTTCATTATAAAGGACTGGAATGCAAAAGTAGGAGGTCAAGAGATACCTGGAATAACAGGCAAATTTGGCCTTGGAGTACATTAGGTGATGGTGTGATCATTCACCTAGAGCCAGACATCTTGGAATGCAAAGCCAATGTGCCTTAGGAAGCAACACCAAGAGCAAAACTAACGGAGATGATGGAATTCCAGTTGAGCTATTTCCAATCCTAAAAGATGATGATTTGTTAGTGCTGCACTCAGTATGCCAGCAAATCTGGAAAACTCAGCAGTGGTCACAGGACTGGAAAATGTCAGTTTTCATTCCAGTCCCAAAGAAAGACAGTGCCAAGAAATGTTCAAACTACTGCACAATTGCAGTCATCTTACATGCGAGCAAAGTAATGCTCAAAATTCTCCAAGCCAGTTTTCAACCACTTTAACTGTGAACTTCCAGATGTTCAAGCTGGATTTAGAAAAGGCAGAGGAACCAGATATCAGATTGTCATCATCTGTTGGATTATCAAATAAGCAAGAGAGCTAAAAAACAAACAAACAAAACATGTATTTCTGTTTTATTGACTATTATAAAACCTTTGACTGTGGATCCCAACAAACTGGAAAGTTCTTAAAGAGATAGGAATAACAGACCACCATATTAAAAAGCAGAGACATTACCTTGTTGACAAAGGCCCATCTCTAGTCAAAGCTATGGTTTTTCTAGTAGTCTTGTATGGATGTGAGAGTTGAACTATAAGGAAACCTGAGTGCTGAAGAATCAATGCTTTTGGAATTGTGGTGTTGTATAAGACTCTTGAGAGTCCCTTGGACTGCAAGGAGATCAAAGGAGTCAATCCTAAAGCAAATTAGTCCTGAATACTCATTGGAAAGATTGATGCTGAAGCTGAAACTCCAATACTTTGGCCAACTTATGCTAAGAACTGACTCACTAGAAAAGAACCTGATGCTGGGAAAGATTGAAGGTAGGAGGAGAAGGGAATGGACAAAGGATGAGACGGCTGGATGGCATCACTGACTTGATAAACATGAGTTTGAGTAAGCTCAGGGAGTTGGTGATGGACAGGGAAACCTGGTGTGCTGTTCTCCATGGGGTCACTAAGAGTCCAATAAGACTGACCTGAACTGAATGTTGAGCCACATTGCACTGGAAGTGGGAGAAAAATTTGCTAAATGATTTTAAAGATTTTTGCAGATATACAGTCATTTGTGAACCAGAGGTGATAATACTGAGCCATTGATCCTTTTAGTGATAGAGAAAATGTTGCTACTTTGGAAGCTGATGTATGAGGAAAAAAAGAGAATAATGAAAGGAAACAGGAGAAAATGAAAGGCTTAGAAAAGTGAACTAAACTCTTTACTTGAGGAAGACAGATTTTTCCAAAGGCCAACTGTATTGCTTCCACTTCAATTTAAATAAGGTGTGAAGTAAAATGCTGTAGTGGATACACTTATGCCAATTTTNTTGGAAGCTGATGTATGAGGAAAAAAAGAGAATAATGAAAGGAAACAGGAGAAAATGAAAGGCTTAGAAAAGTGAACTAAACTCTTTACTTGAGGAAGACAGATTTTTCCAAAGGCCAACTGTATTGCTTCCACTTCAATTTAAATAAGGTGTGAAGTAAAATGCTGTAGTGGATACACTTATGCCAATTTTGCCTGTGTTTTTCAATGTGTATACTTATGTTTTATTTAAGCAACACAAAGGTATTAAGCAAAGTGACTCTTTGATGCTAATCATATGCATTAATATAAGAATTTTTTAGGTAAACACGGTTCTCTTATATTTCATTATTTGGAAAGGAAAATTCTGTATAATGCCTCTTTGAAGATTCAGTGGAATCTTTTGTGCTTCAGTAATTTTCCTATTAAATTACAACTATTAGTGCTAGTTCTTCACCCTAAAGGAAACCAATAAAATCGCCCAAACTAATGAAGTTGCTTCTAACAGCAAGCTCCTTGTTATGGGGGTACTTTTAATTACTGTTAAAATGAACTGGAACAGAATGTCTCCATGATGGGATGTCCCAGAGCTATAAACCAAAACCATAAACAGCTGTGCAGCTCCTAATTTTTTCATTTCACACTTGCAACCACAGCACGTCAAGAGATTTGAAAATATTGGTAGATAAGAATAATAGTGGATTTGAAAGTAAACCAGAAAAATTTACAAGAATATTCTTCTGTTATTACAATAAGAGTATGTTGGTTATATTTTGCATTGCAGGTAGGATTTATTTCCTCTCCTGAATATGATCTTATTTGCTCAAACATTAATGTCTCTCTGCACTAATTGCCATGTTTAGGTACTACTTCAGTCATTACTGCATTGAACAAGGATGGTAGTGCAGCTTATGCAGCGAAAACACCGTCAGTGCTAAAATAGTTTGTACAGGGGAATGGCTTTAGATCAGATTTAATTAAGGTGTGCTTCCCTTTCCAATGTAATTTTATGCCTAAGTAATACAAAGCACAATTTCTATCCAAATCAAAAGGTAGATGCACCATAGACAAACAAGAAACCATGATGCTTTTATTGACACTAATTCATTCTTAACATGGATTTTAAAACAGAAACAGGGGCCAATTTAGTTGATAAATTCAAATGCTGAAGGTGTAAAACACAGAGAAGGCAAAAAATTATGAAACCTGAGGAAGAAATTACTATAGAGGCAATTAAAGATTATGTAGGAAATATTCAATTTGGAAAGATTATGTAGAGGCAATCTTAAAATTAAACTCTGCTTTTCCCCAAGTGAAGGGAAAAGAAAATTGGCAGTGTAAATAATAATAATAATATATATATGATTCATAAATTACAAAACATATGAAACATATTTGAAAAAGCTGGACTATTAGAAAGGAGACACAACTTCTATTTCTGACTCTTGACTGAGAAAAGCTGTGTGTCTTTGTTCGACTCACCTAACCTGGCTAGGTCTGTTTCCTTAACTATAAAGCAGAGAGAGTAAAATTGATTATGTATTCCACATGGCCTCCTCGATGTCTATCACTCCCTCCTGCTGTTCTATGACTTGGGGGCTCTCATACTTCACACAGGGACCATTTTTGGAATATAGAGCATTCAACATCCATGAAATAATTTTTATTCCTTTTGTGGAAAATTGGCAAGGATATATATTTTTATAAAAACTATATATCTTTTTAAATAATAAAAATGAGTAAATGATGTGGCAGATTTATATTTTATCACCCTAGTTCAGCTGGAACTGTTTCCTATCGTTCCCATCCTTGCATAGTTGCTAGCTAGCATGGGTCACTAGAGACATTTTGAAAGAGGTTTGACAGGTGGATGGGAAGCACTAGCTATAAGCCACACTGGCATTTACCTGATGGCTCATCTTGGCTTGAGCAGCAGCCAGACGATAGCTCCTCTGACTCCTAGGAGAGACATATGGTGAGCAACAAGATGCAGAGTGGCAGCTTCTCCTGAAGATCAACTCAACTTCACATTGGAGCTTTGAGGATATGAGACATTGATGGTCATTCCAGTCCATCTTTATGGATTCTAGGATATCCTCACAGATTGCTTTTGTTCTTGCTTATCTTGTTGCTATTGTTCAGGCCCTAAGCCATGTCCCACTGTTTGCAACCCCATCGACTGCAGTACGCCAGACTTTCCTATCCTTCACCATATCCCTGAGTTTGGTCAAACTCATGTACATTGAGTCAGGGATGCTATCCAACCAGCTCATACTCTGCTTCCCCCTTCTCCTACTGCTGTCACTCTTTCCCAACACTGGGGTCTTTTCCAATGAGTCGGCTCTTCCCATCAAGTGGCCTTAGTATTTGAGCTTCAGCTTCAGCTTCAGCATTAGTCCTTCCAATGAATATTCAGTGTTGATTTCCTTTAGGATTGACTGGATTGATCTCCTTGCAGTCCAAGGGTCTCTCAAGCATTTTCTCCAACACCACAATTCAAAAGCACCAATTTTTGATGCTCAGCCTTTTTTGTAGTCCAACTGTACTACACATGACTATTGGAAAAGCCATAGCTTTGACTATGCACAGCTTTGTCAGCCAAGTGAAGTTTCTGATTTTTAATATGTTAAGTTTGTCATAGCTTTTCTTCCAAGGAGCAAATGTCTTTTAATTTCATGGCTGCAGTCATCATCTGCAGTGATTTTGGAGCCCGGTAAAATGAAATCTGCCTGTTTCCACTGTCTCCCCATCTATTTGCCATGAAGTGATGGGACTGGATGTCATGATCTTAGTTTTTGAATGTTGAGTTTTAAGCCAGCTTTCTCACTCTTTACTTTCAGCTTCATCAACAGGCTCTTTAGTTCCTCTTCACTTTCTGCCATAAGGGTGGTGTCATCTGCATATCTAAGGTTATTGATATTTCTCCCAGCAATCTTGATTCCAGCTTGTGCTTCATCCAGTCCCACATTTTGAAGGATATCTCCTTCATATAAGTTGAATAAGCAGGGTGACAATATTCAGCCTCGACATATACCTTTCCCAATTTAAGCCAGTCTGTTGTTCCATGTCCAGTTCTAACTGTTGCATCTAGCCTCGCATAGAGGATTCTTAGGAGGAAGGTGAGGTGTTCTGGTATTTTCATCTCTTTCAAAATTTTCCAGTTTGTTGTAATTCACACAGTCAATGGCTTTAGCATCATCAAAGAAGCAGAAGTATATGTTTTTAATGGAATTCCCTTGTTGTTTCTATGATACAATAGATGTTAACAATTTGATCTCTGATTCCTCTGCCTTTCTAAATCTTGCTTTTACATCTGGAAGTTCTTGTTTCATGAATTGTTGAAGCCCAGCTTAAAGGATTTTGAGCATTACCTTGCTAGCATTTGAAAAGAGAACAGTTATGCAGTAGTTTGTATACTCTTTGACATTGCCCTTCTTTGGGAACGTAATGAAAACTGACCTTTTCCAGATCTCTGGCCACTGCTGAGTTTTCCAAATTTGCTGGCATATTGAGTGCAGCACTTTAACAGCATAATTTTTTAGGATTTGAAATAACTCAGCTGAAATTCCATCACCACCATCATCTACAGCTCTGTTTGTAGTAATGCTTCCTAAGGCTCACTTCACTTCACACTCCAGGACATCTGGCTGTAGGTAAGTAATCACACCATCATGGTTGTTGGGTCATTAAGACCTTTCTTTGTACAATTCTTCTGTGCAGTCTTTCCATCTCTTCTTAATCTCTTTTGCTTCTGTTAGGCCCATGCTGTTTCTGTTCTTTATTTTGCCCATCTCTGCATGAAATGTTCCCGTTGTATCTCCAATTTTCTTGAAGAAATATCTAGGTTTTTCCCATTCTATTATTTTCCTCTATTTCTTTGCACTGTTCACTTAAGAAACTTTCTTATCTCTCCTTGCTATAATCTGGAACTCGGTGTTCAGTTGGGTATATCTTTCCCTTTCTCCTTTGTTTCTCATTTCTCTTCTTTTCTCAGCTATTTTTAATGCCTCCTCAGACAACCTCTTTGCCCTCTTCCATTTCTTTTTCTTTGGGATGGTTTGGATCACTGACTCTTGTACAATGTTACAAACTTCTGTCCATAGTTCTTTCAAGCACTCTATCAGATCTAATCTTTTGACTCTGTCACTTCCACTGTATAATCATAAGGGGCCTGATTTAGGTCTACCTGAATGACCTAGTGGTTTTCCCTACTTTTTTCAATTTAATTCTGAATTTTGCAATAAGGAGCTCAAGATCTGTGCCACAGTCAGCTCCAGATCTTGTTTTAGCTGACTGAATGGAGCTTTTGCATCTTTGGCTTCAAAGAATACAATCACTCTGATTTCAGTATTGACTATATGGTGATATCCATGTGTAGTCTCTTGTGTTGTTGGAAAAGGGTGTTTGCTATGATCCATGCATTCTCTTGACAAAACTCTGTTAGCTCTTGCCGTGCTTCATTTTGTACTTCAAGGCCAAACTTGCCTGTTACTCCAGGTTATCTCTTGCCTTCCTACTTTTGCATTCCAATTCCCTATGATGAAAACGATATATATATATATATATATACATATATATGTATATATATATATTTAGTGTTAGTTTTAGAAGGTCTTGTAAGTCTTCATGGAACCATTCAACTTCAACTTCTTTGGCATTAGTGGTTGGGACATAGACTTGAATTACTGCGAAGGTGAATGTTTTGCCTTGGAAATTGACTGAGATCATTCTGTTGCATAAGGGAGCAAAAACAAGTAACAAGCTCCCTTGCTCACCTTCTGAGGGGTGCCTGAGCTGGTCCCTCAAAGGGGGTGAGGGTAGGGGAAGATTCAAGGGCTAGCCCACCCTTGGTGGTGCTATGTGCATGAGTCATGAACACTACCCTGCTTTTGCTCCCCATACCTCAGAAGTAGCAACTGGGTTTTTGGTCTTCTTGTACCTTATTCATAATTTGCTCCAACTGCACATGTATACAGTTATTTCAGTTCCTTTTAGTTTCTTTGTATTCTGTTATTGGAGGAGATGTTTGATCAGGTGCAAGTACAACAGTCAAGGGTCCTGAGTCCCAGTCCTAGCCTGTGTCAGAATCACAGAGACTGTTTATACAATTGAGCAAGGTCAAATTCTGCTAGTAAAACACATGTGCATATACATTTATTTGTATGTGATGTTCTGCTATTTCTTTGAGCAAACTCTGACTGATCCTGATCCTCAAATTTATTGTTCATACTTCTTTAGAAACAATTTGTAATTTTTTGATGTAGTTTATTTTATTTTATCTTTGTTTATTTAATTGAAATAAAGTTGATTTACAATGTTGTGTTTGTTTCTGGTGTACAGCAAAGTGATTCAGTTATACATACATATATATTCTTTTTATATTATTTCTCTATCTTTAATGTATTTTTAAAAAATGTTGATAAGATTACTTAGTTGTTGCTGAAGCCTAATTGTTCTCTTCACGTTTTTAGTGAGGTCATGTGGAAGAAAGAATAGTCTTATTCCAAAAAGACTCATAGTACAGAAATAGCACATTTGTGACCACTGTTTTATACATATATATATATATATACACACACACATATATATACACTTTACTAACTATTGTTGTTTAATCATGTCAGACATTTTTGCAACCCCGTGGACTGTAGCCCACAGGCTCCTCTGTCCCTGGGATTTCCCAGGCAAGAATACTGGAGTGGGTAGCCGATTCCTTCTTTAGAGGATCTTCCCAACCCAGGTATTGAACCTGCATCTCCTGCATTGCAGGCAGACTCTTTACTGCTGAGCCACCAGGGAAACCCAATCTTACTATTAGAGCTTTTTTTTAAAAGAAAGATTTACCTGATGACACAGTGAGTTCCTTGCCCTATAGGTGTTCATTTAACAGCCTCTCTGAAACGTCAAAGGACTGTTAATAAGAGAATATTGCTAAACCTAGTATGTGTGAATGTGTGTGTATGTGTGTGCACATTCACATGTGTGATGGTGTGTATTCTTGTTCATTTGCTATTTGGAAAAATTTCTTCGCTGAAAAATGTTACTCTTTTCCTTCACCTGTTCCATAAGCTGAGACTTACTGTTCTACTATGAATTCTGAAGTCCTGTACGTAATATATATGCTCAATACAATATGCTCACAGCATGCTCAGTCACTTTAGTGGTGTCTGACTCTTTGTTACCCATGGACTGTAGTTTGCCAAGCTCCTTTGTCCATGGGATTCTCCAGGCAAGAATACTGGAGTGGGTTGCCATGCCCTCGTCCAAGGCATCTTTCCAACCTGGGGATTGAAAACTGCCTCTCTTACACTGCAGGCAATTTTTATTTTTTTACCACTGAGCCACTGGGGAAGCCCTAGCCATACAATATTTTGAGACTCAATTTATAGCTTTGTTAAGCATAGTTTTGACATATGTGCATATTTATTTGCTACTCAATGTATGTTCAGGACAACAGCTTCTGTTTTACTACAACTATGATCTCTTGAAAGACAAAACACTTTTAAAAAATGTTGAAAGACTGTCCTTGAATCTTGAAATACATATTAGTGGAGCATAACAGATGGCAATGCTGGCAACTACATATCAGTGTATATTGACCTTGGGCTTCCCTGGTGGCTCAGACAGTAAAGAATCTTCCTGTAAAGTGGGAGACCCAGGTTAGATCCCTGAATGGGGAAGATCATCTGGAGAAGGAAATGGGAACCTATTCCAGTATTCTTGTCTGGCAAATTCCATGGACAGAGGACCCTGGTGCTTTACAGTTCATGGGGTCCCAAAGAGTTGGACATGACTTAGTGACTAACACATTGACTAGGTATTTGACAAATTGAATGAATGAGTGAATGAATGGGCAGATGGCTGGCTGGCTGGACTGATGAATGGTTAGACGCATGAAGGAAGGAACAGCTAAACATGTGAGGGAATATAAATAAACCTTAGGATGTAGGAATTACCCCGTTATACTCAGATTAAAGATCAGTGTATGTTGACCTTGGTACTCAGAATTTTGAGAGACCACATTATGAAGATATGATTCATGTGGACCTTATAGAAATTAATTTTTATTTCCATGTTCACAATTTTTTCCCCTTGTTAGTAGCCCAAATGTTTCTCTTTCTAAAAACTAACTTTTTACAGCTTCACCTTTAACCTTTTGTGACAAAGCCATGTTGACCTTCTTTCTTTCTGTCTTTCCATTTTAAACCATCATTTTTGCATCTTCAGTGGTTATTTTCCAGTTGATCTTTTTGATTGCCCTTCAGTGTCAGTAATAATTGATAATACTTTTTTTTGTGATTTGAATGTATATGTCTTGCTTTTCTTGTTAATAAGTCTATTTTAAAATTTTATAGTTCCCAGAAAAGACAACTGAATATCAAATTTGTTTATCTATTTATTTTGTGAAGAAGAGTTATTGTTAGGTTAAAAAAACTTCCAGTCAGCCTTGCTTGGAACAAAATGTAAAAAGCTAAAGAGGTTTCAGTCAGTTCAGTTCAGTCACTGACTCTTTGTGACCCCATGAACTGCAGCACACCAGGCCTCCCTGTCCATCACCAACGCCCAGAGTCCACCCAAACCCATATCCATCGAGTTGGTGATGCCATCCAACCATCTCATCCTCTGTCGTCCCCTTCTCCTCCTGCCCTCAATCTTTCCCAGCATCAGGGTGTTTTCAAAAGAGGTTTACATGAAACTTATTGTGTAGAAATTGATTCAAAATGTCAAGAATATAAACTGCTCTAAATTTATCTCTTTATTTTGGGCACATGATGCTCTTCTATGTCATGTTTTTTAATTCATTACTGGGATTAATTTTATGGCCCATGTTTTCTTTTTTCTACATGATTGAATGTTTTATTATTTTAAAAATAATTGATAACCTTTTGAGCAGTTATGACATGGTTAGAATTCTTTATCCATACCACAAGAGTCCATAAGATCCTAGTTATCTCTGTGTATTTGAAGGTTAGCTCCTATTCTTTGAGGAAAATTATGAGTTGTTATGAATATACTCTCTGGGGCATATTCAAGTTCACAGCACCAAACCTATATATTCAAACATTCTGGAAAGAAACTGTCAAAACAATAATGAGATTTCTGATGAGATTTTCCTGGTTAAAATTTAGGCACTGTGTAAAATTCATGCATAGCTAGATGCAAAGCACTGGTAACACCTTTTGTATTTTCCACATCTCCTGAGTAAGGATCTCTTTGCCCAATTTGTGTGAGTATCCATGAGCAAGCAGGACCAGTGAAGTGTTAGAAATGTCATCATTGCTTATTATAGCCTACTGGTTGAAATGATATTGGAGTGAATATGTGTGTGTAAGTGCACATGTGTGTGTTAAACTTGGTTGTGTTGGAAATGTGCTGCAAATTGAGGAGAAACTGGGTTACTTAGGTATTCTAAATGCTTACTTTTTAAAATTGAGAAATTGAGATTGAGATATAACTTTGCACATTTTTGGGAAAACTGTTGTGCATCACAGAGCCAAGACAGCCTTAAAACTTCCAAAGATTCTATAAGCCATATTGTTTTTGTTTCATATACTTTTATTATTATTGAGCCACCATTATATTTAGTTAATTTCCATTTTTAGAGATAACAAGAACTGTACAATTTCTATCACTAAATAGCTTTGTATTAAAGAATTATTAGTGACATATATGTTTTCCCCTAAGAAGGGGAAGAATTATATAGTCACATCTACATCTATATATTTATGAATTATACCTGCGGGTGTGAAATGAAAGTAACTCAGTCGTGTCTGACTCTTTGTGACCCCATGGACTGTATAGTCTATGGAATTCTCCAGGCTAGAATACTGGAGTGGGTAGCCTTTCCCTTCTCCAGGGTATCTTCCCAACCCAGGGATTGAACCCAGGTCTCCCGCATTGCAGGTGTATTCTTTACCAACTGAGCTATCAGAGAAGCTTGCAAACATATGCATGTAAATAATGTTGTTAAAGTGACAGAGTGAGAGAAAGAGAAGAAGAGGCAGAGAGAGAGAAACACAGAGAAGAGGGAGAAAGAGAGAGAATGAATTTCAAAATATTAACAAATGAAAAGAAAGCTAACGTTAATATTTTTAAAAAACAATTTTATTTATTTGTTTTTGGCTGTGCTGGTTCTTCATTGCTGCATGTGGGCTGTCTCTTGCTGTGGAAAATGAGCTCTAGGCACATGGGCACTTCAGTAGTTGCAGTGCATGGACTTAGTAACTGAGACTCATAGACTCGAGCGTGGGCTCAGTAGTTGTGGCACATGGGCTTGGTTGCTCCATGGCATTGGAATCTTCTGTTAGGCCCATACCATTTCAGTCCTTTATTGTGCTCATCTTTGCATGAAATGTTCCCTTGGTGTCTCTACTTTTCTTGAGGAGACCTCTAGTCCTTCCCATTCTATTGTTTTCCTCTATTTCTTTGCATTGATCACTGAGGAAGACTTTCTTATCTCTCCTTGCTATTCTTTGGAACTCTGCATTCAAATGGCTATATCTTTCCTTTTCTCCTTTGTCTTTTGTGTCTTTTCTTTTCTCAGCTATTTGTAAGGCCTCCTCAGACAACTATTTTTCCTTTTTGCATTTCTTTTTCTTGGGGATGGTCTTGAGCCTGTCTCCTGTATCATGTCACAAACCTCCATCCATAGTTCTTCAGGCACTCTGTCTATAAGATCTAATGCCTTGAATCTATTTTTCACTTCCACTGTATAATCATAAGAGAACTGATTTAGGTCATACCTGAATGGTCTAGTGGTTTTCCCTACTATCTTCAATTTAAGTCTGAATTTGGTGATAAGGAGTTCATGATCTGAGCCACAGTCATCTCCCGGTCTTGTTTTTGCTGACTATATAGGGCTTCTGCATCTTTGGCTGCAAAGAATATAATCAGTCTGATTCCGGTATTGACTAACTGGTGATGTCCATGTGTAGAGTCTTCTCTTGTGTTGTTGGAAGAGGATGTTTGCTGTGACCAGTGTATTCTCTTGGCAAAACTCTATTAACCTTTGCCTTGCTTTGTTTTATACTCCAAGGCCAAACTTGCCTGTTACTCCAGGTATCTCTTGACTTCCTACTTTTGCATTCCAGTCCTCTATAATGAAAAGGAAATGTTTTTTGGATGTTAGTTCTAGGAGGTCTTGGAGGTCTTCATAGAACCATTCAACTTCAGCTTCTTCAGCATTAGTGGTCGGGGCCTAGACTTGGATTACTCTGATATTGTATGGTTTGCCTTGGAAATGAACAGAGATCATTCTGTCGTTTCTGAGATTGCATCTAAGTACTGCATCCAAGGACTCTTTTGTTGACTATGAAGGCTACTCCATTTCTCCTAAGGGATTCTTGCCCACTGTAGTAGATTTAATGGTCATCTGCATTAAATTCACCCATTCCAGTCCATTTTAGTTCACCGATTCTTAAAATGTTGATATTCACTGTTGCCATCTCTGTTTGACCACTTTCAATTTGACTTGATTCATGGACCTAACATTCCAGGTTCCTACTCAGTATTGCTCTTTATAGCATCATACTTTACTTCCATCACCAGTCACATGCACAACAGGGTGTTGTTTTTGCTTTGTCTCTGTCTCTTCATTCTTTCTCAAGTTATTTCTCCACTCTTCTCCAGGAGCATATTGGGCACCTACTGACCTCTGGAGTTCATCTTTTAGTGTCCTATCTTTCTGCCTTTTCATAGTGTTCATGGAGTTCTCAAGGCAAGAATACTGAAGTGGTTTGCCCTTCCCTTCTCCAGTGGACCATGTTTTGTCAGAACTCTCCAGCATGACTTGTCTGTCTTGAGTAGCCCTACCCGGCATAGCTCATAGTTTCATTGAGTTAGACGAGGCTGTGGTCCACGTGATCAGATTGGTTAGTTTTCTGTGACTACAGTTTTGATTCTGTCTGCCCTCTGATGGAGAAAGATAAGAGGCTCATGGAAGCTTCCTGATGGCAGAGACTACCTGAGGGGAAAACTGGGTCTTGTTCTGACAGGACAGGGCCATACTCAGTAAATCTTTAATCCAATTTTCTGTTGATGGGTGTGGCTGTATTCCCTCCCTGTTGTTTGACCTTAGGCCAAATTATGGTGGAGGTAATGAGGATGATGGTGACCTCTTTCAAAAGGTCCCATGCACACAGGGCTTTATCAAATGCCCCCAACCCTGCAGCAGGTCACCACCCACCCATGCTTCCACTGAATACTCCTGGACACTCATGGGCAAGTCTGGGTCAGTCTCTTTTGGAGTCACTGCCCCTTTCTCCTGTGTCCTTGTGTGTACAAGATTTTGTTTTTGCCCTTCAACAGTTTGTTTCCCCAGTCCTGTGTAAGTTCTGGTAGCTCTATGGTGGGGTTAGTGGTGACCTCCTCCAAGAGGGCTTGTGCCATACACATGTCTGCTGCACCCAGAGCCCCTGGCCCTGCAGCAGTCCACTGCTGATCGTTACCTCCACAGGAGACACTCAAATACAGTTCTGGCCCAGTCTCTGTGGGGTCTTTAGATCTGTCTTGCTGAGGCTTCTCCTTTGTCCTTGGATGTGGGGTATCATTTTTTGGTGTGGTCCAACATTTTTCTCTCAATGATTGTTCAGCAGTGTGTTGTAATTTTAGAGTTCTCTCAGGAGAAGATGAGCATATGTCCTTCTACTCCACCATCTTGGTTTTGGCCAAAAGTTAAGCATGTAGCAAAGGTGATGCTATAGGACATGGTCACAGAGAAATTCACTGGGAAAAACTTGTCTGCTTTAAATCCATCAAGGCTGTGCAAAAGAAGGGAAAGCTCAGCAATGGTTCCAGGAAAAGAAAACTGGATCAGGATGGAAAGATATCTTCCCACAGTTGGGACAGCACATGACAGTGGAAGTGGGCCCAGACCAAATTCAGCCAAAGCTGTGACACTTATGTTCCTTGTAGGAGTCCATATGGTATTAGTATTAAGAGGCATCATGACAAAAGAATATTAGTAGCCACTAAATTGTAGGTCCTGTGGATAATTCTTAGCATCCAAGAAGTGTACCTCTTGTATTTAAACAATTGCTTTGGAAAAATCACTAAGTGAAGAAACCCAGCCTCAAGTGCTACACATGGTACAACCTTATAAGACATTTATTTATTAGAGATACTAAGGTAACATTTCATGCAAAGATGTGCACAATAAAAAGGACAGAAATGGCATGGATGTAACAGAAACAGAAGATATTAAGAAGAGGTGGCAAGAATACACAGAAGAACTATATAAAAAGGAATTCCATAACCCAGATAACCATGATGGTGTGATCACTCACCCAGAGCCAGACATCCTGGAATGCAAAGTCAAGTGGGCCTTAGGAAGCATCACTACGAACAAAGCTAGTGGAGGTGATGGAATTCCAGTTGAGCTATTTCAAATCCTGAAAGATGATGCTGTGAAATTGCTGTACTCAAGATGACAGCAAATTTGGAAAACTCAGCAGTGGCTTCAGGACTGGAAAAGGTCAGTTTTCATTCTAATCCCAAAGAAAGACAATGCCAAAGAATGCTCAAACTACCACACAATCACACTTATCTCACACACTAGCAAAGTAATGCTTAAAATTCTCCAAGCCAGGCTTCAACAGTATGTAAACTGTGAACTTCCAGATGTTCAACCTGGATTTAGAAAAGGCAGAGGAACCAGAGATCAAATTGCCAACATCCATTGGATCAATGAAAAGCAAAAGAATTCAAGAAAAACATCTATTTCTGCTTTATCGACTACACCAAAGTCTTTGACTGTGTGGATCACAACAAACTATGAAAAATTCTTCAAGAGATGGGAATACCAGGCCACCTGACCTTCCCTTTGAGAAATCTGTGTGCAGGTCAAGAAGCAACAATTAGAACTGGACATGGAACAACAGACTGGTTCCAAATAGGAAAAGGAGTACATCAAGGCTGTATATTGTCACCCTGCTTATTTAACCTATACGCAGGGTACATCCTGAGAAATGCTGAGCTGGAAGAAGCACAAGCTGAAATAAATATTGCTGAGAGAAATATCAATAACCTCAGATATGCAGATGACACCACCCTTATGGCAGAGAGGGAAGAACTAAAAAGCCTCTTGATGAAAATGAAAGAGGAGAGTGAAAAAGTTGGCTTTAAACTCAACATTCAGAAAATGAAGATCATGGCATTTGGTCCCATTACTTCATGGCAAATTGATGGGGAAACAATAGAAACAGTGACAGACTTTATTTTTTGGGGCTCCAAAATCACTGCAGATGGTGACTTCAGCCATGCAATTAAAAGATGCTTGCCCCTTGGAGGAAAAGCTATGACAAACCTAGACAGCATATTAAAAAGCAGAGACATTATTTTCCAACAAAGGTCCATCTAGTCAAAGCTATGGTTTTTCCAGTTGTCATGTATGGATGTGAGAGTTGGATTATAAAGAAAGCTGAGCACTGAAGAATTGATGCTTTTGAACTGTGGTGTTGGAGAAGACTCTCGAGAAGACTCTCCTTCTTGGACTGCAAGGAGATTCAACCAATCCATTCTGAAGGAGATTAGCCCTGGGATTTCTTTGGAAGGAATGATCCTAAAGCTGAAACTCCAACACTTTGGCCACCTGATGTGAAGAACTGACTCATTTGAAAACACCCTGATGCTGGGAAAGATTGAAGGCAGGAGGACAAGGGGATAACAGAGGATGAGATGGTTGGATGACATCACCGACTCAATGGACATGAGTTTATGTAAGCTCTGGGAGTTGATGATGGACATGGAAGCCTGACCTCTGCAATACGTGGGGTCACAAAGAGTTGGACATGACTGACTAACTGAACTGAACTGATTGGAATCTTCTTGGAACAGGGATCAAAAGCATTTCCACTACATTGGGGAGCAGATTCTTAAACACTGGACCACAATGGAAGTCCCTAACTTTTATAGGGGGACTCTTCTATGCCAGGTGTAGGTCTGAAGAGTATCAGCAAGGTTTATTTTGAAAGAGGTCACAGTATATATTTCTAGAGTAAGCAACAGGTTTAAATATATTGTTGAGGTAACTATGCATTTATTTGATTTGCAAGTAATTTATTCTTACCTGCAATGGAAAAGGATACCAAAAGGCACAAATGAAATCTGTGACTTCTGGAACAAACTTTACATTGTATATATTCATTCAATTGTGTTTGAAGAAAAATCATGCCATATTATGATCTTTGTTTCTGCTCAGTTTTTGTTATTTGGCACAAATATGGTGGATTGCTTTTGAATTGAAGTCTACTATTTTTTCCTTGTACTGGATTCATTGATGGTATAGAAAAATGTAACATTTCAAAACAACATAATTTATCTCCCAAATCAGAATATGCTAAAATGATAATTCTACTAAGAAATGTAAGAGGGGGCGGTCCTAAGATGGCAGAGGAATAGGACAGGGAGATGACTTTCTCCCTCACAGATTCATCAAAAGAACATTTCAACACTGAGTAAATTCCACAAAACAACTTCTGAATGCTGACAGAGGACATCAGACACCCAGAAAAGCAGATCATTGGCTTCAAAAACAGGTAGGAAAAAATATAAAAGACGAAAAAAGAGACAAAGGAGGTAGGGAGGGAGCTCTGTCCTGGGAAGGGAGTCCTGTCCTGGGAAGAGACTCGTAAGAAGAGAGGTTTCCAAACACCAGGAAACATTCTCACTGCCGAGTCTGGGGCGAGCCTTGGAAGCACAGAGGGCAACATAACAGGAAGGAAAAATAAGTAAATAAGTAAAACCAACAGATTATGAGCCCAACAGTAACTCCCCTAGCGGAAAAGCAGCGTAGACACCTGCATCGGCCACTAGCAAGTGGGGGCTGGGCAGGGAGGCAAGGGAGGCTTAGACTGCAGTGCTTTTTAAGAATCGGACCGAGGCGCGGGGCGCAAACAATCAGGCCGGAACACCCCACGCGTGACCAGAGGGCCCGTGCATGACCAGAGCAAACTAACTTGGGCTAGCAATCCAGACTGTGGGATAGCTACCATGTAAACTGGGTTATTTCATTTAAACTTTCAAAACTGTTACTCCTCTTTTTCAGGGAAGGTAAGGCTCGTAGAGTAAGGTAGCTTGCCTTTGGTGGCTGGCACTCAAGCCAAGGCCTGCCTGCCTCTGGAGTCTCTGATGGTACCTGTTGGTGCTGATGCATCCTGAGTGGACCCTTTGGCAACATTAGAGGTGCTTTTGAATATGAAAGGTGGGGTGAATATCCCCCTCCCGTAGGTCTCTTCTGTTCTCTAGAACTTGGAAAAATCCTGCCCTTACTTACCAGTGTGAGCAGGGAAGTTTCCCAGCTGCTCTTCCTGGCCACCAACCCCTGGCTAGGGCCAGGGGACTCCTCTGGGCGAGGAGCGTTTGGCTAGCATGCGCGTGAGTGGCCGATCACCAACTGACTGACCTCATGCAGCAGGAAACTTTCTTCACCTTCATGAAAACTGAACACATGAGACCATCAGATGTGTGACTACACTGAATGCAAGAGGGTAAAGAGACCTTTAGAAAAGTGAATCTCCTGGACTTGCTAATTTCAATCATTTTGGCCTTTTTAAAACTACCTTAGAAACTTAAAGGTTAAAGAATAATACATACAGATACCTAAGTATATATGTAGATATTTATTTATTTTTTTTTATTTTTATTTTTTTTTAATTTTTACTTTATTTTACTTTACAACACCGCACTGGCTCTGCCACACATTGACACGAATCCACCATGGGTGCACACGAGATCCCAATCCTGAATCCCCCTCCCACACCCCACCCCACACCCTCTCTCTGGATCATCCCCGTGCACCAGCCCCGAGCATCCTGTATCCTGCATCGAACATAGGCTGGTGCTTC
>SJYT01055764.1:21589-37980 GCA_006410635.1 Cephalophus harveyi | reverse complement strand
GGGAGGGGGATTCAGGATTGGGAGTTCGTTTACACCTGTGGCGGATTCATGTCAATGTATGGCAAAACCAATATGGTATTGTAAAGTAAAATAAAGTAAAAAAAAAAAAAAAAGAAACAGACAAAAAAAGAATGAAAGTTCGTGTTGGGCAGAAAATTAAGGAGGCAATATTCCAGCAAGAACACACATTTCCTTAGGAAATAATCATGGCTATTTAAATATAATAAAATTGTTCATTTTTTATTCCAAAAAAAAAAAAAAGAAATGTAAGATGAATGATAGTTTAAAAAAATCATTATTATTTTTAAACTGAAGTAGAGTTAGAAGGCAATGGCATCCCACTCCAGTACTCTTGCCTGGAAACTTCCATGGATGGAGGAGCCTGGTGGGCTGCAGTCCATGGGGTCACTGAGTCAGACACGACTGAGTGACTTCACTTTCACTTTCATGTATTGGAGAAGGAAATGGCAACCCACTCCGGTGTTCTTGCCTGGAGAATCCCAAGGATGCCGGAACCCAAGGGGCTGCCGTCTGTGGGGTCGCAGAGTTGGACACGACTTAAGCGACTTAGCAGCAGCATACTAATTTAAGGTATAGAATATAGCAATTCAGTGTTTTATAGGTTATACTCCATTTAAAATTATTATAAAATGTTGGTGATATTACCTGTTCTGTTCTCCTCATTTTCTACTAGACTCCTTGTGGATTTTTCTATCTAGCCTTGGTTGTTGAAGAGCTGTTTTGTTAGTCTCCATGGTGACTTCAGTGAGAATAGATCAATGTGCTGTTGAGCTTTAGACGTGTTCCTGAGGGAAAGTGAGCCCGTGTCTTCCTACTCCTCATCTTTATGTCTCCCCAAGAATGGTAATTTGCAATAGAAGTTTTGTACAGTAGCCAAGGTTATCCTACAACTTGTTCTTACTGTGATATGGAGAAGGAATAATTTAACTTAGTAACCACTGATTACATGGTATTGTGGTAGGTACTGGAGACAGAGGGGTAAGATTATTTTCTCCTCTATTTAACCTAATTCCTAGACTGTTCCAGTGCTCAAAAGTGTTTTTTTTTTTTTTTATTTTTTATCTTGTCTCAGAAATTGTATTTATCCCATGGACTCACGTTTCTTTACATCTATTATTTCCATATTTTATCTTCATCTAAACGTCCCAGTAGAATCCCAAAGCTGTGTATACAATTGCCTATTTGAAATATACTTTTGATAATGTAATAGATATTTTATAATTAAGATGTTCAAAAAAACTTATGCTTACCAAAGGAGAAAGAGGAGGGGAGGGAAAACTTAGGAGCTTGGAATTAGCATAAACACTGCTATATATAAAATAGAAAGCTAGCAAGGACCAGCTGTTTCACACAAGAAGCCATACTAAATATTTTGTAATAACCTATGAGGGAAAAGAATCTGGAAAAAAAAAAAAACTATGTATGTATAAGTGAATCAAGTCTTTTTCATTCTGTGCTTTCCTCTGTTTCTTTGAATTATTCATTTAAGAAGGCCTTTTATCTCTGCTTGTTATTCTCTGTGACCCCATGGAGTGTAGCCCACCAGGCTCCTGTGTCCATGGGATTCTCCAGGCAAGAATACTGGAGTGGGCAGCCATTTCCTTCTTGAGGGGATCTTCTTGATCTGGGTATCGAACCTGGGTTTCCTGCACTGCAGGCAGATTCCTTACCATGTGAACCACCAGGGAAACCCCAGTTGGGTATATCTTTCCCTTGCTCCCTTGCCTTTCACTTCTCTTCTTTCCTCAGCTATTTGTAAAGCCACTCAGACAACCACCTTGCCTTCCTGCATCTCTATTTTGGGAGGACAGTTTTAGTCACTGCCTACTGTAAAACATTATGAACCACCATCCATAGCTCTTCAGGTACTCTGTCTAATAGATCTAATCCCTTGAATCTATTTGTCAACTCCACTGCATAATTATTAGGGATATGACTTAGATCACACCTGAATGACCTAGTGATTTTCCCTATTTTCTTAAATTTAAGCTTGAATTTTGAAACAAGGAACTCATGAGCTGAGCCACAGTCAGTTTCAGGTGTTGTTTTCACTGACTTTATAAAGCTTCTCCTTCTTTGGCTGCAAAGAACAAATCTGATTGTGGAATTGACCATCTGGTGATGTCTATGTGTAGAGTCATCTCTTGGGTTGTTGGAAAAGGGTGTTTGGTACCACCAGTGTGTTCTCTTGACAAAATTCCATTAGTCTTTGCCCTGCTCCATTTTGTACTCGAAGGTCAAACTTGACTGTTATTTTGCTATTTCTTGATTTCCTACTTATGGATTTGAATCACTTATGATGAAAAGGACATCTTTTTTTGTGTGTGTGTATGTTAGCACTACAAGGTCTTGTAGGTCCTCATAGAATTAGTCAGCTTCAGCTTCTTTGGCATCAGTAGTTGCAGCACAGACTTGGATTACTGTGATGATAAATAATTTGTCTTGGAAACGAGCTGAGATAATTCTGTTGTTTTTGAGGTTGGACACAAGTATTGTATTTCAGACTCTTTGTTGATTATGAGGGCTACTCCATTTCTTCTAAGGTATTCTTGCTCACAATAGTAGATATGACGGTCATCTGCATTAAATTCTTACATGAACGATGCAGAGAAATAGAGGAAAACAACAGAATGGGAAAGACTAGAGATTTCCTCAAGAAGACTGGAGATATCAAGGGACATTTCATGCAAGGATGGGCACGATAAAGGACAGAAACAGTAAGGACCTAAGAGAGGCAGAAGAGATTAAGAAGAAGTGGCAAGAATACAGAGGAGAACTATTCAAAAATGGTCATAATGACCAAGATAACCCTGATGGCGTGGTCACTCACCTAGAGCCAGGTAACCTGGAGTGTGAACTCAAGTGACTAGTAGGAAGCATTACTATGAAATAAGCTAATAGAGGTGATGGAATTCCAGACAAGCTATTTAACATCATGAAAGATGATGCTGTTTAAGTGCTGCACTCAGTATGTCAGCAAATTTGGAAAACTCAGCAGTGGCGACATGACTGGAAAAGGTCAGTTTTCATTTCAACCCCAAAGAAGGGCAGTGTCAAAGAATGTTCAAACTACCACACAGTTGTGGTCATTTCACATGCTAGTAAGGTAATGCCCCAAATCCTTCAAGATAGGATTCCAGTTCCTTCAAGATAGGCTTCAGCTGTACATGATACAAGAACTTCCAGATGTATAAACTGGGTTCCAAAGAGAAAGAGGAACCAGAAATCAAATTGCCCAAAATTTGTTGCATCATGGAGAAATCAAGGGAATTCGAGAAAATCTTCTCTTCATTGACTATGTTATAAAGCTTTTGACTGTATCAATC
Source organism: Cephalophus harveyi (assembly GCA_006410635.1). Classification (NCBI taxonomy): domain Eukaryota; kingdom Metazoa; phylum Chordata; class Mammalia; order Artiodactyla; family Bovidae; genus Cephalophus; species Cephalophus harveyi. The sequence continues at coordinate 34,633 of SJYT01055764.1, read as the reverse complement.
ATAACAAATTGTGGGAAATTCTTATAGAAATGGGTGTAGCAGGCCACTTTACCTGTCTCCTGAGAAACCTGTATGCAGGTCAAAAAGCAACAGTTAGAACCAAACATGGAACAACGGACTGGTTCAAAATTGGGGAAGGAGTATGACAAGGCTGTATTGTCATCCTACTTATTTAACTTATATATGGAGTACATCATGCGTAATGCCAGGCTGGATAAATCACAAGCTGAAATAAAGACTGCCAGGAGTAATATCAACAGTCTCAGATATGCTGATGATACCATTCTAGTGGCAGAAAGTGAAGAGGAACTAAAAGACTTCCTGATGAGGGTGAAAGAAGAGACTGAGAAAGCCGGCTTAAAACTCAGTGTTTAAAAACTAAGATCACAGCAGCTGGCCCCATCACTTCATGGCAATTAGCTGGGGAAAAAGAGGAAGCACTGCCAGATTTTATTTTCTTGGGTTCAAAAATCACTGTGAATGGTGACTGCAGCCATGAAATTAAAAGACACTTGCCCCTTGGAAGAAAAGCTATGACAAACCTAGACAGCATATTAGAAAGCAGAGGCATCATTTCGCTGACAAAGGTCCTTACAGTCAAAGCTATGACTTTTCAGTAGTCATGTATGGATGTGAGAGTTGGACAATAAAGAAATTTGAATGCTGAAGAATTGATGGTTTCAAATTGTGGTGCTGAAGAAGATTTTTGAGAGGAGTCTCTTGGACTGCAATGAGATCAAACCAGTCAATCATAAAGGAAATCAGTCCTGAATATTCATTGGAAGGACTGATGCTGAAGCTGAAGCTCCAATTCTTTGACCACCTGATGCGAACAGCTGACTCATTTGAAACGACTCCAATGTTGCAAAAGATTGAAGGCAAAAGGAGAAGAGGGCAGCATAGGATGAGATGGTTCATTCACAGACTGAATGAACATGAACTAACCCTGGGAAATAGTGGAGGACAGAGGAGCCTGGTATGCTACAGTCCATGGGGTTGCAAAGAATTGGACATGGCTTAAGGATTGAACAACAGCAACAAATAATTAATCAATTTCAGTTCAGTTCAGTTCAGTGGCTCAGTCGTGTCTGACTCTTTGGGACCTCATGAATCACAGCATGCCAGGCCTCCCTATTCATCACCAACTCCCAGAGTCTACCCAAATCCATCTCCATAGAGTCAGTGATGCCATCCAGCCATCTCATCCTCTGTCATCCCCTTCTCCTCCTGCCCCCAATCCTTTCCAGCATTAGAGTCTTTTCCAATGAGTCAACTCTTTGCATGAGGTGCCCCAAGTATTGGCGTTTCAGCTTCAACATCAGTCCTTCCAATGAACACCCAGGACTGATCTCCTTTAGGATGGACTGGTTGGATCTCCTTTCAGTCCAAGGGACTCTCAAGAGTCTTCTCCAACACCACACTTCAACAGCATCAATTCTTCAGTGCTGAGCTTTCTTCACAGTCCAACACTCATATCCATATATGAATATGGGTAAAACCATAGCCTTGACTAGATGGATCTTTGTTGGCAAAGTAACGTCTCTACTTTTAAATATGCTATCTAGGTTGGTCATAACTTTCTTTCTGAGAAGTAAGTGTCTTTTAATTTCATGGCTGCAATCACCATCTGCAGTGATTTTGGAGCCCCCCAAAATAAAGTCTGACACTGTATTCACTGTTTCTCCATCTATTTGCCATTAAGTGATGGGACTGGATGCTACGATCTTAGATTTCTGAATGTTGAGCTTTAAGCCAACTTTTTCACTCTCCTCTTTCACTTTCATCAAGAAGGCTTTTTAGCTCCTCTTCAACTTCTGCCATAAGGGTGGTGTCATCTGCATATTTGAGCTTATTGATATTTCTCCCAGCAATCTTGATTCCAGCTTGTGCTTCTTCCAGCCCAGCGTTTCTCATGATGTACTCTGCATATAAGTTAAATAAGCAGGGTGACACTATACAGCCTTGATGTACTCCTTTTCCTATTTGGAACCACTCTGTTGTTCCATGTCCAGTTCTGACTGTTGCTTCTTGACCTGCATACAGGTTTCTCAGGAGGCAGGTCAGGTGGTCTGGTATTCCCATCTCTTTCAGAATTTTCCACAGTTTCTTGTGGTCCACACAGTCAAAGGCTTTGGCATAGTCAATAAAGCAGACATAGATGTTTTTCTGGAACTCTCTTGCTTTTTCGATGATCCAGCAGATGTTGGCAATTTGATCTCTGGTTCCTCTGCCTTTTCTAAAACCAGCTTGAACATCTGGAAGTTCATGGTTCACATACTGCTGAAGCCTGGCTTGTAGAATTTTGAGCATTACTTTACTAGCCTGTGAGATGAGTGCAATTGTGCGGTAGTTTGAGCATTCTTTGGCATTGCCTTTCTTTGGGATTGGAATGAAAACTGACCTTTTCCAGTCCTGTGGCCACTGCTAAGTTTTCCAAATTTGGTGGCATATTGAGTGCAGCACTTTCACAGCATCATCTTTCAGGATTTGAAATAGCTCAACTGGAGTTCCATCACTTCCACTAGCTTTATTCATAGTGATGCTTTCTAAGGCCCACTTGACTTCACACTCCACTGTGCACATTAAACTAATGCAACATTTAAATAAACTATATTTCAAAATATTTTATTTTCCCACTTATCAAAAAACCATTTTTTCCTGAATCAATGGCATTATAATTCCTCCATGAGGTAAGCAAATATCTAGAATTTGTTCTTGATCTTTTCTTTTTTCTCATGCTATACACCCATTTTTCACTATTTCAATGGAGTGTACCTCCAAACATTTTACATATTTATCTATATATTTTCATTTGCACCTCATTGTGTGTATCTAAGACACCACCATTCTTTGATACTTCGCCATACTTCCTTTTCCCCCCTGTTATGCATCCATTCCCCTCTTATTAGCCAGAAGAATTTATTAACATATCTTATTCATATAACTACTCAACTTCACATTGTTTAGAAATAAAAGCCAAATTCTGTTCTCTGTTCTGAAGGATTTTCCATGATATGGTGCCTGCCTACTTCTCCCATCATCTTATAATGCTCTTTGTTGCTTCCTGTGCTTCAATCACATGGGCCCACTCTTTTATTTAAACATGACAAATTCAGATGAACTTTGAACTCACTGTTGTTTTCTCTGGAGTTCTAGTCTCCCAAGTTGTTCATGACTGATTCCTTATTATCATTCAGACTTTGACTTAAATGTGACCTCCTCAGGGAAGCAATCTTCTGTCACACAATCTCTAAGAAGCACATCAAATGCGCCTGTAATTCTCTTAAAAATCACCCAGCTTTATCTTCAACTTAGTCCTCATTGCCATATATGCTTTCTTATCTGTTTGTTTTCTTCTGTTTCCCCCTATTAAGGTATAACATTCTTTAGAATGAAGATCAAGTCAGTTTCATTAAAACCATCTCTTTCAGTTCTATCTTGTAATTTTATTAAGTGAGCCAAAAGTATTGAAGGGTTTTAACAAAGGAATGATATGCCATGATTTGTATTTCAGAAGGATTATTATTGCAGAAATTATTTGGTGAAGGAGTACGACAAGGCTGCATTGTCACCCTCTTTATTTAACTTATATACAGAGTGCATCATGTGCAATGTCAGGCTGGATAAATCACAAGCTGAAATAAAGACTGCCAGGAGTAATATCAACAATCTCAGATATTCCGATGATACCATTCTAATTGCAGAAAGTGAAGAGGAACTAAAGAGCTTCTTGATGGGAAGCAGGAATGAAGGAGGAGAGGAGTAGTAGGGAGGCTTTTGCATTTTTTCATTGGAAAAAGATCTGAAATAGATCACAGGCAATAGGATAGGCACAAGGGAAATGTTTGAGGCATATATATTTAGGAAGAAAATCAGGAGAATTTAATATCAGATTAAGAGTGAGAAAAAGCTTAACATAACTGGTGGCATACTGTCTTATGTATCACTGTTGGTGCCAAAGAAAAAGAACAACATGTTTGAATAGGAATATGTTAAGATACATCTTGGATATGTTGATTTCAGACCTGCAGCTATAATATTAGGAGCAAATCAAGATATGTAGCAAAATATACAGAAACAGAACAGAGTTCCTTATGTTTTAGAACACATAATATATTTTAAATGTAGAATATTCATTTATGAAAATTTGGGTGGTGGGATGTTTTATGCAAAGTCAATATGTTGATATTATAACTTATGACAATCACTATCATGAATTGATCAGCTAGCTCAATTTTTGAAATAGTTAGAAAAGCATTACACAAAATTAAAAATAGCAGCATTTTAAATTGTCCTGGTGAGGCTTTAATGCTCCATTTTTGTTCCATAAATAAGGTTTTAAATACTGGAGTGGCTATAATGAGGTCTTACTGGTATTTTTGTTCTATTTTATTATTGCCTTCAGGCAAGCTATGAGCTTTATGAATTTTTAGCTCACCAGAGCAGCTATTTAGGAAAGGAAGACTTTTTCTTTTCTTATTAGTATTTAGTGCATTTTCCATACTTTAAAATTGATTTAAACTAACAAAACTACAGAAACTCTTTAGCAGGGCCTAAAAAAAATCACTTTATACTCAAGTTCAATATTATCTTTCATACCTCACTCTTTTATAGCTCTTTCTTTGGAGGGCTATTTGAAAATTCCCCAGTACAGCATATTTTTATAACTACATATTTGCTTGAGCTGATTCCCTCTAGTTGCAAGGTCTTTCCTTTTCCATCTTCAAAATTCAGCTCAAATACCATGTCTGCTATGAGACCTTCCCCAATACCAACTACTTCCTTTATCCCTAAAGGTTAGATCCTATATAGTTTGTAACAAGAAACAAGGCCCTAGTTTCAAGATCAGCAATATCAAGGGTAATTTGCAAACAAAATTAGAACAAAAACAAAAACAAACAAGAAACTCACATGAAATTCTCTAAAATCCTAAGAGACTTTTTCTTCTTTCTAAATATGAACCATTTTCACTGGGGAAAAAATAAAGCATAGAATATTGTCTTTTCAAAATTAATACATATTGCCAGGTCTTTTCTGTTTATCTGAAATTTATCTAACGTTCATTTATTTGCCTTCATCATTGCACCAAAACGTTAGTTCAAACTACCATCAACTATTGTATAGATTTCTATAATAGTATTTTAAATGGATTCCCTGATTTATTGCTTACTAACTTCAATCTGTTCTCTGGGACAGGGCTTGGCAAACAGAAGCCCAGTGGCCAATGTGAGGATGTTGCTTGATTTTGTATGTCCTGAGAGTAAGATTAACTTTCTTTCACTTTCTATGGTTGGTTAAAAATTTCAAAGAAAAAGTAATAGTTTTGACCCATGAAAATTGTCCGAAAATTAAATATGGTGTCCACATTTAAAGATTCCCGTTGTTTGTGTCCCAGATCATATCTTTAATCAATAGAAATAATGTTATTATCATAAAAAATGCTTTTGGTGAAATTTAAAAGTGTTCTCTGGGACAGGGCTTGGCAAACAGAAGCCCAGTGGCCAATGTGAGGATGTTGCTTGATTTTGTATGTCCTGAGAGTAAGATTAACTTTCTTTCACTTTCTATGGTTGGTTAAAAATTTCAAAGAAAAAGTAATAGTTTTGACCCATGAAAATTGTCCGAAAATTAAATATGGTGTCCACATTTAAAGATTCCCGTTGTTTGTGTCCCAGATCATATCTTTAATCAATAGAAATAATGTTATTATCATAAAAAATGATTTTGGTGAAATTTAAAAGTTCTTATTTAGGTAATGATGGACAGATGGTTGAGATCACACATTTTGCTTTCTGTGAATCTGTAAGAGAAGCCACAGTGTAGATTGTGGGGATGAAGTAAAAAAATGGCTTCTGTACCCCAATACTGAATTCTATGAGGCAGAATTTGGGGTAAAATAGAAAAGCATACATTTATTACTTTGACAGGCAAAGGGGGCCATAATGGACTTGTTCAGTCGCTCAGTTTTGTCTGATATGTTGTGACCCCATGGACTGCAGCATACCAGGCTTCCCTGTCCTTCATTATTCCCAGAGTTTGCTTACACTTGTGTCTATTGAGTGATGCTAGCCAACCATTTAATCCTCTGTCATCCCCTTCTCCTCCTGCCCTCAATCTTTTCCAGCACAAGGGTCTTTTCTAATGAGTCAGCTCTTCCCATCAGGTGGCCAAATATTAGAGCTTCAGCTTCAGCATCAGTCCCTTCATTGAATATTTAGGGTTGAAATCCCTTTAGGATTGACTGATCTCCTTGTAGTCCAAGGGACTCAAGAGTCTTCTCCATCACCATAGTTCAAAAGCATCAATTCTTCAATGCTCAGCCTTCATTATGGTCCAACTCTCACATCCATACATGACTATTGGAATAACCATAGCTTTGACTAGGCAGGCCTTTGTTGGCAAAGTAATATCTCTGCTTTTTTAATGTGTTGTCTAGGTTTGTCATAGCTTTTATTCCAAGGGGCAAGCATCTTTTAGTTTCCTGGCTGCAGTCACCATCCACAATGATTTTGGAGCCCAAGAAAATAAAGTCTGTCACTATTTTCATTGTTTCCCCATCTTTTTGCCATGAAGTGATGGGACCAGATGCCTTGATCTTTGTTTTTTGACTGTTGAATTTTAAGACAGCTTTTTCACTCTCCTCTTTCACTTTCATCAAGAGGGTCTTCAGTTCCTCTTCACTTTCTGCCATAGAGGGGTGTCATCTGCATATCTGAGGTTACTGATATTATTCCTGGCAATCTTGACTCCAGCTTGTGCTTCATCCAACCCATCATTTTGCATGATGTGTTCTGCATATAAATTAAATAAACAGGGTGATAATATACAGCCTTGACCTACTCCTTTCCCAATTTGGAACCAGTCCATTGTTCCATGTCTGGTTCTAATTATTGCTTCTCAACCTGCATACAGGTTTCTCAGGAGGAAGATAAAGTGGTCTGGTATTCCCATCTCTTTAAGAATTTCCCACAGTAAACTAAATACCCTTAAAATTCTGTGTCCCAACCTGGAGGGGGAAGCAAGGAGTTGTATAATAATAGCTCAAAAAGAGAGTGATCAGTTTGTGGACAGTCTTCTCATTCATTGGTGGTGAGGTAAGTGCAAGTTCACATTATCAATCTCCTAGTTCCAGTGGTCTAGGGAGCTTGTGAATAATAGCACAGTGCATGATGTTAGTCACTCAATCACTTCCAACTCTTTGCGATCCCATGGACTGTAACTGGCCAGGCTCTTCTGTCCATGGAATTCTCCAGGCAAGAATACTGTAGCGGGTTGCCATTTCTTTCTCCAGGAGAACTTCCCAACCCAGGAATCGAACCCGGGTCTCCTGCATTGCAGGCAGATTTTTTTTTTTTTTTTTTTTTACCCTCTGTGCCACCAGGGAAGCCCTGTGAATAGCACACAATCTGGTGGGTGTTTCAAGGTCTGCAAAACCCCTCAAATATATTATTATGTATATCTCCTGAAGGGGAACAAAAACTGCCCCAAGGCTGAACTATTGCTTCTTTTGACTGTTTCACCCTTTTCTCTACATCCACCTCCTGTATCTAGTTAGCAACTATTTGAGTCTGTTCATTTGAGCTCAGGGAAGTCTTTGAGGCTAAATGAAGTCTATTTTCTGTTATCAAGAAATGTAGGACACGGAAAGGCTTCTGTGCCCAGGAGCCCATAGGGTCCTGCTTCATATCAGGGCAGGAAGTGGAGGTAATGGTGGTAACATTTTCAGATATCAAGTATATCAAGGCTTAACCACTTAGCAGTAGAGTAAGAGTTAAGAGGACAACTGGCCTTGTCCTGTCAGCAGCAATGTAGTTAGTCTGCTCTAGGTTTTAATGTGAAATAAAGTGCCAGGTACATAGTAGGCAATCACAAGTAGTGTCTTATTATCATTGTAAGTATGAGAGTACCTGAAACTGACACTGGTTTCTTTCCCCCTGAAATTAGGAGTGGTCTGGGAGAGATAGATGCCGCTATAAATAAAAATTGTTTTCTTTCTTCATTTAAGTAAACTCATTTCATTCTGTTTCTGAGAAGTCGGGCTTTTTGGAAAGGCTATGTGATTTAACACATTCAATTTTGAACTATGTTTCAAAAATTAATTTTTATTTCCAACTCCATCACATATCATCTTATCAGCTTATTGGGCTCCTGCTGGAAAGCATTTGCTAAATAATCCATTTTCCTTCAGAAAATAAACATGACTTGTATTCAGCCTATTAGGGAAAAATGTTTGTTTTCATTGCAGTTTTTGGAGGTTTTGTCTAAAAGTGTATTCTTACTACAAACATTTTCAATCACGGTAGTTTATTTTGATAGAGATGTTTTCAAAGGAACTGGTGTTTTTGAATAAATCAAATAAGCATTTTCTCTTAGAAAAAATCTCATCTAGTTATTCGGATCCTACATTTTACAAAATATCCTTGCAAATGCATGCACACACACACAGTCTAATAAACATGTATACATGTAACTTTCATTCAACGCCTTGTCTCTGACATGTAGCATCATCATCGTAATTAGTCAGCATTTATTGATTATCTGCGCTTCTCACTGCATGAATTTGAAATATGGAGAATAAGTGTATAGTTTTAGAAAAATGATAATAACTTTATCCTCATAGTACCACTATCACTTAGGTTGTTTTGAGTAAGATACTTGCTCTTACTTTTTTCTCCATTAAAATTGCAATAAAATATTAGTTTCTTCATGCATATGTGAAATCATAATGAACATTAATACAAGGCCATATTTAGTTGGGAAATTGACACAGAGTCCTAGAGAGAGTAATAATTTTTTCATGGACTATTATAGGCTAAATTCCCATGATATAGCTTTAAATAAAATTTGTAAAAAAAAGAATGTATTAAGAGATTATGATTGTCTTTTGGGCCACTATGAATTACTCTGGTTACTGAAGTGCACAAAAGTTCATTGATCATCTGGTTCCTTCCATTTATATCTGATAACGAGAATGATAAAAACTAATAGAACACAATCTAGGGCATAAAGGTTGGAGAAATTACCTTATTGTTACACCATTTTCTCGAGAGGATATGGCTTTAAGATGGCATATTAGGTGTTAGTCATATTAGTTTCTTAGTGAAGTATGGATTATTTCACATATAGATTATTTTATCATCAGTATGTGATATTTGGCTATTTTGCATGTTATTAGGTTTACTTAATATGTTATTGGTGATACACACCTTTTTAGAAGTTCTGTCACATTTTAACAGAAAATAGGTGTTTATCCACAAAATGATAGACTTACAAATCAAAGCAATGAAATATCATCTCATTGTTAGAACGGCTATCATCAAAAAGTCTATATATAACAAATGTCACCAATGATGTGTAGAAAAGGGTACCCTTGTACACTGTGGGAGGGAATGTAAATATGTATAGTCACTATAGAAAACAGAATAGAGGTTCCTCAAAAGACTGAAACCAGAACCACCATATGTTCAGCCATTCAACTTGTGGCTATATATCTGGAAAAAGCAAAAACACTAATTCAAAAAGATACTGCACTCCAATATTTACAGCAGTGCTATTTACAATAGCTAAGATATGGAAGCAACCCAAATGCTAATCAACAGATGAATGGATAAAGAAAATGTGTTATATATAAACCACATTTTCTTATCTTTATGTATAAATATATATATACATATATGTATGTAATGGGATACTACTCAGTAGTGAAAAAGAACAAATTGTGATTTGCAGCAGTGTGGATGTAGATAGAGAATATCATAATGATATTAGTAACAGTAATATCACTTAGTGAAGTAAGTCAGAGAGAAAAAGTTAAATACAGTGTGATATCACTTTTCTGTAGAATTTAAAAGCAAAACAAATATATATAGAAAACAGACTTACAGATATAGAAAACAAGCTAGTGGTTACCAGCGGGGAGAGTGCCATGTGTTGTGACATGGAGAGAGACGAAACCTGAGTATTTGCTGGGTTAGGGATGGGGTTCCTGCTGAGATGGTCTGCAGGAAATCAGGCAGGTGCTGGAGCAGACCTCTTTCTGCCTTGCCTGGAGGCAAGCCCATGTGTGGAAAGGCTTCCCATTGCCCTCCTGGTAGTTGCAGTGTTCCTTCAACCAGCCAAAGGGGCAAAGATGTGAGGCAGCTGAAACTATCATTCTTTGATTAGAGTGTAAATTGCTACCAACACTTCAGAAAATTGTTTAGCATTATCTATCATAATTAAGTGGGCTTCCTTCATAGCTCAGTCAGTAAAGAATCTGCCTGCAATGCGGGAGACACAGGTTCTATTCCTGAATTGGGAAGATCCCCTGGAGAAGGAAATGGCAACCTACTCCAGTATTCTTGCCTGGAAAATCCCATGGACAAAGGAGCCTGGGGGGCTACAGTCCATGGGGTCACAAGAGTCTGACACGACTTTAGCGACTAAACCACCACCATCACCATAATTAAGCAAGAGCATACCCTGTGGCCAATAAATCTAACAACTGGGTATATACTCCAAAGAGATGCATACATCTAGGCAACCAAAAAATACTTAGAATGTTTATAGCATGATCACATGTAATAGGAAAAAAAAAAAAAAAGAAAACAACTCTAGAATTAACCCAAAAGCCCATCAACAGGAGAATGGGTAAGTAAAGCATATATTTTTCAATAGAATACTATTTAGCAATAAAATTAACCACCAAGTACTAGTCACAAAATCATAGTTGAAGATACAATGTTGAACAAAGAAACAAAAATGAGAGTATACTGCAGGATTCCAATTATGAAAGTTCAAAAAGGTATAATATTAATCCTCCTTTTTCCTTCTTTAACTGTTTTATAATAAGAGTTTATGCTTGTAAGATCCTAGGTATACAGTTAATAGAGTTATACACAAAGATAGAAGGAATACAGGCAGATCACACTTTTCTCACTTAATAAACAAGATGCACTAAGAGGCAAAAAAAGTTTTCAAAACATGAAGAACCAATTCAACTGTCTGTTTAAATGTAAAATAATACATCATTCTTGTCTCAATCTTTACTTCTTTATACAATGTGTTATATAAATTTGAATCAAATGCAAAAAAAGAGTTATTTATACTGTTCTGAACATAGCTGTAGCTTGCCAGGCTTCTATGTCCATGGAATTCTCCAGGCAAGAATGTTGGAGTGGGTTGCCATGTCCTTCTCCAGGGGACCTTCCCAACCCAGGGATTGAACCTGGGTCTCTCACATTGCAGGTGGATTCCTGACCATCTGAACCACCAAGAAAGCCCAAGTCAAAATAAAACTGAGGTCAAATTACAATTTAGGATCACACAAAATCTCATAGAATTAACATAAACCATGTTAAGTTGTTCTTGTGCAGCAAGCAAATTTGTGTGATTATACACTTCCACCAAATGTCTCCTGGAAATCTGAAGGATATCTTTGATATTTGTATTAAAATATAATTGTTGAATATTTCTAAATATTCCCTGCAATTAGAGCAAAGGCTATGGAAAAGACATATTTCAATTATGGTGTCTCTTACACCATATCCCACAAATCCAGTATTCTAAACTTGAGTTTCCTCTAATCCAAAGCTTATTTACCCACTTTATTTGTCACTCTTGATGGATGTGCTTCTTTTACTCACCTTTTTACATATTACCAACAGGTTCTCAATACATGGGAAAAAGCAGATGAAAACACACCATCATATATTACCAGACTCCATGATGATTCTCATAGGAAAGCTTGTTTTTGGTAGTATTATGATAGTATTAAATTATCATATAAAATTTAAAATTATATGACATAACCGATACTAAGAGTCTAGGATCATTCAACCTGGCTTATTCAACTTTTGAACAAGTTTTAGACATATACAATTTTATACCAGAAATTTATATTATCAATTTATGTACTCTAATTCTATCACTGTATCATTTCATATATGAAGAAACAGGAATATAAGCCTCACAAAAGCACAATTTGGGTTCTATTAGAGGTGAGAATTAAACTAGTAACTTCAAAAATTGTTCGTTACAGTTGATTAGGATCATCTAAGGGTTTCCCTGGTAGATCAGCTGACAAAGAATCTGCCTGCAGTGCAGGAGACCCTGGTTTGATTCCTGGTTGGAAAAGATACCCTGGAGAAGGAATAGGTTACCCACTCCAGTATTCATGGGCTTCCATGGTGGCTCGTATGGTAAAGAATCTGCCTGCAACACAGGAGACCTGGGTTCGATCCCTGGGTTGGGAATATCCCCTAAAGGAGGGCATGGAAACCTGCTCTGGTATTCCTACCTGGAGAATCCCCATAGGAGCCTGGCGGGCTATGGTCCATGGGGTCACAAAAGAATCAGACATGACTTACTGACTAAGCACAGCACAGCATAGGATCATCTAAAGGAGGCTTCTTGAAGAAATAGAATTTTATTTCTATTTAGGTAAAGTTAACATATACTTCAAATATCTGTACATTATAACTTTAAGTTGTTTGATGTACATTATATAGTTAAACAAACGTGTCTGCTTGTATAATAAGCATTCCAGTCTAGATAGAGCATTTTTATCACCTGGAAATTTCCTAGTTCCCTTTCAGTTCGGTCTCTCAGTTGTGTCTGACTATTTGTGACCCCATGAATCGCAGCACGCCAGGCCTCCCTGTTCATTACCATTTCTCGGAGTTCACTCAGACTCACGCCCATCGAATTCGTGATGCCATCCAGCCATCTCATCCTCGGTCGTCCCCTTCTCCTCCTGCCCGCAATCCCTCTCAGCATCAGAGTCTTTTCCAACGAGTCAACTCTTCGCATGAGGTGGCCAAAGTACTGGAGTTTCAGCCTCAGCATCATTCCTTCCAAAGAAATCCCAGGGTTGATCTCCTTCAGAATGGACTTGTTGGATCTCCTTGCAGTCCAAGAGACTCTCAAGAGTCTTCTCCAACACCACAGTTCAAAAGCATCAATTCTTCGGCGCTCAGCCTTCTTCACAGTCCAACTCTCACATCCATACATGACCACAGGAAAAACCATAGCCTTGACTGGAAGGACCTTAGTCGGCAAAGTAAT
>SJYT01055764.1:8373-21133 GCA_006410635.1 Cephalophus harveyi | reverse complement strand
GTTTTCTGAATGTTGAGCTTTAAGCCAACTTTTTCACTCTCCTCTTTCACTTTCATCAAGAGGCTTTTTAGCTCCTCTTCACTTTCTGCCACAATGGTGGTGTCATCTGTATATCTGAGGTTATTAATATTTCTCCCGGCAATCTTGATTCCAGCTTGTGTTTCTTCCAGTCCAGCGTTTCTCATGATGTAGTCCGCATATATGTTAAATAAGCAGGGTGACAATATACAGCCTTGACGTACTCCTTTTCCTATTTGGAACCAGTCTGTTGTTCCATGTCCAGTTCTAACTGTTGCTTCCTGACCTGCATATAGGTTTCTCAAGAGACAGGTTAGGTGGTCTGGTATTCCCATCTCAATGAAAATTTTCCACAGTTTATTGTGATCCACAGTCAAAGGCTTTGGCATAGTCAATAAAGCAGAAATAGATGTTTTCCTGGAACTCTCTTGCTTTTTCCATGATCCAGCAGATGTTGGCAATTTGATCTCTGGTTCCTCTGCCTTTTCTAAAACCAGCTTGAACATCTGGAAGTTCACAGTTCACGAACTGCTGAAGCCTGGCTTGAAGAATTTTCAGCATTACTTTACCAGCGTGTGAGATGAGTGCAATTGTGCAGTAGTTTGGGCATTCATTTGCATTCCCTTTCTTTGGGATTGGAATGAAAACTGACCTTTTCTAGTCCTGTGGCCACTGCTGAGTTTTCCAAATTTGCTGGCATATTGAGTGCAGCACTTTCATGGCATCATCTTTCAGGATCTGAAACAATTCAACTGGAATTTCATCAGCTCCACTAGCTTTGTTCGTAGTGATGCTTTCTAAGGCCCACTTGACTTCACATTCCAGGTTGTCTGGCTCTAGGTGAGTGATCACACTTTCGTGATTATCTGGGTCATGAAGCTCTTTTATATACAGTTCTTCTGTGTATTCTTGCCACCTCTTCTTAATATCGTCTGCTTCTTTTAGGTCCATACCATTTCTGTTCTTGCAGCTATCAAACCAAACTTGGGTCCTCTTGCCCTTTTGTAGTAAATCCAATCTACTGACACCAGGTATGGTGAAGAAGAGTGCAACATTTGTTGCAAGGCACTGAACAAGGAGTCCAGGCGGCTAGTGTTTAAAAGGCTTTCAAAGAAAGGTTTTTAAAAACAGACTAAGTGAAGAGGTTTGTGGCATGTGTGATTAGTTCATGGGCACTATTGTGATAGTGGTGATGAGGTAATTGGTAGTAAACACCATTGACCTTCTGACTTTACCCTGTCTGGAGTCTATGTGCAAATGGGAAGCATACAGTTAATTTTTTCACCTGTTAGAGTTTTTAGTATAAGTAGAACAGCTCAATGGAGAAGGAAATGGCAACCCACTCCAGTGTTCTTGCCTGGAGAATCCCAGGGACGGCGGAGCCTGGTGGGCTGCTGTCTATGGGGTCGCACAGAGTCGGACACGACTGAAGTGACTTAGCAGCCGCAGAACAGCTCAAAGGACATGGGTCATCATATTGTCTATAGACTTTGAGGAAGAACTAAAGGTCCTTATTTTGTTTAATGGTTAAATAATTATTATTTTATCCTGCACGATGGTTTTCTTTTATTTATGTATTTTCTCACTTCTCTGATTAAGTGTACTCTTTGGAACTCATGGAAGGCCTAGGAGGCTAAAGATTTTCTACATGTCTGAAGGCAGATGGAGAACACAGTGGGAGTGGGGTGGGAATCTGTTTTGGGAAGTCACCATAGAGTTATTCTTGTTTATAATGCTAAGAAGTTTTAACTTAGAGGTGGAGCCAAATGTCAAAAAGTATCTGTTGTGGTCAGATTCCTTTATGCCTTGCCTAGTAAGCAATATCTATTGATCAATTTGTTCAGGAAATATTAAACATTAATTGAGTGCCAGATATTATGTTAGAAACAGGTCATTGAACAGTGATTAATCCAGTCATTGTCCTTTTCCTTCTGGAGTTTATAGCCTGTGGAAGAGACAAGCAGTACAAGAATCATAATATATTATGGGATAATTTCTAAGATATAGGAAAGGCTAACTACTTTTTAGGGATACCTGAGAAAATCTGATGATAGTGAGAAGAGCATGTAGGTTAGGGAAAGTTGTTTGTAGGTTGAGACAGAAAGGGCCAGTTAACCCAGAAAATTGTGGGATGGGGTTATTAGGTATAACGGCCAAATAGGTGACAGCCTAGGAACCAAAAAGCTCTTGGGTCAAGTAACTGAAAGGTGCTTCAAGGCTAAAATAACTGTGAGCTATTTGCAAAGGAATGAGGTATGGTATTTGAAGATATTATTTTCAATGTTAAAATATCAGAAAGCTATGGGAGGTTAAGCATGAGAAGAATCATTTGAAACATTTGAAAAGATCAATAGTGGGAAGAACTGTTAGGAAGTTATTCAAAAGTCCATCAAGATATGGTGACAGTTAGTCTGGGGGCAGTAATGGAATTGGAAAGAAGTACATAGACTGAAGACAGACTTTTGGATTAGAATAAAGAACTGCCATAAGTTGATCAGACAGTTAAGGTCCCAGAGTTTAAAGAAAGAGTGAGATGTAGTTGGAGATGAATTTTATACTTGTGCTCTTCCTAATGCCAGTCATTAAAGGAGTAGGGGGTTTGAGCAGCATAGAATATGAAGAATGGGACAAGTTAGTTCAGTTTATAGCATATTGAGATTCTCCTTCTTACAGATCATTAGACAGAGATAGACAGATTAAATTTAGGTCTATTAGATAGAGAGACTTAAAAACAGTAAGGAAAAATAAGACCAGGAGCTGACTGTGACTCCAATCATGAACTCCTTATTGCCAAATTCAGACTTAATTGAAGAAAGTAGGGAAAACAATTAGGCCATTAAGATATGACCTAAATCAAATCTCTTACAATTATACAGTGGAAGTGAGAAAATAGATTTGGGGCATTAGATCTGATAGACAGAGTGCGTGAAGAACAATGGATGGAGGTTCATGACATTGTACAGCAGTGATCAGGACCATCCTTAAGAAAATGAAAGGCCAAATGGTTGTCTGAGGAAGCCTTACAAATAGCTAAGAAAAGAAGAGAAGTGAAAGGCAAAGGAGAAAAGGAAAAATATAACCATTTGAATGCAGAGTTCAAAAGAAGAGCAAGGAGAGATAAGAAAGCCTTCCTAAGTGATCAGTGCAAAGAAACAGATATCTTCAAGAAAATTAGAGATACCAAGAGACTACTTTATGCAAAGATGGGCAGAATAAAGGACAGAAGTGGTATGAACCTAAAAGAAGCAGAGGATATCAAGAAGAGGTGGCAAGAACACACAAAGGAACTGTACAAAAAAGATCTTCACGACCCAGATAAACACGATGATGTGATCATTCACCTAGAGCCAGACATCCTGGAATGTGAAGCCAAGTGTGGGTCTTAGGAAACATCATTACAAACAAAGCTAGTGGAGGTGATGAAATTTCATGTGAACTATTTCAAATCCTAAATGATGATACTGTGAAAGTGCCACATTTGGAAAACTCAGCAGTGGCCACGGGACTGGAAAAGGTCAGATTTCATTCCAATCTCAAAGAAAGGCAATGCCAAAGAATGCTCAAACTACTGCACAACTGCTCTCATCTCACATGATAGTAAAGTAATGCTCAAAATTCTCCAAGCCAGGCTTCAGCAGTATGTGAACTATGAAATTCCAGATGTTCAAGCTGCATTTAGAAAAGGCAAAGGAATCAGAGATCAAATTGCCAGCATCCTCTGTATCATAGAAAAAGCAAGAGAATTCCAGAAAAACACCTACTTCTCCTTTATTGACTATGACAAAGCCTTTGACTGTGTGGATCACAACAAACTGGAAAGTTCTTCAAGAGATGGGAATACCAGACCACCTTACCTGTCTCCTGAGAAAGCTGTATGCAAGTCAAAAAGCAACCGTTATAACTGGACCTGGGACAAGAGACTGGTTCCAAATTGGGAAAGGGGTATGTCAAAGCTGTATATTATCACCCTGGTTATTTAACTTATATGCACAGTACATCATGCGAAATGCCTGGCTGGATGAAGCACAAGCTGGAATCAAGATTGTTGGGAGAAATGTCAATAACCTCAGATATGCAGATGACACCACCCTTATGGCAGAAAGTGAAGAGGAACTGAAGAGTCTCTTGATCTAAGTGAAAGAGAAGAATGAAAAAGTTGGCTTAAAAGTCAACATTCAACAATAAAAGATATTGGCATCTGGTCCCATCACTTCATCACAAATATGTGGGGAAACAATGGAAACAGTGACAGACTGTTTTCTTGTTCTCCAAAATCACTGCAGATGGTGACTGCAACCATGAAATTCAAAGACACTTGCTCCTTGGAAGAAAAGCTATGACCAACATGTTGCTGCTGCTGCTAAGTCGCTTCAGTTGTGTCTGACTCTGTGCGACCCCATAGACGGCAGCCCAACAGGTTCCCCCGTCCCTGGGATTAAGGCAGAGACATTAGTTTGCAGACAAAGCCCACCTAGTCAAAGCTATGGTTTTTCCAGTTGTCATGTATGGATGTGAGAGTTGGACTATAAAGTTGGAGGGCCAAAGAATTGATGCTTTTGAACTGTCATGCTGTAGAAGACTCTTGAGAGTCCCTTAGACTGCAGGGAGATCAAACCAGTCCATCTTAAAGGAAATCAGTCCTGAACATTCATTGGAAGAACTGGTTCTGAAGTTGAAACTCCAATAATTTGGCCACCTGATAGGAAGAACTCACTCATTGGAAAAGAATGCTGGGAAACATTGAAAGCAAGAGAAGGGATGACAGAGGATGAGATGGTTGGATGGCATCACTGACTCAATGGACATGTGTTTGAATAAGCTCTGGGAGCTGTTGATGGACAGGGAAGCCTGGCATGCTGCAGTCCATGGGCTCACAAAGATTCAGGCAGTCAAAGTGAATGGTGAGTGAAAAATATATTTCTGTATGTTTTTAATAAAAAAATAAATTGTTTGTAAACACATAACACCAGTGATCAATGGCTAGCAGAAGAGCAAACTTCTTTTGTCATAAATAAATAGTAAAATTAGTTGTACTTCAACTGCTGAGTCCTCTACTCAAGCTACTGGAATGAAAGTTTTTACTGAATTGCAGCCACCTCTCTTAGAAACAAAAAAGAATTTGTTAGATAACAAATGTGTCAACATATGATAATGGTAGCTGTTCAGCAAGGCCCTCCTACTTTAAGGTCTTGCCATTGGAAGAGTGCCAATCACTTCTAAAATAAACAGTCATTCTGAATCTTACCTTTATCTACACAATATAATATGTCCCATTCCATGTTGATGTTATTTGCTTCTCTTTAGCTTTCAATCTGTTCTAGATCCTCTCTTTTTAGTGGCTCAATTTAACTATTTCTCTGCTTCCATCAACAGTGATATTATGGAAATAGTACAGAGATTGCAGTTTGGACAAGTCACTTAATTCGGTTTTATTACCTGGAAAATGAAGAGAATCCTGGTAGAGCAATTATTATGAGTTAAAATACCGTGCATGTAAAGCACTATGTGTAAAATGTGTGTTGCAGTTTGTAGGCACCTGGCAAGTGTTTAAGTAATGTGCAACTACCTCCCTTAAAACGCTTTTTCTTGGAATTCCTCCTTGTTCCTGTAAGTTGTTTCTATGATAGAAAAAGCTGTGTGTAGTATATTCTGGGCTATCTACCCTCTTTCTTCAGGGAAGAGCCAGTATGAAGAAAAAACAGGGTGTTTTAGGTTGACAATGATCATCAAAGCTAATGTTTGTACAAAATTATCCACTAACATTTTTATATTATTAGCTAACTTTTCGTTAATGTAGAAAGACCTGAAGAGAATAGATAGACCATAACATGTGTGATCACTATATATATTTTTTGCCTTTGAATGTAATGTGCACCAAGGTCAATAGTAATCATATTTCTCAGTTGAAGAGTGGAAAACCTATCAGAGTGACCCCATGAATCAGATTGCATGGCATTTACTATCTTTGACATGAAGAGATTAATAGAGAATTTATTTTGTTTCATCAGTGTCTGAAAAACTGTTCTGTTTTCTAAATAATTTTGTGTCAATTGACACTAAATAAGATCTATATCCCCCTTGTGAATTAAAATTAGTATCTTTGTTCACAGCTAATTTAACATTTTAATTTTCTTTGCATGAATTCTATTTTTGTAAGATTCTGAAATGCATTCTTTTCAAAAGGAGGTTTTTCAAAAAGCCCAGATGGTACCAATAATTATTTATTATCTTTAGCTTTCACCATTATCTGTCATCCAATCTGTTATGTTATAAATCTGGTTCAGTACACAGAGTTGCTGTACCAAGTCTGTGACAAAAAATGCTCATGTAGGTTCAGAGGAATCTAGCACATTATAAAGGTAAAACTACTTTCCAAGCTTTAATTAAAAGTCCAAAGGTTGTGCTGACTTTGTATTAGAGTTTTATGAATAGGTGCATATGCTCTAATCTTTTCTTTTTGTTGTTCATTTCTAATTCACTGAATAATGCCCAAATATATTTCCATAAAAAAAAAAAAGTGAAAATGTTAGTCACTTAGTCATGTCTGACTCTTTGCAACTCCATGGAGTGTCACCCACCAGGCTCCTCTGTCCATTGAATTTTCCAGACAAGAATACTGGAGTGGGTAGCCAATCCCTTCTCCAGGGGATCTTTGTGACCCAGGGTTCAAACTCAGATCTCCTGCACTGCAAGCAGATTCTTTACCATCTGAGTCATCAGAGAAGCTCAGAACTTGTCATAACATGAATTCAGAAGTTTCCTTTTCACCACTGCGAAGCTGGGAGATTTCATCCACAGAGGTGCTTTTGTCAACTTAATAACTAAGATCCTTTAGCAAATTTTCTCTTGAAGGAAATTATGGAATTCTTTCTGTCAGTGTGGGGTGTTTTACTAGAATGTGATCATCGAAGTCAAGAAATTCCTGTTTTATTATTTTTTACTTCAGCCCCAAAAGCAGTAAATTTCAGTACATACCAATCTATTTCTTGTTTCTGGAATCTTCTTTAAACTCTTTTGTACCTGTTAAAATTATTTATTCACCAAGCTTTTTTTTTCAAACAGAATTTGTCATTCTTTTGGAATGTTCCCTTACCACTTTCTGCTTATCTGTGATATAATACTTATTGCATTTTCTTATGATTTGTTTTCATTTATCTCTACTGTTAGTGATAACTGAGGACAAAGTCTATACTTTTCCTATAAATCTTTGTCTTCAGTATCTAGCAGGGTATAGTACATATATTATCTGTTCAAAAATATCCTTTGAGTTAATTGATAATTAACATTCATGACTGCTACTGTGTTTATATATACTTGTGTACACCAGTCATAAAACATGCCTTATTGTGTATAAGAGACAGGATTATATTAAGTTATTTAACTGTGAATATTATCTAGCTCATATACCTGTACACTCTCCACAAAGATTTGATAAAAAATTTTTTCTAAAAGTTTCTTAAGATTAGAATGCTATGCTAAAAAGTACCATAATCTAGTATCTCTATAGAAAACAACTGACATTAACATGAATGATGGTGTAAAAACTTTTGAAAATTCATTTTTTCATAAAACCAATGACAACCCTGGGAAAATTGATGAAATCAACATTTTCAGAACTACGTAAATTAAAACAAAACTTTCATCACTTTTGTAAGCATTTATTCAAGAGAAACTGCTCAGTCTTTATAAGAACAATGAGCTTTGTGGTGTTTTAACTTACTTTGTCCCAATTATTCTTGTCTCTGTGGTATCCTTATAAACCAAGAACCACATAGTCTCATTGAAAACCAGTAATCTAGCAGCCACTGGAGAATGTGTATGAGATTGGAGCACTTTCAAATCCCCATTCTCAGCTTTCATTATTTGCACTATGTAGCAGTCCTGGGTGTTCGTTGGAAGGATGGATGCTAAAACTGAAACTCCAGTACTTTGGCCACCTCATGTGAAGAGTTGACTCATTGGAAAAGACCCTGATGCTGGGAGGGATTGGGGGCAGGAGGAGAAGGGGATGACAGAGGATGAGATGGCTGGATGGCATCACTGACTTGATGGACATGAGTTTGGGTAAACTCTGGGAGTTAGTGATGGACAGGGAGGCCTGGCATGCTGCTGTTCATGGGGTGGCAAAGATTAGGACACGACTGAGCGACTGAACTGAACTGAACTGAGCAGTTACCTAGAAAGTACCACTTTCAAGATATTTTGATGTGACTCAGAGATCATTCACTGTAAACAGCATTTTCTCCAGGGGAACATTTGTCAAAAACAATCAGAGGTAGTTACCTGAGGTAGTGATAACTGTTGGGTCAAAGGAAAAGCTGATAATTTAAAAGGAAAAGCTTCTGGATATACCCAGAAGAGGTTTGAAAAGTTCTCACTGTACCTGTGAATCTAGAAGTTCTTTCATATACATAGATCTGCATTCATATATAAGGTTATGTACATGTGTGGAAAAGACCCATGTAGGACACGACTGAGCGACTGAACTGAACTGAACTGAGCAGTTACCTAGAAAGTACCACTTTCAAGACTTGTCTTTATTTGATGTGACTCAGAGATCATTCAGTGTAAACAGCATTTTCTCCAGGGGAACATTTATCAAAAACAATCAGAGGTAGTTACCTGAGGTAGTGATAACTGTTGGGTCAAAGGAAAAGCTGATAATTTAAAAGGAAAAGCTTCTGGATATACCCAGAAGAGGTTTGAAAAGTTCTCACTGTACCTGTGAATCTAGAAGTTCTTTCATATACATAGATCTGCATTCATATATAAGGTTATGTACATGTGTGGAAAAGACCCAAGAGGGCCCTGAACTCTTACCTCTAGACAACCCTGAAGTTCTGCACAAGAAGGAAGTGAAGGCTAAGGCAGAGTTGTAAATTACCAGGCTGAGTGCTAAGGCATGCCACAACAGACATGCAGAGACTTTTGGGGAAAGCTGGAAACTTAGTGGTTACAGGCACTCAAAGAAATCTATGTCCAATTACTAATGGGTGGTTTAACTGAGCAGAGGCTTTCATGATCCCACACTACAAAGAACACAAGCTTTAAGGACTTCATTAGGAAAGTCACTAAGCAAATTACAAACAACAGAAATAACAATATAAACAAACAACACCAACAAAACCCTGGGACTTCTGCAAATTGATTCACAAAATGTTCACATTATATAACTTACAATGTTCACTTTTAGCAAAAAGTTAAGAAAAAAGTATGGTCCCTCAAAGGAAAAGAGAAGTCAATTTTCATGTAATCTTTGTGGAAATATCCCTGAGGAAAATCAAATATGCATTTACTAGACAATGACTTTAATTTAGCTATCTTAAATATGTTCAAAGATAAAGAAGATAATAAGAAAAGAACAAATATCTGAGTGATTTGTCACCAAATAGAAAATATCAATGAATAGATAGAAACTATATGTTAAAAAGACTGAATAGAAATGCTGGGATTGAAAGGTATATGATTTGAAATTAAAAAATTACTAGATGGGTTCGATAGTGGGTTTGAACTAGTAAACAGCATATTTGACTTGAATGTTGGTCAACTAAGTCTTCCTAGTTTGAGGAACAGAGGGAAAATAAATAAAGATAAATGAACAGATCCCCAGAAATTGTAGGATATCATCAAGAGTACCAACACACACATAATAGTAGTTGCAAATTAGTGGAGAGAGAAAAAGAAGAAAAAGCATTTGAAGTAATAATGATAACAATCTTTCAAAATTTGATGGAAAAAAAAAAAAAAAGAATCCTAGATAGGATAAACTCAAAGAGATCTGAGGTAGAAATTTCTAGGTAATTAGTGTAGGACTCAGAGACTTTTTTTTTTAAATTTATTTATTTATTGGAGGCTAATTACTTTACAATATTGTATTGGTTTTGCCATACATGGACATGAATCCACCATGAGTGTACATGAGTCTCCCATCGTGAACCCCCTCTGACCTCCCTACCCATCCCATTCTTCTGGGTCATCCCAGTGCACCAGCCCTGAGCATCCTGTATCATGCCTCGAACCAGGACTGGAGATCCATTTCATGTATGATAATATACATGTTTTGATGCCATTCTCCCAAACCATCCCACCCTCGCCCTCTCCCACAGAGTCCAAAAGACTGTTCTATACATCTGTGTCTCTTTTACTGTCTCGCATGCAGGGTTATCATTACCATCTTTCTAAATTCCATATATATGTGTTAGTATACTGTATTGGTGTTTTTCTTTCTGGCTTACTTCACTCTGTATAATCGGCTCCAGTTTCATCCACCTCATTAGAACTGATTCAAATGTATTCTTTTTAATGGCTGAGTAATACTCCATTGTGTATATGTACCACAGCTTTCTTATCCATTCGTCTGCTGATGGACATCTAGACTGTCTCCCTGTCCTGGCTTTTATAAACAGTGCTGTGATGAACATTGGGGTACATGTGTCTCTTTCAATTCTGGTTTCCTTGGTGTGTATGCCCAGTAGTGGGATTGCTGGGTCATATGGCAGTTCTATTTCCAGTTTTTTAAGGAATCTCCATACTTATTCCATACTGTTCTCCATAATATGGAGATTCCTTAAATCTGTACTAGTTTGCATTCCCAACAACAGTGTAAGAGGGTTCTGTTTTCTCCACACCCTCTCCAGCATTTATTGTTTGTAGACTTTTGGATAGCAGCCATTCTGACTGGTGTGAAGTCGTACTTCACTGTGGTTTTGATTTACATTTCTCTAATAATGAGTGATGTTGAACATCTTTTCATGTGTTTATTAGCCATCTATATGTCTTCTTTGGAGAAATGTCTGTTTAGTTCTTTGGCCCATTTTTGATTGGGTCATTTAGTTTCCTAGAATTGAGCTGCAGGAGTTGCTTGTATATTTTTGAGATTAATTCTTTGTCACTTGCTTCATTTGCTATTATTTTCTCCCATTCTGAAAGCTGTCTTTTCACCTTGCTTATAGTTTCCTTCATTGTGCAAAAGCTTTTAATTAGGTCCCACTTGTTTATTTTTGCTTTTATTTCCAATATTCTGGGAGGTGGGTCATAGAGGATCCTGCTATGATTTATGTCGGAGAGTGTTTTGCCTATGTCTTCTTCTAGGAGTTTTATAGTTTCTGGCCTTACATTTAGATATTTAATCCATTTTGAGTTTATTTTTGTATATGGTGTTAGAAAGTTTTCTAGTTTCATTTTTTTTTTTACAAGTCTTTGACCAGTTCTCCCAGCACCACTTGTTAAGGAGATTGTCTTTACTCCA
Organism: Cephalophus harveyi; assembly: GCA_006410635.1. Taxonomy (NCBI): domain Eukaryota; kingdom Metazoa; phylum Chordata; class Mammalia; order Artiodactyla; family Bovidae; genus Cephalophus; species Cephalophus harveyi. The sequence continues at coordinate 9,867 of SJYT01055764.1, read as the reverse complement.
TTGTATATTCTTGCCTCCTTTGTCGAAGATAAGGTGTCCATAGGTGTGTGGATTTATCTCTGGGCTTTCTATTTTGTTCCATTGATCTATATTTCTGTCTTTGTGCCAGTACCATACTGTCTTGATGACTGTGACTTTGTAGTAGAACCTGAAGTTAGGCAGGTTGATTCCTCCAGTTCCATTCTTCTTTCTCAAGATTGTTTTGGCTAATCAAGATTTTTTTGTATTTCCATACAAATTGTGAAATCATTTGATCTAGTTCTGTGAAAAATACTGCTGGTAGCTTGATAGGGATTGCATTGAATTTATAGATTGTTTTGGGTAGTATACTCATTTTCACTATATTGATTCTTCTGATCCATGAACACAGTGTATTTCTCCATCTATTAGTGTCCTCTTTGATATCTTTCACCAGTGTTTTATAGTTTTCTATATATAGGTCTTTAGTTTCTTCAGGTAGATACATTCCAAAGTATTTTATTATTTTCATTGCAATGGTGAATGGAATTGTTTCCTTAATTTCTCTATTTTCTCATTATTAGTGTATAGAAATGTAAGAGATTTCTGTGTGTTGATTTCATATCCTGCAACTTTACTATCTTCATTAATTAGCTCTAGTAATTTTCTGGTGGAGTCTTTAGAGTTTCCTATGTAGAGAATCATGTCATCTGCAAATAGTGAGAGTTTTACTTCTTCATTTCCAATCTGGATTCCTTTTATTTTATTTTTCCTGCTCTGATTGCTGTCCAAAACTTCCAAAACTATGTGGAATAGTAGTGGTGAAAGTGGGCACCCTTGTCTTGTTCCTGACTTTAGGGGAAATGCTTTCAATTTTTTACCACTGAGGATAATGTTTGCTGTGGATTTATCATATATAGCTTTTATTATGTTGAGATATGTTCCTTCTATTCCTGCTTTCTGGAGAATTTTTATCGTAAATGGATGTTGAATTTTGTCAAGGGCTTTCTCTGCATCTACTGAAATAATCACATGGGTTTTATCTTTCAATTTTTTAATGTGGTGTATTACATTGATTGATTTGTGGATATTGAAGAATCCTTGCATCCGTGGGATAAAGCCCACTTGGTCATGATGTATGATCTTTTTAATATGTTGTTGGATTTTGTTTGCTAGGATTTGTTAAGGATTTTTGTATCTATGTTCACCAGTGATATTGGCCTGTAGTTTTCTATTTTGTGGCATCTTTGTCTGGTTTTTGGTATTAGGTGATGGTGGCCTCATAGAATGAGTTTGGAAGTTTACCTTCCTCTGCAATTTTCTGGAAGAGTTTGAGTTAGATAGGTCTTAGCTCTTCTCTAAATTTTTGGTAGACTTCAGCTGTAAAGCTGTCTGATCCTGGGCTTTTGTTTGCTGGAAGATTTCTGATTACAGTTTAAATTTCTGTGCTTGTGATGGGTCTGTTAAGATTTTCCATTTCTTCCTGGTTCAGTTTTGGAAAGTTGTACTTTTCTAAGAATTTGTCCATTTCTTCCA
>SJYT01055759.1:417471-434769 GCA_006410635.1 Cephalophus harveyi | reverse complement strand
ATGCAAAGAGTTGACTCATTGGAAAAGATTCTGATGCTGGGAGGGATTGGGGGCAGGAGCAAAAGGGGATAACAGAGGATGAGATAGCTGGATGTCATCACTGACTCAATGCACGAGAGTTTGAGTGAACTCTGGGAGTTGGTGATGGACAGGGAGGCCTGGTGTGCTGTGATTCATGGGGTTGCAAAGAGTGAGACACGACTGAGCACCTAAACTGAACTGTTAAACCATGACAGAAAGAATATATTTAAAAAAAAGAATGTATATGTATGTGTAAGAAAATGACTGCTGTACAGTTGTACTTAACACAACATTATAAATCAAATCTACTTTCAGCAACAACAACAAGCATTAAGGGAAACATTCACACAAATAGGAAATTTGAACAAGACGAATTCTAAGATTCATGACCAAATTCTTTATGAAGTCTCATGCTTCTGCCTTCAAGAAGGCACATAAAATGTGTTCTGCTGTAGAAATCATTTCAATCTTGAAGTCCTAAAGACAGTCTATTTTCTGTTAGAAGTCTCACCTGTACTATAAGTCTTTATTTCACCCACAATTGATTTCTAGAAATGATCTTAAGAAAGTGTTCAATTTTATTTTTACACCTGTGGGAAACCAATCATACTATCTCATTTTTATTAACAGTCAGTTTCTCTACTGATCTGCAATGACACATGGTCAGATGTCAGGTTTTCAAGAAAACTTGGGCCTCTTTGCTGCTGCTGCTGCTGCTGCTAAGTCACTTCAGTCGTGTCCGACTCTGTGCGACCCCATAGACAGCAGCTTACCAGGCTCCCCCATCTCTGGGATTCTTCAGGCAAGAACACTGGAGTGGGTTGCCATTTCCTTCTCCAATGCATGAAAGTGCAAAATGAAAGTGAAGTCGCTCAGTCGTGTCTGACCCTTAGCGACCCCATGGACTGCAGCCTACCAGGCTCCTCCGTCCATGGGATTTTCCGGGCAAGAGTACTGGAGTGGGGTGCCATTGCCTTCTCCGGGGGCCTCTTTAAGATTCTGCATTTCATTGGACTGACTGTCTATATGGGTAAATGTTAAGGTCTTGGTGACTTTTGCCTTTATAACAGGTCTTCATTTCTGTCAGAGAAAGATGTCCATATTATTCAACTCTTCCTCCTCTTCTAATTTTGCCTCCAGCTGCATGGCTTTTCCAAAAATGTTTTGGCTATTTTTGGCTATTTGCACTTATATATAAATGTTAGAAATAAGTTTATTCACTGGAATTTCCATGAACCTCTGAAGTATTTATAGCAGAACTGACATCTGTAAGATATTTCATTTATCCACAAACAATTGCTATACATCCACTGATACAGGTTTAATTTAATTAATTTTAATAGAAGTATTTGCTTTTCTATTTTTTGTTAGATTATGCTTAAGTATTTTGTGGTTTTTGTTGCTATAGTAGATAAACGGTAACCTCTTTTTTTTGATATTTTGTATTTTTGTGTTGACAGCTAATTCCTTAATATATATCCTATATCCAATAAAATTACTATATTCATCAACTAATTCTATATTTTACTGTGCATTATATCATGTTTTTATATAGGCAATCACATAATTGGCAAAGTAAAATAGCTCTGTTTCTTCATTCTCAACACTACATCTTTTATTTTTCTCCCATTCTGTACTGGCTTGTAGGAGCTTCCCTGATGGCTCACTGGTAAAGTATCCTTCAGCAATGCTGGAGATGGGGCTTCAATCTCTGGGACAGGAAGACCCCCCTGGAGAAGGAAATGGCAACCCCTTCCATTACTCTTGCCTAGCAAATCCCATGGACAGAGGAGTCTGGTGGGCTGCAGTCCATTGGGTCGCGAGAGTCAGACAAAAGTTAGTGACTAAACAACAACCACAATAATATACTGGTTTATACCTCCAGTAATGTACAGAAGTAGATATAGAGATCTCTGTGATTTTATTAATTTTATAGAGGATTTTTCTAATATTTAACCATTAAGAATGATGCTTCCCATTGATTTTGGTAAATATACATGAGAAAGTTTTATTAGATTTTTTTATTTAGATTTTATTAAAATTTTTTTTCTGTATCTACTAAGATCTGTCTCTTATACACATCTCCAGAGATTGAAGCCCCATCTCCAGCATTGCTGAAGGATACTTTACCAGTGAGCCATCAGAGAAGCTCCTACAAGCCAGTACAGAATGGGAGAAAAATAAAAGATGTAGTGTTGAGAATGAAGAAACAGAGCTATTTTACTTTGCCAATTATGTGATTGCCTATATAAAAACATGATATAATGCACAGTAAAATATAGAATTAGTTGATGAGTATAGTAATTTTATTGGATATAGGATATATATTAAGGAATTAGCTGTCAACACAAAAATACAAAATATCAAAAAAAAGAGGTTACCGTTTATCTACTGCCTCAAATAATGACTCTGGGGATGTTCTTTCATTCTAGATAATTTAGATTTTTTAAATTTCCTTGAACCTATATTATGTCTGAACTCATGTTTTCTTTAAAAAAAAATCTAAACTGCTGATTCAGTTTCTTTAAATGGTTATACAGCTTTATGTCCTTCCATTACATTTTCTTAGAATTTTCCCACTTCATCAGTTTGTAACTTTTTGCCATGAAAGTATTCAGTATATTTTCTTTTTAATGTCTTTGTTCTCTGTGTTACACCTCCTTTTCTCATTCCTAGTACTATTGAATTGTGCTTATTTTTCTTGATCAATCCTATTTTTGTCAATTTTACTTGCATTTTCATAGATCTAATCTTGGCTTTGTTCACATTTATTGCATTTTTCTTTATTAGTTCCTACTCTTCGTGATTTCTTTTTTCTATTCTTTTACTTTGTAATTTTTCTAACAACTTAATTTGAAAACGTAGGGCATTAATTTCAGCATAAGGTTTTTATGTATATTTGCCAACAAAGGTCCATCTAGTCAAGGCTATGGTTTTTCCAGTGGTCATGTATGGATGCGAGAGTTGGACTGTGAAGAAGGCTGAGCGCCGAAGAATTGATGCTTTTGAACTGTGGTGTTGGAGCAGACGCTTGAGAGTCCCTTGGACTGCAAGGAGATCCAACCAGATCCAACTGATCTAAAGGAGATCAGTCCCGGGTGTTCATTGGAAAGACTGATGCTGAAGCTGAAACTCCGATACTTTGGCCACCTCGTGCGAAGAGTTGACTCATTGGAAAAGACCCTGATGCTGGGAGGGATTGGGGGCAGGAGGAGAAGGGGACGACAGAGGATGAGATGGTTGGATGGCATCACTGACTCGATGGACTCTGAAAGTTGGTGATGGACAGGGAGGTCTGGTGTGCTGCGATTCACCGGGTCACAAAGAATCGGACACGACTGAACGACTGAACTGAACTGAAAGCTATTCATTTTCCTCTATGTACTATTATCTGCAAGCTGTATTTTCTAAATAGTATATTTGCTGTTGTTTAAGCCTGAAAATTTTCTGGTTTCCCTAATGATTTTTCTGGGATATATGCGTTTTTCAAAAGTATGCTTGTAATAGTCTTAGTTTTCTTTTTGTTACTAGGTGTTTAACTTAATTGTACTATGATCAAAAAAAATTCATCTGTATATTCATCTTTAGAAATTTGTTTAGACTTACAGAATAAAACAATATATGGTTATTCTTTGTAACTATCCAATCGGTTTTCTAATGATTTTTCTGGGATATATGCGTTTTTCAAAAGTATGCTTGTAATAGTCTTAGTTTTCTTTTTGTTACTAGGTGTTTAACTTAATTGTACTATGATCAAAAAAAATTCATCTGTATATTCATCTTTAGAAATTTGTTTAGACTTACAGAATAAAACAATATATGGTTATTCTTTGTAACTATCCAATCGGTTTTAAAAGATTAGGTATTCTTTAATAATTCACTGTAGGTTTTCTATCTGCCCAAAATTTTTAGTTGTTCAAATGTTTTCTATATAGATCTTTCTGCTCACTTGATCTATCAGTCACAGAGAGCTATTTTAAAAACTCCCACTATGACTGTAATTATCTCTCTGTTTTGTTAATGTTTGTCTTTATACTCTGAAACTATGTCATTAGAATCTGGTTCATCCCAGACTCCTTGATGGATTCTTTTTCACACCATATCCTGAAGCAAACCATCTGTTGCCACCTCTGGAGATACACACTGCCATGTAAGGGGCTGTGAAGCTCTGGCTTTCATTTACCAGGGTACATTAAACCCTCAGATCCTCCAACCAGCATTAAGACTTAGCCTCCTGTGAGTGAGAAATTCCATCTCTTTTATATCAATAGATTACTTCTATCTCTAGTATGTAAAAATTTTTCTTTCTGGCCCTTTAGTTAACTATTTATTTAAAACATTTCTTTTTGGAATTTTCAGGTATTTAAAATGGGAAGAGAGAGTTCAATGTGCTTACAACATCCATCAATCCAAATCATAATCTTAATCCCAATGTAAATTTTTAATGTGAAAATCAATGCCAACTTACTACTTAGATATAACAATTCATTTCCTCAAGTGGATTATTTAATTCATTTCTAACAAACAATCAGTACATTCATATATTCANTAGTTAACTATTTATTTAAAACATTTCTTTTTGGAATTTTCAGGTATTTAAAATGGGAAGAGAGAGTTCAATGTGCTTACAACATCCATCAATCCAAATCATAATCTTAATCCCAATGTAAATTTTTAATGTGAAAATCAATGCCATCTTACTACTTGGATATAACAATTCATTTCCTCAAGTGGATTATTTAATTCATTTCTAACAAACAATCAGTACATTCATATATTCAGCTGTTCTACACAATTTAGGAGGTTATATATTCTATACATTTAATAAATTTATTAAGTTTAATAAATTTATCTCTATTAAGTACATTTTTAAGTACATACTATGTGCCAAGTAAGCAAGTACTATTCTAGAAATTGGAAATATAATACTGAACTAAGGAGTCAAGAATTTAACATATACATACAGATAAATAGATACATGTCTAGAATTGGAAACATTTTATGAAGCAAATTAAAGTAGGTAGATGAAGATAAATTGGGGGTATGGTTATTATTATGCTTTAAGAAATGTATTCAGAAAGGCCTCACCTTATGACACTTGAGCAGAGAACTAAAAGAAAAAATATGGAGACAGTCATGTGACTGTCCTGAAGAAGGATATTGCAGGCAGAAGAAAAAGCAAAGGGCAGAGGATCTGTGCTTCATGTGTTTGAGTTACAGAAAAGAGGCTGATGCATCTCAAACCCTGCTGGTAAGGAGGGCAATGGAAGGCTTCAAGGAGAGGACGCTATTCCAGGGCCTGGTGGGCTATTTTAAAGACTGGGGATTTTACCAGTGAAATAGGAAGCTACTGGAAGATTTTGAGCAATGAGGGCAGGTAATTTGCTTTGTTTCAAAAGAATCTCCCTGGTTCTGAAATGAAAACAGGTTATTGGGAGGCAAGGGCTGAAAAATAAAGATCATTTAGGAAGCCACTGTAATAATCCAGAAGAGAGACGATAATGACTTGGCCCAGAGTGGTAGTAGATTAGTGAGAAGCAATCAGATTCTGGATATGTTATAAAGGTAGAGTCAACAGCTGATGAGGAGAGCGTGAAGAGCGAGAAACAGAGAGGGCTCGAGGATAATTTCATGGTGTCTGGCTGAGTGTCTGGAAGGATGGAGCTTCTGCTTATTGTGATAGGAAGACTTCAGGAGGGAGCACTTCTAGTGTGTGGGGAATCATTTCTGCATGTGCATGCAGGAATAAAGTCTTGTTCCATGTAACCTTGGGTATATGTGAAACTACATGATATTATTTTAATAAAACTTTAACTAAGAACTTATTAAAAGTTTCATGCAATAGCTGAAAATGTTCTAAAGAATGAGTGTGCATACAACTCCTTTTCTATAATTTTTATTAACATTCTATGCAAAAATTTTACTAAGACAATTACAATTATTACTTATTATAATTACTATATTACTCACTTATTTAACATATATTTACTGATTGCCTAATATGCACTGACAACTATCAAATGGATTAGGAATCTCATGATAATCAAAAATAGGCATGGTTCATTACTCCCTGGAGCTTAAAACTGATAAAAAGATGAATGAATGTATATTTATAAAGACATGACGTACAGAACACATCCTACAGGAAAACGGCTTACTGATAAGATGTATGAATTATAATCAGTAGGAGATAATTACTCAAAGCTGTTCCCATTCTTGTAAGGGAACAAGGGTGTGGCATGTATCAATGTCGTGCAGTGCAAAGAACCACGGTCCACTAGAAACACTGGAAAAACTCTATTGTAGCTGCAGTGCTGAGAATGAGAGGGAGCATAGTGTGAGGTATGGCTGAAGACACAAGGTTGGGGATAGATAATACAGAGGCATCCCAGAAATAAGCTGAGTAAGTTAAGTGCCCTTCAGCATCTCTGGCATAGCATAGTAGTTAATAACAAAGGCTCTGGATTTGGACAGACTTGAACATCAACTCAGGCACTTATTAGCTGTATGAGTTTTGGCAGTCACCATCCCTAAAATAAAGCTAATATTACTGCCTTCCTTCTTTTGGAGAGGAGGGCAGAAGTCTTTGGTCTCAATGTGCTAAGTCAGTGTAAAGTTTTCCTGTTCAATAAATCTCCAGATACAGCAAGGTCAGAAAAATACCCACAGGGTTATGTTACTATTAATTATAGTTCATATTATTATTTCCCTGATAGTTTATATATTTTATAATAAAATATAAGACCTGGGGCTAAGTTTCAGTAAAAGCTTACCTAATATAAAAGGGGTTATTTTACTTTTAGTTGGAATTAACAGAGAGGGCTAAATTATTTGTGGCCCTAAATAAAACAGTACATGATATGTATACATGGTACATATATGGTATATATTCATATTTTTGATATACCATTTATATAACAAAAAATCTAAAACACCACTAAATTATGAAGATTATATAATTTATATATAATCATATTATGAAAAGTGAAAGTGAAGGTGCTCAGTCATGTTCGACTCTTTGCAACCCCATGGACTGTAGCCTACCAGGCTCCTCTGGTCCATGGGATTTTCCAGGCAAGAGTACTGGAGTGGGTTGCCATTTCCTTCTCCAGGGGATCTTCCTGACCCAGGGATTGAAACCGGGTCTCCTGCATTGTAGGCAGATGCTTTACAGTCTGAGCCAACCGGGAAGTCCAATCATATTATGTAAATTATATATAATTTACATAACAAACAAATCTAAACCACTACTAAATAATTACACAAAAAACAACTTTCGTTACTTGCAATGGATTGCATCACAGTATTTATGTATATAAAAGGACCATATAAAATATATGAAAGTGTAAGTCACTCAGTCATGTCCAACTCTTTGTGACTCCATGGACTATATAGTTTATGGAATTCTCCAGGCCAGAATATTGGAGTGGGTAGCTGTTCCCTTCTCCAGGGGATCTTCCCAACCCAGGGATCGAGCCCAGGTCTCCTGCATTGCAAGTGGATTCTTTACCAACTAGCCACAAGTGAAGCCAAAATACAGGAGGAGAGAGAGAAACAATTCAAATAAAAACCACCTTTCAGGCTAAAAATAAAAACATTCCTCTGTCTGGCAACCATATGTGACTCCTACACAAGACTGACAGAGTATATAGCTGTTATGTCACAAGGCTATTCAAAGTGTGGTCTGGGCACTGGCTGCCAGAAGGTGTACTACAATGTAAATCAGCTTCATCACTGTAGCACACAATTTAGTTCAATTGACTTAAAAAAAAAAAAAAAAACTTCAAGGCTTTTTCAACAAAGCCAGAAATGTGCTATATTATGGCATACCTTCTTTGCTCATCAGAGGCCACATTTTCAATATAAGATCAGTTACTGAGCAGTTTGGGAAGATCTCCTGGAAAAGGAATAGACTACCCACTCCAGTTTTCTTGGGCTTCCCTGGTGGCTCAGACAGTAAAGTATCTGCCCCGCAACGCGGGAGACCTGGTTTCAATCCCTGGGTTGGGGAGATCCCCTGGAGGAGGGCATGGCAATCCACTCCAGTCTTCCTGCCTGGAGAATCCTCCTGGACAGAAGAGCCTGGCGGGCTGCAGTCCATGGGGTTGCAAAAGTCAGACATGACCAAGCAACTAAGCATAGTTCAGCATAGCACACTGAGCAGCTAATGAGAAAATAAAATTTAATGTAGAAAACTCTGTTACATACACTAATGTAGATTTTAGATGACTTTCTAAAATTATATGGCAATAAAGAAGAGTGAGATACAGGGTGAAGGGAATAAACTAGAAAAGAACTGGACAAAAATGTTTTCCAAATTGCAGAATGAGGAGGCACTTTCAATTGCTAAAAACTATAGGAAAAAAATATGAGATTTGACTATTTAAAAATACTTTGCAGGTCAAAAACTTTAAAAGACATGATTAAGAGAACTAGGAAGCTCTTAACAATATAACTGATCAAAAAAGAATGCTCTTAACATCAAAAAAAACTGAAAAATTATTTTCTATTAGCTTCAGTTTCCTCATCTGTAAAAAGATGATAATAACAATACTTAGTTCCAGACTTCTGTGAGATTTATTAGATATGGATAAACTGATACAACATCTGATGAAAAAAGACTTTTAATTTTTATTAGATAGCCTTTGTCAACCTAATGTAAATATGATATTTTTAAACTTAAAAATATTGTGTAATTTTGCAATTTAGAGTTAACACCGTAAGTCTGGGTTCCAACCTGCACCTTCTAAAAAAGGTCTAGGACTTGTCTTACTCTTTGGAGCAAACTCTAAGCCCTTGAAATATCCTGCCTAATAAAAAAGTATCTTTGTTTACGGGGGCCCTGAGATATGTCCAGTAGTTAATACTAACAGCGTGATTTGTGGTGGGGGGCTTAGAACAGCTTGACCTCTGTAGGAAATGGGTGGTCAGCCTTGCCTACATGACTAAATTCCACCAAAAACCCTGGATACCAAAGCTCAGGTTAGTTTTTCTAGTTGGCAGTACAATGTGCGTGTTCTCAGACGCTATTAGAGAATTAGCATTTTCTACATAATTCCACTGGAAAAGGACAAGAGGAAGCATGTGCCATGCCAGGTATCTCCTGGGCCCTGCCCTGTGTGCCTTTTTCCATTGCTGATTTTAATCTACATCTTTTCACTGTAATAAACTATTACTATAAGTAAAGCAGCTTGGCTGGATTTTATGAGTCCTTCTAGCAAATCATTGAACCAGAGAGTCTCAGGGACTTTCCCCTCACACAGTAATATAACCAGTTAACATATGCATAATAATTTACAACTTGAAATCAAAGTATAATCTATTGCTTTAAGAAGTTATGTTCATAGAGATGATTTAAGACATAAAATATAGTGAACATGTGTATATGTATATATTCAACAAACCCTGTCAAAATTATGAACAATTTCCTAAGGTATTTTTATTTATAAAAATAAAATGTTAATTATATAATTCTCCAAAGAATACCACAAAAAAGATGTGTATAAGAGACAGAACTTATACTTTTATATATCATTACCTATAATTATGACAAGTATTACTTCCATTACATATAAAATTATAATTGGTAACTTCCCAAAGGAAAAATTTAATAGATTTTTGCAGACATTATTTAAGATTCTTTGGCAATTGTAAAAGAAGGATTTTCCTTTTTTTTTTTTTTTTTGGTTCACTTCAATTACTAAAATTCTCACCCTACCAGTAAGAGTCAGTTTTATTACTTGGTGGCCCATATTGACTTTTCCAGCTATATGTGGAATTGCTCTGGGAATTTCCAGAAATCAAATTCAAGGCAACAAACATAAATACATCCATTTCAAATCAATTTAGAGACATTTCGTATGTGAATATGAACGCATTCTTGAATTAACAAGTTAAAATGGAATCATTCTGCCATTCTTAAATTCTGGGTTTAAAAATTAAATGATCCATTTCTGCCTATAGGACCCCATGGACTGCAGCCCACCAGGTTCCTCCATCCATGGGATTCTCCAGGCAAGAGTACTGGAGTGGGGTGCCATTGCCTTCTCCCATATGAGAAGTTATAACTAAAATAAATAAATAAATAAAGAGAATTAACAGCTTCACTTAAGCAGCTTAATCTTAATTATACCTCTAAATAAAAGAGTTCTGTTGGTGTGTTTGTGTATTTGTGTGTGTGTACACGTGCACATGTAAGATCCATATAATTATGTAACATCTATGAAAACTTCCCCTATTTAAGATGCTATGTGTACATGAACATTGTTTTTTATTTCTTCTTCCTACATGTTTGTTTCATTGTGTTCTATATTTTACAGTGGATGATGATGTAATTTATACAGATGAACTTCCCACTGTTTGTTCTTTTGATCTTTATAAAGACACCATTATTCTCACTGCTATTGTCTCCCTCTCGAGCATCAAGAAATTTTTTACCCTATACTTTTGAGACAAACACTGCTTACTGGTAAGGAGAATTTTTAGTAACTAAGCAGTTCAACATATATCACATGTCCTGGTATTAATCCATCAAGCATTACACATACCTTTGGCACATCTCTATTGATTTTGGGTGCAGCTCTATAAAAGTCAAATAAAATAATATTTTACTACCATTTTAGCCATTCCAACCTGAGTTTCTGCTCATAAGCCAATGTTTCTACTACATAGAGTTGAAGTGGCATTTCCTTAAATCATATCATATCGTTTTTAAAGTAGTTCTATGCTCTTGACCAACCTTTTGCATGTTAATAAAGCAACTTGTACTGTGGTTTGTTCATTTAAATACTGTTTCTCCTACATTTTAGAATATAGCACACATCAAAGAGATTAATTTTATATGTATACTTTTATAATGTAAAATTTCTTTTTAAAGTGACCCCTCTAGTATTCATGGTACTTGACAAAATCATTAATGTCTGTTTCATTAAAAGGTAATCAGCTACCTAGTTGTTAATGCATTGCTGAAGTGAAAATTTTAAGTATTCAGAAACTTGCATTTAATTTATAGGAATTATATTTATGACTAATTTGCTTTAACTTAAAATGTTTTTAATAATAACTTTTTCTTGCCTCTAAATACTACTTCTCAGCATTCTTCATTCAAATGATACATGTGGTTTTTTCCTATTAAGATTAAACTGAAACATCTTTAAATTATAAAATCAGTACTGGAATTAAGAATCTAAATCCTATCATTCCTGGTACCAAATACTGAATGAGGTCATTGTATTGTATACTTTCCCTAAAGGATGATGATTTCAAAGTATATTTATCTTTTCTTATTTTTCAAGTAACAAACCCCCCATATATCCTAGAGCGCTCAAATGACAACTGAAAGCCTGCAAAAGAGAAAATGAAAGTGTTTCTACACATTTAAAAACAATGACATCAAAAAACCAATCACTGTTGATAATGTCCTATTTCTTGTACTAGGTTATGGGTATATTCAATATTTGATCATTAATAGGACTATATAATTATGACCTGATCATTTTTATATATTCCAGTTTACTTGACTAAAAAAGGGTGTTTTTTTTTAAATAAAAACCATTAAGTCTTATATAAGTTTTCATCAAAGTTTTCCTTTACCAATCAAATTCCACTGCCAACTCAAGTTTACTCAACTGTCTACAGAGCCCAGCTATATGATGAAAACAGTCAGCTGGATGAATGGTAGCAAAATGCTGCTGCCTGCGATGAGCTGGGGAGGATGGGTCTAGCCTGAAAGGTACAGACGCTACTCAGCTCCAAGGGATGGCTGCCATATGGGACTCTGCGTCTAATGCTGCCAGGTCTGGAAATCTGAATTTTTATGTCAAATTTATATTTTTAATGTTGGCAACTGATTCAATTTTTGAAACACTGCAGCCAAACCAAATATGTCTTTGACCAAAGAGGCCTCCATAAAGATCACCTCCCTGAATAGGGCTTCAGTAAATCTGAGTTCAATTAAAATACTTTTCATTTGTGCTGCTGATACTGCTAGTACATAGAGAAGTCTATAGTCAAAATTAGGTCTGATTCCCTAACCCACACCATTCTACTATAGTGTATTTACTGTAAAGTAGTGAAAGTCTGAAAGTGTTAGTTGTTCAATTGTGTCTGACACTTTGCAACCCCATAGATTGTAGCCTGCCAGGCTCTTCTGTCCATGGAATTCTCTAGGCAAGAATACCAGAGTGGATTGCCATTCACTTCTCCAGGGGATCTTCCCAACCCAGATGATTTACCATCTGAGCCACCAGGGAAGCCGATTTCCATAAATATGGTCTATTTCTTATGTCATTTGAATCTCAAACAAACTTCCTGATACAGGTATTATCCCCATTTTATTGATGAGGAATTCAAGATCTAAAGACAGTAGACAACTTAATGTAGAAATTCAGAACAGTATGACCTGAGTTAGATGACATGAGTTCAAATCTTTCCTCCAAGTTAGAATTTTCATCATTCTGGGAGGGTAAATAACCCCTCTATACTTCAGGTTTCTGGTTACTCTAACAGTCTATTTGACAGGAAAGTTGTAGGGATATATAAAGCATGTAGAATGTGTCCGGCATATAGCAAGACTATGTAAGTGTTGCTAACACCACTTATTATTGCTATTTTTATTATCTGTAAAATGAAATCCTTGCTTTATATGAGTTTTAAGTGAGCTAATCTATGTACAGTGCTTAGAATTATATCTGAGATGTACTTAACGTTCATTACACATGAACTGTGTGTCCAGTTTAATTCGCTTTCACATGCATTACTCCTAAACTGTGCAGATAAATTATTTTGCTCTCTACTGGGTAATAACAAACAGGAACTATCAGAAGTTGAAAGCATTTTTACTTGCATGTAGTGTTTTCCTTGGATGCTTGATAATGCATATCTTTTTAGTGTCATGATTATTACAGGATTTATATCATTTGAAATGTGTATTGAAATGAATCATGTGCCATGTAATGACTGTTCTGATGAGGATTTCAATAATGTAATAAGATTTTATTCAAAATATCAGGAATGGTTAAAATAATCAGAAAATACTCTTCAAATGTAAATGATCTCCTCTCCTTCATTTCCCTAATTTTAAACATCTTAGGCTCAAAACAAAAAAAAGGGAAAGATATGCAGGCAATTCAATAACTCAAATTACAAAATTATATTAGCATAGCCAGGATTTTTACTTACTTGTGGCCCATTTCATGAGCAATTGTAAATGCAAGGTTTAAGCCATTGTCTTCAGCAATAATACATTTTCTCTTTTCACTACACATTCCACTCAAGTAAGCTATACCTAGAAAACACAAACATTAATTATCAACTGTCAGAATTAAAGTGCAAATATTTATGTTTGGTATTAATAGAAGAAGAGAAAAATGACAGTTTTCCCCCTCAAATATATCTATTAAACTGTGATATCCAGCTTCTATAAATAATTTCAGGAGAAACATATATATATGTCACTCAATAAACTGTTAATAGTCTTTTAAATTTCATATTATAGATGAAATCATTTTATCAATTATATAATTCTCCAAAGAATACCACAAAAATACATTTTATAAGTATCACTTTTCATCATCATGTAAGACAGTCACAACTTAGAAAATGTAAATAAAAAGCATTTCTCAAAGCTTGAAATCTCATTTCAAGATGTGTATAAGAGACAGTACTATTTTACTAAGACATATACTTCAACAAATATTATTTAATACAAGGAACTACAATCATCCAAGAGTATATTTTATGTATTCTCAAGTAACAAGATATCTGTTATAAAAAATATATTTTTTGAATTATTTGTATGTTTTCTAAATTTCATCTCCTTTTAAAATACATGTAATCTCATTTTGTGAAAAAAATTAATGGACAGGTAAAATGATTTGCCAAAGATCATATGACTACCAAGGATGAATCCATTCACCAGCTAATTTTATTTCGCTTTTGATTACAATTTAGAGCACACTAATGAAAGATGGTTAGCTGAATGCTGTGACTTTTTTCTCTCTTCCGAAACCTGAAGAATAATGGTAAGGAATAATTAAATTTAAATAAAACGACAAATCATCTTGACCATGTTTTGGGGAGAGAAGATTCATGAAGAAAGATGGACTGATTTAGTGGAGCCCCAGCCCAAATGATAGGAAAGAAGGAGTTTATGAGCACAGTAGAACCCTAGAGAGGCTCAAGACTGAAACACACAGGTTCGAGGAGAGGCATTGCTGGAGGGTTGAAAATGGAGATTAGTTCAAAGTATATCCTTAACTACTCTTTCAAACCTTCATGCTAATGTCAAGGCCTGGTATCCACTGGTTTATCAGAAAAATGAAGATATATTTGTTAGGCAAAATGTAGTATATACATGTTATTTAAAAAACAGAACTAGAGAAAGAAATGGTCAAGAGATTAAGTATAAAGATGTTATTTTCTCATTGTATTTAGAAATTAAAGTAGATCTTACGGACATTCCAAATACACAAAGAGATGAATAGCTTCTCTATTAATAGATGGGTGGATGGACATATGAATGGATCAATAGATGATAAGTCCTACTTCATTTGGCTTATTAAGGCAATTGAAATTACTCTATGATTAAATCAAGATAGGTGAGGTGAAGTCGCTCAGTCATGTCCGACTCTTTGCGACCCCGTGGACTATAACCTACTAGGCTTCTCTGTCCATGGGATTCTCCAGGCAAGAATACTGGAGTGTATTGCCATTTCCTTCTCCAGGGGATCTTCCCGACCCAGGGATCGAACCCGGGTCTCCCACATCAGAGGCAGACGCTTTAACCTCTGAGCCACCAGGGAAGCCCAAATCAAGATAAAGTAGAAGGAAAGATGAAGGCAATAATGAGCAGAAGGAAGAAGAGAAGGAAGAGGCGAGAAACACGTTCTTTAGTTCCAGTCAATAATAAGTGAAATAAAAACTTTTCAAAATTCTTAAACATAGTGTGAATATTAACAGTGCTAAAGTGAAAGTTAGTCACTCAGTCGTGTCTGACCCTTTGCAAGCCCATGGACTGTAGCCTACCAGGCTTCTGTGTCCACGGGATTCTCTAGGCAAGAATACTAGGGTGGGTGGCCATTGCCTTCTCCAATGGATCTTCCTGACCCAGAGATTGAACCTGGGTCTCCTGCATTGCAGGCAGATTCTTTACTGTCTGAGCCACGAGGGAAGCCCTGAGTGTGATAAGGCATGGTCTTATTAAAACAACAAAAGATGGAAAATCAAGATTTAGGAGTAACTGAACTTGTGTCCTAACTGAAGGGAAGAAGAGTGGTGGAAAGAAGGGAGGGAGAGATGCAGGATGAAAGTAAAGTATCCCCTCTTAAAAGGATATCAAAATTCTCTAAATGTTCTGCACAAATTCTAAATCAAGCTCAACTATAATTAGCATGCTGATGACCACTGATTGGTACAAAATTTCCTTTAGGATGGCCATATATTTCTCCTTGTTTTTCACAACTAAAATAATTTCATCACCATATGTAGATTAAAATTCAGCCAATGTGTGTTGTCATGTCATATATTATTTTGCTATATGGACCAGTACATATCAAATTTAATTACTTTAATAAGTATTATATTTCTTCACCTATACCCATTCAAATATATACCCAAATAAAAATGGTATTGTCACTTGTTTTTAAATTCCTGTATTTTCTCCATTATTCTTTTTCTTATATACTTTCCCATATTTTTCTGTAATATTATTACATTGGCCAGGATTTTCAAAGTACTATTGAAATATCGGTGGTATTGAGCTCTTTGTTTTCCCTGCTGACTTTCGGAGGAATGTTTACAGTTTCACAATGGAAGATGATTCCTACAGGATTTTGATAGATATAGCTTATTAAGTAAAGGAGCTTAATTTCTAACATTTTTGTATGTCGAAGTGAAAAAAAGAGGTAATGTTATCTGAGGCATGGGCCAAAGGTGAATGGGAGTTGGAAATATTTTTTGGAAAAGAAACAGAAGCTTGGAATAGTGACTGAGAGAAACAGGAAAGGCAGCTGATGAAGAAGTCAGGAAATACTTAATGTAAATGGATCAGAAAGTATATGGTTCTGCAGTGGATGGAGAACAAGAGGGGTGGTACTAACATGCCCAGTTGAATGGTATACAACCTAATGGCTGACACAGAGAAGGTTAATGTTTGGATGAAATCTGGGCTGAGGTTTTGTTGATCAGGTATAAAGGAAAAATCCCAGGGTGTAAGAGATTACAGTAAAACTTAAGAGTCAGAGAAAAGATAGAACTTGCAACGGCTCTATGCTTGATACCTAAAGAGGAAGGGTTGGAGCCTGATCATTAAAAATGAATACAGTGGTCAGGAGAACGGAATCATCAATGAAGTAGAAGAGACACGTTCCAAAGAAGTATTGGAGACTGTGATACGAGAGGGATTTAGGGATTTTTAGAGATTTCAGAGCTGAAATTCCAAGACAAGACTTAGGTATTGCCATGAGGGTAGAAAAGGGCAGAGGTAGAGGTTGAGGCCAAAGAATCATTAAGTAGTGCCCAGGGAACTGATATCCTGAATTGCACGTAATCACAATTAACTCAGGATGGAGGGAAACATAGCCAATATCCACAGGAAAAGTGGGCGGGGATCAAGGAGATAGATGAGTCACAGTGGCCGTGAAGGGTATGATGGCAAAGATCAGAGTTTCAGCTTCAAATGGAGAGCTTCTGACTTAGAAGCAGCAGTGGGAAGCAGGGGGAACGCAAAAGTGTAAAACTTTGGTATCTTCCCAGCACCAGCCCTGTGGTACAAGGATGAGAAAGAATAAACAGTGACCTCTCTGGGTCACTAAATTCTTCACTGCTGCTGCTGCTAAGTCGCCTCAGTCGTGTCCGACTCTGTGCGACCCCAGAGACGCAGCCCACCAGGCTCACCTGTCCCTGGGATTCTCCAGGCAGGAACACTGGAGTGGGTTGCCATTTCCTTCTCCAATGCATGAAAGTGAAAAGTGAAAGGGAAGTCGCTCAGTCCTGTCAGACTCCTAGCGACTCCACAGACTGCAGCCCACCAGGCTCCTCCATCCATGGGATTTTTCAGGCAAGAGTACTGGAGTGGGGTGCCATTGCCTTCTCCCACTAGGTATGGGAAATCAGTAACTACTGTATGGTCATATTAAAATATATGGTGATAAAAATGATCTTTACAATATACAAGACATTTTATACTATAAAATATTTTATGAAGTAAAATTCAAATATTGATAGAGGAATTATTACAACTAAGTGTCAAAAAATCCAAACACCAAATTTTCATAGAAC
>SJYT01055759.1:325073-413393 GCA_006410635.1 Cephalophus harveyi | reverse complement strand
GTTAAAGAATTTTCTTCAAAAAGAAGGAAAAAAAGCCTCAGACTGAAACATGAAAATGCAAAGAAAATAAAGAATAAACATATAAACTGTAAAAAAATATCAAGTATACAAAACACTGATTTTAATGTTCTCCAATTTTAAAACACAGAGAACTAAATATAGTGGGGGGACTGAATGGAGTTTAAGTGTTCAAAAGTCTAGCAATATCAGGAGACTAGTAAAAGGAGACATGATAACATTTCATACCAAAAATTTAATTAAATAAAAAAGATAAATATAGTCAACTCAAATGAAGATGATAGAACTGCATAATAAAAATAAACCCTAGCTGTACTCTGCTTCCTAGAGAGACACTTTAAAAATAAGGACATAGATAAGTTAAAAGTATAAGAAAATAAAATGGTATAATATGTAAAAATTAACCAAAACAGAGTAGGAGAGATCATATAAATATTACAATTGTGCAAATTATAGCAAAGTGAATTTAAGCCACAAGCATATGAAAGATAGAGGATTGTTTTTATATTAAAAGGATGTCTACAACAAAGATATCATAACTTATAGGCTCAAAATACATAAAGCAAAATGAATAGAATTAAGAAGAGAAATAGACTAATCTACAATTACACTGGGAAACTTTAATGTGTCTCTTTACAGCTGATGGAACAACCATAAAAAATTCATTAAGGACATAACAAATCCAAACAATAAATCAGCATGTCTGTCTTAACTGACCTAATAACATTGCACACAACAAAAGTCACATTCTTTTTATATGTACATGGTATATTTATAAAACTGACCACCTACTGAGTATTGGAAAACACTCAATACATTTCAAATGTGGAAATTAAGTATGTTCACTGGTCATGATGTAAATAATCTAAAGAACTAAAAAGATAACCAGAAAAAACCCAAACAGTCCAGACATGAGATGATACACTTCTAAACAGTCCACAAGTCAAAGAATTTATAATGGAAATTAGAAAGTACTTTAAACATAGTTATAATAAAAATAAACCACATCAAAAATATGTGAACTGAAATGACAATGCTTAGGGAAATTCATAGTGTATATTAGGAAAAAAACAAGAAACTGAAAAATCAAAGGTGAAAATTCCTCCCAGGAGATGGGAAAAGAAGAGAGCATCAAAGCTTAATAAAGCAGAAGGAAGGAAATAATAAAGAGGAAGATCATGGAAAAATAAAACAAGTGTTGCGATCCAAAAGTCTACAAGCAATAAATGCTGGAGAGGGTGTGGAGAAATGGACTTTTGGACTCTGTGGGAGAGGGAGAGGGTGGGATGATTTGGTAGAATGGCATTGAAACATGTATACTATCATGTAAGAACGAAGCACCAGCCTATATTTGATACAGGATACAGGATGCTTGGGGCTGGTACATGGAGATGATCCAGAGAGATGATATGGGGTGGGAGGTGGGAGGGGGATTCAGGATTGGGAGCTCGTATACACCCATGGTGCATTCATGTCAATGTATGGCAAAACCAATACGGTATTGTAAAGTAAAATAAAGTAAAAATAAAATTAAAAAAATTAAATTAAATTTAAAAAAGTATACAAATGTAAGAAAAAATAAAGAAAGAAAGAAAGAAAAATAAAACAAGTGTAAAAGAAAATTGGCAAAAATGGAAACTTTCCTAGTAAACTGATTAAGAATAAAAGGGTGACGAACACAAATATACTAGCATCAAAAATGAATAAGGAAATGTCTCTGAGGTGAGGTGAGGTGAGGTGAAGTCGCTCAGTCGTGTCCGACTCTTTGCGACCCCATGGACTGTAACCTGCTAGGCTTCTCCGTCCATGGGATTCTCCAGGCAAGAACACTGGAGCGGATTGCCATTTCCTTCTCCAGGGGATCTTCCCGACCCAGGGATCGAACCCAGGTCTCCCACATTGGAGGCAGACGCTTTAACCTCTGAGCCACCAGGGAAGCCCACAAATCCTAAAGACAATAAGGTGATATATAAAATAGTATGCTAATAAGTTTTACAATTTACCAAAGTTGTCACAAAAAGAAACACAAAATCAAAAAATTCCTATAATAACCTCCTTTTTTCATTGTAGTCCAACTATATTGGCTTTTTTGGGGTGAGGGGTAGGAGTCATCTCTCAAATGACACAAGCATGTTTTTACCTCAAGGCTTCTTCACTGGCTTTTCACCTGTCTGGAACATTCTCTACATAGATCTCTTTCTAGATCCTCTACCAACTGTTTAAAATATTGTAGCCAAGCAGGATCCTATGGAGCCTTCCTGGGGGAGACCCCTCCTGCCATGTCCTCTACCCACCTCTTGCAGTAAACCTGTAATCTCCCAGGCCTCCCCTGAGTTACAAAAGCCTAGCTCAAGAATTAATGAGTGATAAATTAGGAATTTGGGATTAACATATACAAAAAAAAAAACGAATGACTGAAAAGCTGTGAACATCCAGTGACAAAAGCAGCAGCTGGACCAGGAGAGCTATAACAATTTAAACAAGTCAGCCATATGGCAGTCGCAGAATCTTTAGTTCCTCCCTGATGTATATAGAAACTGTATCTGATGCACATTCCTGAGTTGTTTTATAGATATTATAGCCCCTACCAAATGGAAGAAGTTAACTCTATGATGACCATGGGCATGTAGTCCCCAGTCCAACTGGAGCCTGAGGACTGATAATGTTAAGTCCTCTGACAACACCCTATTACCTCACCACCAATCAATCAGAGAACTGTGCACAAGCTGATCGTATCTCCTGCAACCCCTCTCCCTCATCTTTCCTTTTAAAATGCTTCCTGCAACTTATCAGAGAGTTTGAAGTTTTTGCACATTAGCTGCTCTCAGGAGAAGGCAATGGCACCCCACTCCAGTACTCTTGCCTGGAAAATCCCATGGATGGAGGAGCCTGGTGGGCTGCAGTCCATGGGGTCGCTGAGAGTTGGACACGACTCAGTGACTTCACTTTCACTTTTCACTTTCATGCATTGGAGAAGGAAATGGCAACCCACTCCAGTGTTCTTGCCTGGAGAATCCCAGGGACGGCGGAGCCTGGTGGGCTGCCGTCTATGGGGTCACACAGAGTCGGACACGACTGAAGCGACTTAGCAGCAGCAGCAGCTGCTCTCAACTCCTTGTCTGGCATCTACTCCACGTCTGCACTTTCTTCACCACAACCTGGTGTTAGTGGATTGGTTTTACTGGGCACAAGTGAGCAAACCCAAGTTCCATTCTGTAACAACAGCACTTTTTCAATAAGACATTTCTGAATCACATTTAAAATTATAAATACTCTTCTTTCCACTCTGGTGTTCCCAGGCTACCTCTTCCCTAGATCTACTATGTTTTTCTATGCTTCATTTTGTTTCATTTTTAATGCCTCATCTTTTTATCTTTTAATATACCAATTAATTATTTACCGTGACTATTGACCATCTCTCCTTCAGTACGTGTCACATGGGCAAGAAAGCACTGAGAAATCAATTTATTTATTCACAATGTGTAGACTGTGTTTTGTACATACAGTGAATAATTTTGAAGTACACCAATACACAATTCTCTTTTGTATTTCTACACAGGTGATGTTTTCCTAGTCATCTAAAGACTGCTCTGATGGCAGGTTGGAAGGGATTAAGGTTACTAGTATTCTATTGGAATTGTAGAGGATATGGATTGGGAAATCCCAGGTCAATATAGCATGGCTCAAATAGAGAATTAAGGAAAATATGGTGTGACTATATATAGAGAGAGACTTAACTATCACTTCTGAGCCTACTTTGATTCTCACTGTCAAGGGGTGGGTGGTTTAATGCAGGGGGCTTCCCAAGTGGCACTAGTGGTAAAGAATCTGCTTGCCAATGAAGGTGATGCAGGAGATGAGGGTTCAATCCTTGAGTTGGGAAGATATCCTGGGAAAGGAAATGGCACCCACTCCAGTACTCTTGGCTGGAAAATCCCAGGTATAGAGGAGCCGAGCGGGCTATAATCCATGGGGGTAGCAAATAGTTGGACATGACTGAGCACACACACACACACATACATGCACAAACACACACACAGATGACATACTAGAAGTTGAGCAGTGTCTCCAGTAGAAGCTGGAAGGGTGAGGAGTGGGATGGGTGGGAAGGTGAGGAGCGGGTGAAGAGACCTGAATATGAAGGTTACAGAATCCTGAGTTGAGTATTCTTGAGTTGAATCCACCAGCTACATTCCAGGGAGCCAAGTGCAGTGGTGTGTAGTGTTGCCATGTAAACTAAGACTTTCTTCACTGTGAAGCAACAAAGACCTAAAGATCTCCAAGGGCAGAGAAAGAATGGTGATTTCTGATCTACAGCATAACACCCAGGCTACTTGGAAAGAATCAAATGAGAATTTGGGGGATTATCTGGCAAAACGAATATGAGCTAAAAGCAAATAAAAGCAAAAACAAGGTAGTAATTTAAACTAGGAAAAATATTAATTGACAAATTTATATTTTCAGCCACTTGGAATCAAGTAGGAACTTGTGAAAGATACAATCTTAATATGTCGTAGAAAGCTAGATGTAACATTTTCTTTGCTTAATTTAGTATAACTTTGACCTTGTTCTGTGTACTGAGATAAAATTAACTACAAATGGGAATATGCATGTTTAAAAAGTTTGTGTGTATTACATTTTTAATGGACTTCTGAAGGAAAAATAGGACAGTAAGTAATCCCTCATTTTATTTTGTTACCTTAAGGTGCAATGGAGATATCTAAGGCAGTGCATCAGTTCACCCGACAGTGTATATATACCACTTTGAAATCTTTGGCAAGCTTTTATATGAAGTATTAATATGGTGCAGAAAGAAGAAGGTGAAAGATGGTTTAAGTAAATGTTTAGAAAAAGTGAAAGAAAGGGAGTCCAGAGGGAGAGTGGTATGTAGGGTGAGCAGAGGTGGCAATTCCTAAATACTTCTGTCCTGAGAGATGGAGAGAACTTCACAGTACACATTCAAAATAGATTTTGTTGGTGCTTTTGTTGTTTTTACCCTGACGTGATTTATCCACTGAACAACAACAACAACCCTTCCTTAAGGTTTATTAAGCCACACCATTAACCTGACCCGCCTCCTCTCCACAAGAGGGTAATGAAAAGGATTACTTTTGTATGGAAGGCAGAACAATTAAGAAAATTTATGCCTGCAGGCTAGTTTTGTGCTCCTGCTATTGTATTCTAGATTTATTCTACTTCACATCCATTTTGCATCTATTTTCAGAAAATTTAAGAGGGAGTTACTGGACAGCTTTAGAAGTTAAACTCTTAAATCCTTAGAGAATTTTAATGAAGCCACACTCCAATGTACATTATTGTAGTTTTATATATCATTAATAATATATACCATCTGAAATTCTTAATTTAGATTTCAGTGAAACTCTGAAAATATAAATCTAGTGGCACATTCAAAAAGCCACATGTGGTAGATTACACATCTAACTCTTGTAAATCAGTAATGAGAACTTTACTGTGCAGTCAACCACAAACATGGCTGAAAACTGGTATTCTCATTGCTATGTTAATTTTAAAAAAGATAAATCAGAGTTCTTAGGCTTTATACATAACAAATAAAATTAAGTTAGTGATTTCATCTGTCTTGGAAATTAAAAAACTGTCATGACTTTAAAAAATAGGTAAGATGAAACACAGTTAAAGATTATTGTGAAGTAAGTTTAAAGATACAGCTGGAAAAATTTAGAAGTGTTCTGATTGCATATAAATCAGGAATTTTGGCTAACGCATTTTTATAATGTTATAACGTAATCATATCCTGAAGGCATTAAACAGGGACAATTAAAACTAAAAATATCATGCTACTAAAAAGCTGTAAAAAAAAATGCTTTTTTAGTATACTAGTAAAATCATGGACAGCATGCATTCATAACTACAAACCAAATCAAATTTCAAAACAGTTTGACACAGCATTCTTTTTTCACCTTGCCAAATTTTCATCATTTTGCTACTTTTCAAAACTTGCTTTCTACTATATGGCCAGTATTTTTATTCAAGTAAAGAAATAATTCTATAAACTGGAGAAATTTAAAGAATATAATTTTAATTATAACACAATTACAAATATCTGATGCTCTTAAATATTATTGCTGTCTCTTATACACATCTAGATGTGTATAAGAGACAGAAATATAGTCAACTCAAATGAAGATGATAGAACTGCATAATAAAAATAAACCCTAGCTGTACTCTGCTTCCTAGAGAGACACTTTAAAAATAAGGACATAGATAAGTTAAAAGTATAAGAAAATAAAATGGTATAATATGTAAAAATTAACCAAAACAGAGTAGGAGAGATCATATAAATATTACAATTGTGCAAATTATAGCAAAGTGAATTTAAGCCACAAGCATATGAAAGATAGAGGATTGTTTTTATCATGGACAGCATGCATTCATAACTACAAACCAAATCAAATTTCAAAACAGTTTGACACAGCATTCTTTTTTCACCTTGCCAAATTTTCATCATTTTGCTACTTTTCAAAACTTGCTTTCTACTATATGGCCAGTATTTTTATTCAAGTAAAGAAATAATTCTATAAACTGGAGAAATTTAAAGAATATAATTTTAATTATAACACAATTACAAATATCTGATGCTCTTAAATATTATTGTTTAATATACTGCTTTGATATAATCTGTCAAATAAAACATGTGTACTTAAGGACAAGTGATTCCAACTCTAGATACCTAAGATTGCAGTTTTTTATTCTATACACTGAAGCAATTGATAATAAATGAGATGGTAAAAACTTTTCTCAAAGATGATTTGATGTTTTCTAAAATCTTGATTGGAATTTAATAATGAGTTTTTCATGACCTGTTTTCCGCATTAAGTATAAAAAAGGCAAAATGCAAAAAATGAAATCTTAAAAATTGAGGCTCTATGTCAAATATTCTAGGGTTTGAATCCAAACCTCAAATTTTAGCTCTGTGATATAGGAAAGTTCTGTTTCCTAAACCCCAGTTTTCCCAACAGTAAAATTAGGAAGGAAAGCAATCATTTTTCCTAGGAATGCTAATTAATTTAGATAAAATATTTCAAACATGTCATGGTCTATCTGAAACATGCTAACCATTAACCATTAAACTTAGCTTTCTTACATGTAAAATGAGGTAACAATCTCTTATGATAGAAAACTCTTAAAAGGTTAAAGGAGGTGACATATTAAAAACTACAGCACAGAATAGATGCTTAACAAGTATTATGGTTCACTGAAAATGTTGTGTAAGTATACAGTGAGCATAAGCTGTACTTTCAGATGCTTATAGTAAGAAGTACTTGTAAAGACTACAAGGAGGACCTCAGGGAGTTTTCTAAGTTAAAACGGTTTTTGTTTCCCAAAGCTATGCTCATCATATTTTAATATTCATACAGCGTTTAACAGCACCATTAAAATATTTTCTAATACAAATAATATTCTAATTAAAATAAGCTTAAACAGTAAAGCATCTTGAGAAGAAAAATATTTTAAGAATAGACACTTTTCATAATAATTCCTTAAGAATTATGTATCCCAGTCTTATTCCTACAACATGTCTTGCCAAAGTAGAAATATAAAGTATCTGATTTATGTTCTGGCCAGTATCTAATAAGAAATACACTAGCAGCCAAGAAATAAAACAAGATAAGCTCAGCCTTTCTTTTATTATAAACCAAGAAAAGATACCATTTTCCTATCATGAATTCATTTCTATGCAGAAATACACAGCCTGAGCACCTGGGATGCTCAATCATTACACTATGCACTGAGGACAAAAGTAAATATTGAGCAAGATCGTTGTCCACAAAGTGATTAGAAGGAGAGGGAGTGAACGGAATGAGTTATAAGAAAAGTAGCACTAAAGTCCGTCAGGTACATGTATAGAGTGAGAGATGGTCCAGAAGGCTAAAAGCGGAAATTAATCAGGGTTCTGATGGATGGGCAGAGTTTCCACAGTGATAAAAAGAGTGAAAAACAACAACAAAGAAATAGCCTTCCTCTTGTAAATTCTAAAACAACACATTTGAACATACTCACCTAAAATCTGCAAAATTTATCAGCTTTTAAAGCAGGTCTTTCTAGTTATAATTTTTTTATTCATCTGAGAATGTTCTTTCATTCCTGCATTCTGTCATATCAGAAATGCATTCTGAATTTCACTTTCCATCTATTTTGTCAATCCTTTCTTTCACTATTTCAAAAAGTTGTGCCATCAGCTGACTTTCATGGTTTGCCAGGAAAAATCTTCTGTCATTAGAATCACTGTTCCCCCAGAAATAAAATGGTGTTTCTCTGTGTCATTTTTTTCTTTGTCTTTAGCTGTGTTTGTGGTAATTCTGACTCTGATATCTCTGGCTTCAAGTATTTCTTGTTTGGAGTTTACTTGGTTTCTTGAATCTGATGGTTTAAATCTTTTGCCAAATTTGAGAAGTCTTAAGTTGTATTTCTTCTCTCCTTTTGTTGACTTCTGGGACCTCTGACAACTGTTTTTTAAAAAATTTTATTTATTTATTTTGATTGGAATCTAAATACTTTACAATATTGTAGCGGTTTTTGCCATATATTGACATGAATCAGCCATGGGTGTACATGTGTCCCTCATCCTGAAACCCCTCCCACCTCCCTCCCCATCCCATGCCTCAGGGTTGTCCCAGTGCACTGGCCCTGAGTGCCCTGTCTCATGCATCGAACTGGTGATCTATTTCACATATGGTAATATACATGTTTCAATGCTAGTCTCTCAAATCACCCTACCCTCGCCTTCTCCCACAGAGTCCAAAAGTCTGTTCCTTACATCTGTGACTCTTTTGCTGTCTCACATATAGGGTCATCGTCACCATCTTTCTAAATTCCATATATATGCGTTAATATACTGTATTTGTGTTTTTCTTTCTGACTTACTTCACTCTGTATAATAGGCTCCAGTTTCATCCACCTCGTTAGAACAGATTCAAATGCATTGTATGTACCACAGCTTTCTTATCCATTCATCTGCTGACGGACATCGAGGTTGCTTCCATATCCTAGCCGACATCGAGGTTGCTTCCATATCCATATTGTAGACAGTGCTGCGATGAACACTGGGGTACACGAGTCTCTTTCACTTCTGGTTTCCTCGGTGGATATGCCCAGCAGTGGGATTGCTGGGTCGTATGGCAGTTCTACTTGCAGTTTTTTAAGGAATCTCCACACTCTTCTCCATAGTGGCTGTACTAGTTTGCATTCCCACCAACAGTGTATTCTGCTGTGATTTATGTCAGAGAGTGTTTTCCTCTAGGAGTGGTGTGTATGCCCAGCAGTGGGATTGCTGGGTCGTATGGCAGTTCTACTTGCAGTTTTTTAAGGAATCTCCACACTCTTCTCCATAGTGGCTGTACTAGTTTGCATTCCCACCAACAGTGTATTCTGCTGTGATTTATGTCAGAGAGTGTTTTCCTCTAGGAGTTTTATAGTTTCTGGTCTTACATTTAGATCTTTAATCCATTTTGAGTTTATTTTTGTGTAGGGTTTTAGGAAGTATTCTAGTTTCATTCTTTTACAAGTGGTTGAACAGTTTTCCCAGCACCACTTGTTAAAGAGATTGTCTTTTCTCCATTGTATATTCTTGCCTCCTTTGTCAAAGATAAAGTATCCATAGGTGCATAGGTTTATCTCTGGGCTATTTTGTTCCATTGATCTATATTTTCTAGTTTCATTCTTTTACAAGTGGTTGACCAGTTTTCCCAGCACCACTTGTTAAAGAGATTGTCTTTACTCCATTGTATATTCTTGCCTCCTTTGTCAAAGATAAAGTATACATAGGTGCATAGGTTTATCTCTGGGCTATTTTGTTCCATTGATCTATATTTATGTCATCGTGCCAGTACCATACTGTCTTGATGACTGTAGCTTTATAGTACAGTGTGAAGTCAGGCAGGTTGATTCCTCCAGTTCCATTATTCTTTCTTAAGATTCCTTTGGCTATTTGAGGATTTTTGTATTTCCATACAAATTGTGAAATCATTTGTTCTAGTTCTGTGAAAAATACCACTGGTATTTTTGATAGGGATTGCATTGAACCTATAGATTTCTTTAAGTAGTATACTCATTTTCACAATCCACAAACATGGTATATTTCTCCTTCTATTTGGGTTCTCTTGATTTCTTTCATCAGTGTATTATAGTTTTCTATATATAGGTCTTTTGTTTCTTTAGGTAGATTGATCCTATACATAGAAAACCCTAAAGACACCGCTAGAAAATTACTAGAGCTAAACAATGAATATAGTAAAGTTGCCGGATATAAAATAACACAGAGAAATCCCTTGCGTTCCTATACACTAACAAATGGAAAATAGGAAGAGAAATTAAGGAAAAAATTCCATTCACAATTGCAATTAAAAGAATAAAATACTTAGGCAAAGTAACGTCTCAGGTTTTTAACATGCTATCTAGGTTGCAGAAGGCAATGGCACCCCACTCCAGTACTCCTGTCTGGAAAATCCCATGGATGAAGGAGCCTGGAAGGCTGCAGTCTATGGGGTCGCTGAGGGTCGGACACGACTGAGCGACTTCATTTTCACTTTTCACTTTCATGCATTGGAGAAGGACATGGCAACCCACTCCAGTG
Organism: Cephalophus harveyi; assembly: GCA_006410635.1. Lineage (NCBI taxonomy): Eukaryota > Metazoa > Chordata > Mammalia > Artiodactyla > Bovidae > Cephalophus > Cephalophus harveyi. The sequence goes on along the minus strand of SJYT01055759.1, from coordinate 402,763 downwards.
TTCTTGCCTGGAGAATCCCAGGGACGGGGGAGCCTGGTGGGCTGCTGTCTGTGGGGTCACATAGAGTCAGACACGACTGAAGCAACTTAGCAGCAGCAGCAGCAGGTTGGTCATAACTTTTCTTCCAAGGAGTAAGTATCTTTTAATTTCATGGCTGCAGTTAGCATCAGCAGTGATTTTGGAGCCCCTCTAAAAAAGTCTGTCACTGTTTCCACTCTTTCTCCATCTATTTGTCATGAAGTGATGGGACCCGATGCCATGATCTTCATTTCTTGAATGTTGAGCTTTACCCAATTTTTTCACCCTCCTCTTTCATTTTCATCAAGAAGCTCTTCAGTTCTTCACTTTCTGCCATAAGGGTGGTGTCATCTGCATATTGATATTTCTCCCAGCAATCTTCATTCCAGCCTGTGCTTTACCCAGGTTATTGATATTTCTCCCAGCAATCTTCATTCCAGCCTGTGCTTTACCCAGCCCAGCGATTCTGAGCTGATACACTCTGCATATGAATTAAATAAGCAGGGTGACAATATACAGCCTTGACATACTCCTTTTCCTATCTGGAACCAGTCAGTTTTCCCATGTTCAATTCTAACGGTTGCTTCCTGACTTGCATACAGATTTCTCAAGAGGCAGGTCAGGTGGTCTGGTATTCCCATCTCTTTCAGAATTTGCTGTGATCCACACAGTCAAAGGCTTTGGCATAGACAATAAAGCAGATTTTTTAGGAACTTTCTTGGTTTTTCCATGATCCAGGGGATGTTGGCAATGTTATCTCTGGTTCCTTTGCCTTTTCTAAAACCAGCTTGAACATCTGGAAGTTCACAGTTCATGTATAGCTGAAGCCTGGCTTGGAGAATTTTGAGCATTACTTAACTAGCTTGTGAGCTGAGTGCAATTGTGCAGTAGTTTGAACATTCTTTGTCATTGCCTTTCTTTGGGATTGGAATGAAAACTGACCTTTTCCAGTCCCATGGCCACTGCTGAGTTTTCCAAAGTTGCTGACATATTGAGTGCAGAACTTTCACAGCATCATCTTTCAGGATTTGAAATAGTTCAACTGGAATTCCATCATCTCCACTAGGTTGGTTCGTAGTGATGCTTCCTAAGGCCCACTTGACTTCACATTCCAGGATGTCTGGCTCTAGGTGAGTGATCACACCATCGTGATTATCTGGGTTGTGAAGATCTTTTTTTGTACAGTTCTTCTGTGTATTCTTGCCACCACTTCTTAATATCTTCTGCTCCTGTTAGGTCCATAGCATTTCTGTCCTTTACTGAGCCCATCTTTGCATGAAATGTTTCCTTGGTATCTCTAATTTGCTTGAAGAGATCTCTAATCTTTCCCATTATATTGTTTTCCTCTATTTCTTTGCACTGATCACTGAGGAAGGCTTTCTTATCTCTCCTTGCTATTGTTTGGAACTCTGCAGTCAAATGGGTATATCTTTCCTTTTCTCCTTTGCCTTTTGCTTCTCTTCTTTTCTCAGTTACTTGTAAGACCTCCTCAGACAATCATTTTTCCTTTTTGCATTTCTTTTCCATGGGGATGGTCTTGATCACCACCTCCTATACAGTGTCACGAACCTCCAACCATTGTTCACCAGGCACTCTATCTATCAGATCTAGTCCCTTAAATCTATTTCTCACTTCCACTGTATAATCGTTAGGGATTTGATTTAGGTCATGCCTCAATGGTCTAGTGGTTTTCTCCACTTTCTTCAATTTAAGTCTGAATTTACAAAAAAGAGTTCATGATCTGAGCCACAGTCAGCTTCCAGGAGTGTTTTTGGTGAGTGTATAGAGCTTCTCAATCTATGTTAGAGAACACCTATGTTCTCCAACTATGTTGATTTCATGCTAAAAAAAACTTTCAGTCTTCTTTCTAGGACTCAAGTAAGACTGAGGGTGTTCTAATATATTATTCAATATGTCTAGGATACAATCCAAAATTACACCCTCTGTAAAGAAACAGGAAAATCTCAATTTGCATGCGAAAACACATTCAATAGATTTCCACTTTGAGATGGCAAAGAGTTTGGGATTATCTGACAAAGACCAAAATATCAATTATAATGGTGTTCCAACAAGCAAGTACAAACATTAATGAAATGACTGGAAAGATGAAAAGTTTCAGCAAACAAGTATACTATATAAAGAAAACCTAAATGTAGATATTAGAATTAAGAAAAAATAACCAAAATATAAATTTCTCTGGATATACTGAATAGTAGAATAGAGATGACAGAAAAAAGAGTCAGTGAACTTAATGATAGATTGGAAGAAATTACTCAGTATGAGTAGAGAGAAAAACGATTGGGAGAAAATATGAACAGAGTCCCAGGGATCTGTGGGAAAAATCAAAGCAGTTGTCAAATGTGACCTAATTAAACTTAAAAAATTTTTGCACAATGAAGGAAACTATAAGCAAGGTGGAAAGACAGCCTTCAGAATGGGAGAAAATAATAGCAAAGAAAGCAGCTGACAAAGAATTAATCTCAGAAATATACAAGCAGCTCATGCAGCTCAATACCAGAGAAATAAACGACCCAGTCAAAAAATGGGTCAAAGAACGAAACAGACATTTCTCCAAAGAAGACATACAGATGGCTAACAAACGCATGAAAAGATGCTCAACATCACCCACTATCAGAGAAATGCAAATCAAAACCACAGTGAGGTACCATCTTACCCCAGTAAGAATAGGTGCTATTCAAAAATTCTACAAACAATAAATGCTGGAGAGGGTGCAGAGAAAAGGGAACCTTCTTACACTGTTGGGGGGAATGCAAACTAGTACAATGGAGAAGAGTGTGGAGATTCCTTAAAAAACTGCAAATAGAACTGCCATACGACCCAGCAACCCCACTGCTGGGCATACACACCAAGGAAACCAGAACTGAAAGAGACAGGTGTACCCCAATGTTCCATCACAGCACCGTCTACAATAGCCAGGACATGGAAGCAACCTTGATGTCCATCAGCAGATGAATGGATAAGAAGGCTGTGGTACATACACACAATGGAATATTATTCACCCATTAAAAATGATTCATTTGAATCAGTTCTAACAAGGTGGATGAAACCGGAGCCTATAATACAGAGTGAAGTAAGTCAGAAAGAAAAACACCAATACAGTATATTAATGCATATATATGGAATTTAGAAAGATGGTAACAATGACCCTATATGTGAGACAGCAAAAGAGACACAGATGTAAAAAACGGACTTTTGGACTCTGTGGGAGAAGGCGAGGGTGGGATGATTTGAGAGAATAGCATTGAAACATGTATGCTACCAAATGTGAAACAGATCACCAATCCAGGTTTGATGCATGAGACAGGGCGCTCAGGGCCAGTGCACTGGGACAACCCTGAGGGATAGGATGGGGAGGGAGACGGGAGGGGGGTTCAGCCTGGGGGACACATGTGCACCCATGGCTGATTCATGTCAATGTATGGCAAAAACTGCTACAATATTGTAAAGTCATTAGCCTCCAATTAAAATAAATTAATGAATTAAAAAAAAAAAAGGCAGAGACATTACTTTGCCATCAAAGATCTATCTATTCAAGGCTATGGTTTTTCCAGTAGTCATGTATGGATGTGAGAGTTGAAGCATAAAGAAGGGTGAGCGCTGATAAACTGATGCTTTTGAACTGTGGTTTGGAGAAGATTCTTGAGAGTTCCTTGGACATCAGGGAGATCCAACCATTCTAAAGGAATTCAGTCCTGAATATTCATTGGAAGGACTGATGTTGAAGCTGAAACTCCAATACTTTGGACACCTGATATGAAGAGCTGACTCATTTGAAAAGACCCTGATGCTTGGAAGGATTGAAGGTGGGAGGAGAAGGGGACAACAGAGAATGAGATGGTTGGAAGGCATGACAAACTCAATGGACATGAGTTTGAGTAAACCCCGGGAATTGGTGATGGACAGGGAGGCCTGGGGTGCTGCAGTCCATGGGGTCACAAAGAGTCGGATGCGGCTGAGCAACTGAACTGAACTGAACATAGTTGGGCTCAGGTTTCATGTTCCAAACTTTCAAGGCTTCTGGGGCCTTTTCATTTCATTGTCAAATTTTCACTATCGACTTTCAAAGCCTTTTCATTAATATTCAAATCTATCCTATGTGTTTGTCAACATGGGACTGAGGTAGCCCCGTGGTTAGTAGATGGTTTCTCAAAGAAATTTTAGGATCATATTCACATATACACAACTTAAAGGTGAGCAAAGGAGTTGGTAAACAATTTTATGGGATTAGTTTCCCTAGTTTCTTCCTCTCCATTTGCTCCATGGTATCTTCCATATACATGTGGTTCTCATTATATTTCTGTTTCCAGAAAGTTTGGGCTCTAGTTACATCACTAAGTGCCTCCCTGGTGGCTCAGACAATAAAGAATCCGCCTGCAATGCAAGAGACTCAGGTTTAATCCATGGGGCGGGAAGATTCCTTGAAGGGGATGGCTACCCACTCCAGTATTCTTGCCTGGAGAATCACATGGACAGGGGAGCCTGGCAAGCACAGTAAAGGGGTCACAATGAGTAAGACATGAGTGAGTGACTAACACTACTTCACTAAGCTGTGTACTTCTCACGACTATATTTACTTCTGAGTCTCAGTAATAGGAGGACAGAGGCAAAAGGCAATGAGAATAAAAAGCTCTACAGATCAGAGAGGAAGGTTCCTCTCTCAGATTTTTCTGATTCCTATTACTGCCACTGTTGTCTCAACCACCATTATCATTGAATTGTTTTGCAGACAGGTCAAGAGAAAATGTAGGCAATTTTCTTAAAGGGGATATTGCCTCTACTTTCTCTGATCATTAGGGAGACCTTCTTATTCCTTTATTTAAGCTAGAAATATTCCTGAGCGCTCTATCTCAGTTCAGTTCAGTTCAGTCACTCAGTAATGTCCAACCCTTTGCAACGCCATGAATCGCAGCACACCAGGCCTCCCTGTCCATCACCAACTCCCAGAGTTCACTCAAACTCATGTCCATCGAGTCAGTGATGCCATCCAGCCATCTCATCCTCTGTCATCCCCTTCTCCTCCTGCCCCAAATCCCTCCCAGCATCAGAGTCTTTTCCAATGACTCAACTCTTCTCATGAGGTGGCCGAAGTATTGGAGCTTCACCTTCAGCATCAGTCCTTCCAATGAACACCCAGGACTGATCTCCTTTAGGATGGACTTGTTGGATCTCCTTGCAGTCCAAGGGACTCTCAAGAGTCTTCTCCAACACCACAGTTCAAAAGCATCAATTCTTCGGCGCTCAGCTTTCTTCACAGTCCAACTCTCACATCCATACATGACCACTGGAAAAACCATAGCCTTGACTAGACGGACCTTTGTTGGCAAAGTAATGGATGCTGGGAGGGATTGGGGGCAGGAGAAGAAGGGGACGACAGAGGATGAGATGGCTGGATGGAATCACTGACTCGATGGGCGAGAGTCTGAGTGAACTCCGGGAGTTGGTGATGGACAGGGAGGCCTGGTGTGCTGCGATTCATGGGGTTGCAAAGAGTCGGACACGACTGAGCGACTGAACTGAACTGAACTGAACTTTAAAGTCCTTGCCTGTTAATTATATCTTCACTGACATTTCAGGATCTGTTTTAATTATCTCCTCTGTGGGGGTCACATGATCCTGCTTTCACATTTGTCTAGTATTTGTGACTAGATGCTAAATACTGTGAAGAAATACAGAATAATGAGTGCTGCAATTTCCTGTTGTCGTCCTAAAAGAATGTTAACTATTTTAAACAAGGATCAAGTAGCTCCTTTTGAGACTTGTTTTCAAACTATGTGAGTCTAAAGTAGCTTTTATTATACCTTTGAGATCTCTACTGGATGCCTAGGTGTGGAACGAGGATTCCACTCTCCGGCTTTTGGGAAAACTGATATCTTCCTGTTCTATGTGATCTCTGGGATTGTTTAGCTCATAATCCCATGATCATTATTTTAACAGACTTGTGGCCTTTCACTGTTCAGTTCAGTTCAGTCGCTCAGTCGTGTCTGACTATTTGAGACTTCATGAATCGCAGCACACCAGGCCTCCCTGTCCATCACCATTTATTACATACTAATAAGCAAAAAATGATGAATAAAAGCTATAAACTTCAATATTTTTACTGAAAAAATAAATTATAAAGAAAAAATTGTAGTGAGATCAAGACCAGGCCTTATAATCATAAAAAGATTATTAAAGTTTGATGACAGATAATATGCAGATTTAAAAAAATACTAAGTTTTTTTAGTACTCATGAGACATGTACCAATGCATTTATTCTTAAAAGTCATGAAAAACTAATTGTGGAGAGAAAGCTGGCTTAGAATAAAAAGAAGAAGAGAGAAAATGGGATTTTTTTTTTCAGTTACCTACTCAACATAAGAAAGGATAGCAAGAAAGAAAAGATTTTTTTTAATGTGTAAATAGTTTCATTATAGTCACCACTGTTAACTCTAGCATCTAGAACCTAATACACTTTGGGGCACAGAGTAGGTGCTCCAAAATATTAGAGAAAATTGAGTATATGAAAAATATATATGGAGAGAGGGAGACAGAGAAGTAGAAGATCATCTGAAATGAATCAGTGAAAATTGCCTAAGAAGGACAAACAGGAAGCACGGTTCTCAGTATCATCTACACATGCTTCCAGACCTTTGGATATCAGAATTTAGAACATGATGAAGATATCATCATTTTTATACCTGATATATCTGAGACTCAGATGTTAATAATGTACCGATAACCAATGCTTTCTGGTAATCTGGACTGAAAGAAAGCAGGACTGCCAAGAATGATGTGAAACCAGCTTCTAATATACACAGTGAAGCTCATATGCTGATTTCTAGTAAGTTTTTTAAAGCAACTCTGCATGTGTGCCAAAAGTCCATGGTACCCAGTAACAGGCATGGTAGTGGTGCTGGTGATAGCATCAGGTGAGGTAAAATTGGGATATAACAATAGGAAATCCAACCAGAAAAGGGGAGAAGTGCAGAAGTACCTGGTTAGATTTTAGTCCTGAGAATTGAGGATACCACATTCCCTTGCCCCGTGCTTCCACCCTCCTTAAATAGGCTGGGCTTTGCAGGAAATGGCATGAAATCAGCCTCTTTTGTTGGTACAGAGGAAGAAGGAAATGGCAACCCACTCCAGTATTCGTAACTGGAGAATCCCATGGATGGAGGAGCCTGGTGGGCTATAGTCCATGGGGTCGCAAAGAGTCGGACACATGGGCTATAGTCCATGGGGTCGCAAAGAGTCGGACATGACTGAGTGACTTCACTTTCACTTTAATTATTACTATTACTGAGGGATTAAGTGATTAAGGATTTAAATTACCAAAACAATAGTTATAGATTAAGATTTCTGAAATATGTACTTTTTAATATATCATATGAAAAGTGAAAGTGAAGTTGCTCAACCGTGTCTGACTCATTGCAATCCCATGGACTTTAGCCTACCAGGCTCCTCCATCCGTGGGATTCTTCAGGCAAGAGTACTGGAGTGCCATTTCCTTCTCCAGGAGATCTTCCCAACCCAGGGATTGAACCCAGGTCTCCTGCATTGTAGGTAGACACTTTACTGTCTAAACTACCAGGGGAGCTACAATTCTAATTAATGTGTAAAACTGTCTCAAAAAAGTTCATTAACAATAGAATGATCATATAGGCAGTTTGCCTAGGACAATCCATTTTATGCTTTTTTCCAAGCATAATTATTAATTATGCCTCCTTTAACTTTTCTAAGTGTCTTAGTATTAATTATGATAGGATCATCTTATCAATAGATGAACACTGAAGTGAAGTGAAGTGAAGTCGCTCAGTCGTGTCCAACTCTTTGCGACCCCATGGACTGTAGCCTACCAGGCTCCTCCCTCCATGGGATTCTCCAGGCAAGAGTACTGGAGTGGGGTGCCATTTCCTTCTCCAGGGGATCTTCCCGACCCAGGGATCGAACCAGGGTCTCCCACATTGTAGACAGATGTTTTACCATCTGAGCCACCAGGGAAGTCCTAAGATGAACATTACAGGCATTTATATTTCAAAGCTTGAGTCATGCCCTAGGCCAGCCGGATTCCCTTGCATTTTCTTATTTTCTTTGCTGGAGACCCAAAGATTGGTGCATTTTCCTATATTCTATGCTGCTACTGCTGCTGGTAAGTTGCTTCAGTCGTGTCTGACTGGTACCACCCAATTTACCTTCTTTGAAACCAGTTTTCCCCACCTCTTTTTTTCCTGCTCCACAGGTGTTCAGACCCATTTCACTTTAGTTTGCTTCTGTTCATCACTGATGAGACAAGGGAAAAGAAATATTACATGTGGAGAACTTGCAAAGATTACAGGAATGTAGTAAATCCTTACAAAATCCTCTTGAAATCCTATCACTGTTGCAGGGTCCTTTCGGTATGCTAAGTGAATATCTCTTTGACTCTCCTCCCCTAACTTAACAAACATGTTCTTCTTTCTTATTCTGCTTTCCCAAGAGGGTCATATTCTCCACTTTCATCTATAATAGTGTCATTTTCTTCTACTGTATAAATCCCCAATTGATGTATGATGATATGAATCCTTTAGTCTGAATGTGTTACTTTCCTATTGCTGCATAACAAATTACTTAAGTAATGCAGTGACCTCAAGTAACCCCCATTTATTACTGCACAGTTCTACTGGTCAAGAGTCTGGGATGGCTTAACTTGGTTCTCTGCTGAGGGTCTCAAAAGGCCAAAATCAAGATATCATCCAGGCTGGACTCTTTAGCTAAAGGCTCTGGGTAAGTACCAGCTTCCAAGGTTGCTGGCACAATTCAGTTCCTTGCCTCTGCTCTTTGACGGGAGACTGTTAAGGTGAGACCTTAAGTTTAACTGAGGGACTGTAATTATACCTGCAAAATCCCTTTCAGCAGTACCTAGATTAGTGATTGACTGAATAACCAGGGTATAGAAATCTTAGGAATGTCATCTTTAGAATTCTGTATTCCACACTGAATACATTTCATCTGCATTTCTGAGAACATCTACATTGAAAACTGAGCAACAGACACTCATGACAACACATCTCACACAAATGTGAGGACTTCTGGGTATCCAAACCTGGCACTAGCTTATCTAAAATTATATACATTTAAGGCTGATACATTCTTTAATATGTTTGATAATTTCTAATTATACATCCCACAAGATTGAGTGGGCAAGACATAATTATGCTACCAATTCATTTAGAAAGATTTATATAATAAAAGCAGCTGTCCCCAACCTTTTTGGCTTCAAGGACCAGTTTAGTGGAAGACAATTTTTTCACGGACCTGGGGGTTTCAGGATGATTCAAGTGCATTACATTTACTGTGCATTTTATTTCAATTATTATTACATCAGCTCCACCTCAGATCATCAGGCATTGGGCACCTCCACAATAAAAATTAACTTAATTGTTTGCCTAGCCCAAAGAATTACAAATTTCAAAATAGTAAATTATGGATTTTCAGGAGAAAAAAATACACATTTCTAGCCACAAGGGTATTAAAGGAGAGTCAGTAATTTCTTTAAGTATTTTCAGTCTCTGAAATTCTCTATTCTTTAGATGCCACAATGAAAGAGAAAATGCCATAACTGCTGTTTAATGAAAATTAAGCTACTTAAAAGAAACTGGCACGACCTCTTCTTCTCACCTAATAAAAATGATTACTTCTGCTAAAATGTGGTTTGGAGAACACACTGGTGCTTGAAAAGGGAAGTGTCTGGAGATTCTCACACGAACAGTATCAACATAAAAAGATTATTTCAGTATATTTTAGTCTCTGAATATATTTCTTTTGTGGCAGTTGCTTCCTAGGTGGTCTGCACGCCTGTTTGACAATTTGCATGTATATAAAATCAGAGTTATTCAGAAGCTTACAGAACAATCAACCATCATTTCAACCTGCTGAAAGTCAGAAAAACATTTATTAATAATAACAAAGCAGTAGGATGTAGGGAGCATTAAAGTATCCCTGAATTGGATATCTGGTGGTTAAAAAATACATCGCTTCTTTTATCAATGTGTATATAATACTCATGGCTGGGAATTCATATTGATCAACATGGGCCTTTGCCAGCACTAAGCATTTACCAATTTTCTATATATAAAATATAAAGTTCTTAAAAGATTTCATGAAAACAATAATCCTTGATTACCGATCATTGCCAGGTTATGGCCGAATTTCACAGTATGTTCTGCAGAATTCTAGGAGATGTAGCATCTCTTCAGGGGGTCTTCTAAGATCTTTCTAAGAGGCCCACAAAGTCAAAACTGTCAACATTCACACTAATGGTGCAAAAGCAATGCTAGGTAAAATTGTCTTCACTGTCAGTCATTTTATTTTTCACTGAAACTTACTCTCAAGGGGAAAATGTCAATTTCACTTTTTATATGTCCCAGATGAAACAGTAATATGTAATTTTGTTAAATCTGAACTCCTGAATATATGCATTTTTTTAATGTTTTACGTAACCCAAAGAAGTAAGGATAAAACATTTTCGCTGCAGACTAAAATATCATGTTATCTCTAAGAAAACTACTGGGAGATGTCTGAGTTCTGAGCTAAACTCACTGTGCTTTTCATTGAACAACATTTTTAATTGAAAGAAAGTCTAACAAACATTAAAAAAAGGGTTATGCAGATTTGGGGATCTGGCTGACACCCAAAAATGAACAAAGTAAACCTGTCACTCCAAGGAAACTAACTGATGGTACTTGTCAATAATAAAATTCAAGCCTTCAAGTGAAATTAGAATACTGGGAAACTTTTATCTGCCACTGACTGCTTCGCAGCTTCCCAAAATGTGAAGAATTTTTCTGATGAGATCAATAGTGATACTGACAAATATGATTTATATATATATACGTAGTAGAGGGAAATGTGTCAGCATTTAGATTTGCCTAATTCAGTGAACCAACATTTTGCAACCAATGATGCTCTAAAATGCTATACACAGTAAAAACATCCACTTAAATTGTAAGATATACCAACAGATAATAATGTAACAGAGTATAAATGTTTACTGATATGTATTCAGATTCTACATAGCTACAACCCACTAATAGTCAAGACACTACCACTGAGTTTGAGTGTACTTTCAAAAAGGAACATTCACAATAATCTGAAAATACCCATTCATTTTTGAACTACATATCTTTATGAGGCCAGATTTTCCTCATACATTTAGACTAAAATAACAAATACCAACACTTTACATGCACAATCAGATATAAGATCCTGCTGCCTTCTACAAGGCAGATCTAAAGAGATTTGCAAAAATATGAAACAAATTCATGTCTTCTAACTGTTTTGTTTTGTTTTGTTCAGTGCCACAGCAAATGTGAATATTGAGAAAGTGGATTTGTGACTAAGTTGCAGCTGCAGCATGTATAAAAATATATAAAATAATACTTTAAAAGTTCTTTTTATGAAATTTCACTTCTAGCATACAAATGCTAAAATAAATAGCAAACATCTTAAATGCAAGGCTTGGTATATAAGTGAGGAAAATACTCCCATGGGCCTAAAGAAATAAAGAGTAAAATGTACAATTTGGAGCTGGTACTAATGTATTTGGTTGCCTGAGGGCATTCACCAAACTCAAATTCAAAGGTACTCAGCTTTATACACCACGCTGACACAAAGACAGTGACTTGACATACACAATGGAAAGAAAGCTGTAAAACTGTCACTATTTGCACATGGCATGATATCAGACAGATAAAATCCTAAAGACCTCACCAAAAAACAGAATTAACAAAACAATTCAGCAAAGCTGCAAGATACAAAATCAACATATAGAAATCTGTTGCATTTATATGCAGTAAAAACAAACTATTAAAAGAGAAATGTAGAAAACTATCCTATTTACAATCTCATCAGAAAGAATACAATAACTACAAATAAATTTAACCCAAAGAGGTGAAATATCTGTACTCTGAAAACTGTAAGTCATTCAGGAAAGATATAGAAGATGACATAAACAAATGGAAAGATATACAGTGCTCATGGACTGAAAGAATTAATATTACGAAAATGTCCACATTACTCAAAACAATCTACAGCGGTAATGCAATCCCTATCAAAATGCCCATGGCATTTTGCACAGAACTAGAGCAAACAGCTCGAAAATATGTATGAAACCACAAAAGACCTCTGACAGCCATAGCAATCTTAAAAAGAAGAACAAAGTTTGAGGCATCATACTTTCTGATATTGAACTATATTACAAAGCTATAGTAATCAAAACAGTATGGTACTAGCATAAAAACAGACACATAGATCAGTGGAGCAGGATAGAGAACCCATGTAGATCACATAAAAAGGAGTTCGGACTGATAATTGAATTCTCAATAGCAACAATGGATGCCAGAAGGCAGGGGAACTAGATCTGTGCTGTGCTGAAACAAACAAAACAGTGTACCCTGAATATTAGGATTCTACACTCAGTTACAATACCTTTCAAGTTCCAATTCATTGTTGAACAGAAATAGTGAAAATAAAGTCCTCTCCTTATTTCTGATTTCAAATGGGATCCCTTTAATGTTCCACTATTTTAAAAAATACACTCATATATTTTCTTGTAAATATCTTTAGCCTTGTTAATAAAGTTCCTGCTTTGTCCTATTTTGCCAAGAGGTTGCTTTTTTATCATGAATGTATTTTGAATTGCCTGAAAGATATTTTCTTTATCCACTGTGATGATCATATGGTTTTTATCTTTAATTGGATTACATACTTATATTTTAAGATCTTCTAATGTTAAACTATCCCTCTATTTCTGGAATAAATCTTAAATAAAATAACCCTACTTGGTTATTTTAAAAACAATTATGAGATAATATCTGCTAATGTTTGATTTAGAATTCTTTTATTTCCTGAGTGAGAATGGCTTATTATTTTTCCTTTTTACACTGTCCACTTTAGAATATGGTAAGAAATTTATATGGTTTTGATTCACTTTTTCCTGCCGTCTACAATAGCTTGTATAATATTGGAATGATCCAGTCTTTGGAATTTTAACAGAAATCTCTGTGAAATCATCAGAAACATGATTAATATGTGAAACATATTAAACAACTGATTATTTTTGGTAAATTGTTAGTGAATGATATAAGGTAATTTTTGTGTAGTCGCTTAGCTAGAAATGATCAACTATAATTAATCATGCTTGTTAGTACAGACACAGTTTGCTGCTCTTTATATATACTTATGTATCATGATCTAAATTTTAGTTTTTTATCTCATCCCAAACCCTTAACCAGTTCTTAAAACTAATTATAGAAACAGAATTTTTGATCCCACAATTCAAAGACTTAAGGATACCATGCTTCCTTATTCCTTCTTTATAAGTTACGGGAGGGAATAATATATTATTAGAAAGTACATTCCTTTTTTATGGTTGCAATATCAAAATATCACAAATTTGATTGCTTAACATACCCAAACTCATTATCTTACAATATTCTACATTCAAAGGTTGATCTGGATCTCACTGGCTAAAACCAATGTATTACAAGGCTGTCTGTGCTACCTTCTAAAGGCTCTAGAGGAGATTCTGTCTCCTTGCTTTTTCTAGGTTCTAGAGAATTCTTCACCTGAGAATCTCTGCCTCCATCCTCAAAACCAGTAATAACGAGCTGAATCCTTCTTACAGGCACATCTCTTTCTGTGCCTTTCTTCTGGAATCATCTCTCTCCAACTTTGAGCTTTTATGCCTCCCTGGTCAACTTTTAAAGACCACTGTAATTACAGTGGGCATACCAGACAGCCTAGGATAATCTTCTTCTTTTAAAATAAGTTGACTGGGAGCCTCAGTGGCATCTGCAAGCTTCATTTCCCTTTACTATGTAACCTAACATATTCCCAGGTCCCAAGTCAATTAAAACACGAACATCTCCAGGGACCCTTATTCTGCCTGCCCAGAAAGTAAGGCAACTTCACTAGTAGTAGCTGGGACTTGCATCCAGAATTATACTTTATTTCTCTTTAAATTTAAGAATAGCATCATAGTTCATCCAAACCTAGGAACTAAAAACTCTGACTTACTTAAACTATGACACAATTCTAATAGGGAACTGACGTCAAAACTAATTTCAGTTTCAGGGATGTTAAAACTGCACACATACATTTGAGAATTTACATTCTGTTGGTTAAAATATTTAACAGCATTTTTTTTTTCTCCAGGTATCTATATACTTACCAACTAACCTGCCTAATTAAAACAAGAAAGAATGTGGTTGAGGAGGTGGTAAAACAACTTCTACTTTTTGCCCTCTAAACAGCTTTTCAAACATAAACTTAATAAATAAGTATAACTTCTCAACTGAAACATTTATTTATAATATTCCATAACACAGATACAGTCTGACTCCTTAAAGTACACATATCTTTTATACCAGTAAATAAACAAAACATCCTATTGTTTCAAATTTTACATGCTGAAAGTAAAAGTACTTTCCAATATTATATTTGCCACTTCTTTCTACATTTTAATGTATACAATTTTATTCTAAAACTTCATTCAAAGGTATTTTTCTCATCTTCAGATTTCTAGTTGTCCCTGGGTACACAAATGCATTTATTGCAAAATTCATACTTAGGAAATTCATACTTAAGAAAGTAGGAAAAACCACTAGGCCATTTAGGTATGACCTAAATCAAATCCCTTATGATTATACAGTGGAAGTACAAATAGATTCAAAGGATAAGATCTCATAGATTGCCTGAAGAACTACGGACAGAGGTTTGTAACACTGTATAGCGGGCAGTGATCAAACCATCCCCAAGGAAAAGAAATGCAAAAAGGTATAATGGCTGTCTGAGGAGGTCTTACAAATAGCTGGGAAAAGAAGAAAAGTGAAAGGCAAATGAGAAAAAGGAAAGATATACTCATCTGAATGCAGAATTCCAAAGAATAGCAAGGAGCCTTCCTAAGTGAACAATTCAAAGAAATAGAGGAAAATAGAATGTGAAAGACTAGAAAGCTCTTCAAGAAAATTAGAGATACCAAGGGAACATTTCATGCAAAGATAGACACAATAAAGGACAGAATGGTATGGACCTAATAGAAGCAGAAGACGTTAAGAAGAATGGTCAAGAAGATACAGTAGAACTAAAAAGATCTTAATGACTCAGATAACCACAATGGTGTGATCACTCACCTAGAACCAGATACCCTGGAATGTGAAGTCAAGTGGGTCTTAGGAAGCATCACTATGAACAAAGCTAGTGGAGGTGATGGAATTCCAGCTGAATTATTTCAAATGTTAAAAGATGATGCTGTGAAAGTGCTGCACTCAATATCCCAGGAAATCTGGAAAACTCAGCAGGGCCACAGGACTGGAAAAGGTCAGTTTTCATTCCAATCGCAAAGAAGGGCAATGCCAAAGAATGTTCAAACTACTGCACAACTGTACTCACTCCACATGCTAGCATTGTCATGCTCAAAATCTTCCAAGCTAGATTTCAACAGTACATGAACCAAGAACTTCCAAATGTTCAAGCTGGATTTAGAAAAGGCAGAAGAACCAGAGATTAAATTGCCAACATCCGCTGGATCAGAAAAAGCAAAAGAATTCCAGGAAAACATCTACTTCTGCTTCATTGACTACGCTGAGGCCTTTGACTGTGTAGATCACAACAAACTGTGGAAAACTGACTTCAAGATACGGGAATACCAGACCACCCTACCTGCCTCCTGAGAAACATGTAAACAGGTCAAGAAGCAACTATTAGAACTGGACACGGAACAATGGACTTGTTCTAAACTGGAAAAGCAATACATCAAGGCTGTATACTGTCACCCTGCTTATTTAATGTATATACAGAGTACATCTTGCAAAATGCTGAGCTGGATGAAGCACAAGCTGGAATCAAGATTGCTGGGAGAAATATCAATAACTCAGGCATGCAGATGATACCATCCTTATGGCAAAAAACAAAGAGGAACTAAAGAGCCTCTTGATAAAGGTGCAAGAGGAGAGTGAAGAAGCTGGCTTAAAACTCAATATTCAAAAAACTAAGATCATGGCATCCAGTCCCATCACTTGATGGCAAATACAAGGGGAAACAATGGAAACAGTGACAGACTTTATGTTCTTGGGCTCCAAAATCACTGCAGATGGTAACCCAGCCATGGTATTAAAGTACACTTGCTTCTTGGAAGAAAAGCTATGACAAATCTAGACAGTGTATTAAAAAGCAGAGACATTACTTTGCCAACAAAGATCCGTCTAGTCAAAGCTATGTTTTTTCCATTAGTCATGTATGGATGTGAGAGTTGGTCCATAAAGAAAGCTGAGCACCAAAGAATTGATGCTTTTGAACTGTGGTGTTGGAGAAGACTCTTGAGAGTCCCTTGGAGAGAGTACCTTGTAAGGAGATCAAAGCAGGCATTCCTACAGGAAATCAATCATGAATATTCATTGGAAGGACTGATGCGGAAGCTGAAACCCCAATACTTTGGCCACCTGATGCAAACAGCCCAACTCACTGGAAAGACCCTGATGCTGGGAAAGACTAAGGGCAGGAGGAGAAGGGGATGACAGAGGACAAATGGTTGAATGGCATCACTGACTCAATACACATGAGTTTGAGTAAGCTCCAGGAGATGGTGAAGGACGGGGAAGCCTGGCATGCTGCAGTCAATGGGGTTGCAAAGAGTCGGGCATGACTGAGTGAACAATGACAACAACACAGATGCATGATGCTGTAAAGGAAAGCTGTCTCTCATTATAGAAAAAGCTGAGACAGAGATTTCAACTGTGTGGCCTTTACTAACACTGACGCTGGACAAATGTGCAACCTGTCCACAGGGAATAAAAAGATGTGATAGAACTAGTGCCTACCGAGTGCTGATTGAAAACTAGCTGTCTTTGTGAAATCAGTAATACAGTCTTTGTAAAATCTAATTTAAAAGTGAGGAATTCAAACCTTCAAGGTGTTAAACAATGTGCCCACATTCATGCCTGTAAAAAGCAGCAGAGACTGATTTGAATCTAGATGTCTGACTTCAACACCCATGCTCTGTTCTGTTTCAGAGTTTTCTTCATCTGTAAAGTAATAATGATTAAAAAAAAAAAAAAAAAAAAACCTAGAGAGTTTCAGAAAATAAATGAGAAAATATCCATGGAAATGTTTCTCAAGTTACAGTGAGCAGTATCAGCATCACACTGCTTTTAAAATATAGGCATTTCTCTCCAGGTACAATTAAAATTAATAACCTGAGTTCAAAGTTTTTAACTACTGTCCTTCCCCTCTCAGTATACTTAGGAGAGCAGGGGAAATTTTCATGGTAATCATTCAGGCCCATATTATCTAAACCAATAAATACTAAATCCACTTCTTTCCTTTCTCCTTTTCTTTCAGTATTTTCATTCTAGTATCCAATGTGAAATGAACTGACTTCACATCAGAAATAGATAAAAGAAGAAGGCATATATAAACTTAAGAAAGCATCTGATCCCCCAAAAAACACAAAATACTCATAATAGTGCATGAAGAGATTTACAAATGTGTATCAATAGATATTCAGTTGATTTAAGACCTAAATCTCTTCTGTTTTGTTATGCTAGAGATTGAGAGCTGTTAAGATGACGAGTAGGCTACACATGCTTATTTAATTTGGGTTACAAATTACAGAGCAGTTTATCGGTACTCCCTTAATAAGAGTGGGAATTATTAATATTGCCCCCTGTTCTTCTTCTCTAATAAAAGAGTATATAAATATCATGGAAGCTCTATGCCTTAGGCTGCAATTTCCAGAAATGAAAAGCTTTAAATTGGTTTAAATAGAAAGAGATATCTGGGGTTTCCCAGGTGGCACTGGTGGTTAAGAATCTGCCTGCCAATGCAGGACATATGAGAGATGCAGGTTCGATCTCTGAAAAGAAATAGCTCGATCTCTGGAAAGAGAAGAAAATAGTAACCCCTTTCACATTCTTGCCTGGGTATCCCATGGACAGGGGAGCCTGGTGGGCTACAGTCCATAGGGTAGCAAAGAGTCGGATATGACTGAGCATCTGAGCACAGTAAGGATATTTACTGGCTTTCACATTCAGAAGCTCAAAGGCTAGATTGGGTCCAAGGCAAGGAGAATGGCATGATTCAACAGGGTCCTTGAGGAAAAAGACACCCTTCATCTCTCCATTGTGCAGTGTATGAATTCATATTTATCTGAAGACTAATTTCCTTTGTGACTATACTGATCAGGGTTGCATCCTTTCTTGTTTACATGCAGTGGGACAGATATGACCAAGCTTCAGGCATGAAAAATGTTCCTTTCTTCAGATTCACGAGGCAGACATAGGTTACAGGTTACATGTCCCAACCATGGCAAGGCCATATGCTGATTGGCTTAGGCCTGAGGCCCAGAAATGATCCCTCTGATCAGCCTATATGAATCATGACCCATCCACAGAAGTGTATCCTTTTCTACCTGGCATCGTGGCTGCACAGTGGTGGATGTATGAGTGATAGGGTGGCAACCACCACACCTACTTCACACTAATGTCTTTATAAATCTTACCAGTGTAGGTCTCTAGGAAGAAGCATGGTTCATGTGAAAAGACATTTTATGTGGGGACAGGGATTGGGATGAAGAGACTACTCTTCTGATTTGGTTGTTAAAAGTTTTCTCATTTAACGTCCCCTGGGGAAAAAAATCTCATATTTTTACTCTGCTCAAGATTAAATATGAACGAAGACCTCCATTTCATATCTGGGATAAGAAAAAGAAATGCTGAAAGATACAGAAGGGAAAATTAGGACTTAGCAATGCCAGAGGAGACCATGAAAATATAAGTACTCAGAAACAGAAGGGGATATCAGAAAGGGCATCAGATTTTTTCCATCATATGCTATATTGAAAACCAATTTTATTAAGCTCTTAATGGACAAGTGAACAGAGCTGGGAACTGGTTACATCACTTTGCTGATGAACCATACATATTCTAATTACACTAATAATTCCAAGTATACCAAGCTTCCTCATTATCCAAATGTGCTTCAACCCAGAATAAATATGCATGCTACTTTCAATTAGCAGATTTAGCAAGATATAAAACATAGTCATAGTCATAAAGAGATTGGTTCTCCTCATATGAGTAACCGCTTTCTTAGTCCACGTGTACATACTTTAAAGAGGTAGTTAGAGACCATAATTATGGAATATATTGCCTAAGTTGCTGATTTTTCTCAGCTCTAATAAGGCAAAAAGTTGATCTCTCTATATTATAAGAAGGTTTTGGGGCCAATATAGCTGTTTAAGTAGAGGAAAAGGTAATTATTTTGAGACAAGCTTTCTTAGTAATCAAATGCTTCCATGGTTAGGTAGATTAAAACGATATATCAAGATTTCATTTCTGAAAATTCAGCCAAGAAGACAAGAAAACAGCAGGAAGCAAGTGAGTCAGTTAACATTAGGAAGAGCATCCCTAGATCTATTCAGCCTTTCCTTAGGTGTCCAGCTTGTTTTACTTTTCCAGTCCTTTCTGAATCAAATATTCCTTTGATTCCATCATCCTCCACTTCATACTATTATAACTATTTTTCACTTATTATCTCAGATTTAATCATCTGAGGAGGCTGGTAGGAACTTAACAGAACTAGTTGCTTAAAATTATATTTTTAAGTAACACTGATACTTAAAAAAATAGTTTATTCTCTTTTTCCCCATTTTTCTATTGTTTGCCTCACAGAAATAAATGATACTTCAGTGAAGGCTAAATTAAAATACTTATTACACTAAAGCAATGAACCCCACATGATAAATCAAAACCAGATCAAACTCTTAAATGTACCTTAACAATAACCCAATAGCAATGCCTTATTAAAACTATACAGTGTCTTAAAACTAGACATATATATAAATAGTTATATAATTTTATCTATAGTTTCAGCTCTCTGGATACATGACTTAAAACTACACATATATATAGTTATAAAATTTTACCTATCTACAATTTCATCTATCTGTTTGGATAAGTCAATTTATATATGTGCATTTATACTAGCATAAATGTGGCCATTCTCTGAAAATTATAAACTGTGGTTTATAGATTCCGTTAGCTATACAGTTATGCCTTACGGATTTTAGATATCCAAGACAAAATATAGAAAATTCACTACTTTATGTACAGAAAATCCTCATTAGTTGGGCAAATGAGATGGACTTGCTTTCACACAGTTTGCAAAGAGCTTCAAATGTATGTAACTCAAAAATAAATCCATTAGTCAACTCTACTAACATTAACATAACATTAACTAACACTTAACTAACATTAACTAACATTTGTCTCAGTTCATGAATAGTAATGTAATTTAATTGAATCCATATATATATTTCTGAGAAAAAACACAAAGAATAACTCATGATATTTTTAAAGCATCATTTAAACTTATGCACTATATAGTACACATGTCAAGTTGTTTCACTAATAATTGAATTGGTGACAAATAATTATACATACAGGTTGAAAATATACATCAGTGACGTTCTAAAAATATTTCACTATAACTAGCACTTTCAAATAACTTTCAACATTTAAACAAATGATGTGTTTAAACTCCCCAGATCTCCTCCAAAGTGTAAAAATTTTTCATACACTTACCAACAGTATCACATGGTTCATCTTTGTGTACACAGAAATCTTTCCTAGAAAGAAAAACAGAAAATATTGGTTTGTCCCACAAACAACAAAGTATATGACTTATTTTTAACAGTTATAATGAATAAGTGAATGACAGTGTTTATCTCCAAGAATTTAATAAAACTGAAAATAGGATTAACTAATTTTTGATTCTAAGAAAATGTGAGAATAATTAAATTACTATACCTTTTACCTGATATAATCCTGAAACACTGTGTCCTATCCCAGGGATCAAACCCAAGTCACCTGCACTGCAGGCAGATATTTTTTTACCAGTTGAACCACAAGGGATGCCCTTAGACATAATACTATTGCATATGTAATAGACTATAGAATACTATAAACATAACTTCTGTGTGCACTGGAAAATCAAAATACTCATGTGGCTTGCTTTGTTGCAGTGGTCTGGAACCAAATCTATAACATCTCCAAGGTATGCCTTTAACTCCTTCTCAATTTTTGACATCTCAAGTTAGACAGTTTTTTTCTAAACCACTAGTACTCATTTAGATTTACCTATATATTTGGCAATTTCTTTTCTCAGTAATATCTTGTATCATTACTTTCTAGAGAGACTGTTATTCTTTAAGTGTGAGGACCTATGAATACTACTAAACGGTCCCAGACCGTTTCCTTAATTCTCATTAGTCTGTATTTATTCACAATGGAAGAGTACGGTGACTGTAGAACTGTAGGCTGACTTTATCAGCCCTCAACACACTGAAGATATTTCATTTTATTCCAGCATTTATAAAAAAGAAGTCTGTCATCAACTTGCAGTTTTCATTCCAATCCCAAAGAAAGGCAATGCCAAAGGATGCTCACTACTGCACAACTGCACTCATCTCACACACTAGTAAAATAATGCTCAAAATTCTCCAAGACAGGCTTCAACAGTACATGAACCGTGAACTTCCAGATGTTCAAGCTGGTTTTAAAAAGGCAGAGGAACCAGAGATCAAATTGCCAACACCTGTTGGATCATCGAAAAAGCAAGACAGTTCCAGAAAAACATCTACTTCTGCTTTATTGACTACGCCAACGCCTTTAACTGTGTGGATCACAGCAAACTGTGGAAAATTCTGAAAGAGGTAGGAATACCAGACCACTTGACCTGCCTCTTTGAGAAATCTGTGTGCAGGTGTGCAGGTCAGGAAGCAATAGTTAGAACTGGACATGGAACAACTGACTGGTTCCAAATAGGAAAAGGAGTATGTCAAGGATGTATATTGTCACCCTGCTTATTTAACTTCTATGCAGAGTACATCATGAGAAACCCTGGGCTGGAAGAAGCACAAGCTGGAATCAAGATTGCCAGGAGAAATATGCAGATATGAAGATGACACCACCCTTATGGCAGAAAGCAAAGAACTAAAACAGCCTCCTGATAAAAATGAAAGAGGAGAGTGAAAAAGTTGGCTTAAAGCTCAACATTCAGAAAACCAAGATGATGGCATCCGGTCTCATCACTTCATGGCAAACAGATGGACAAACAGTGGAAACAGTGACAGACTTTATTTTGGGAGGCTCCAAAATCACTGCAGATGCTGACTGCAGCCATGAAATTAAAACACGCTTAAGCCTTGGAAGAAAAGCTATGACCAACCTAGACAGCATATTAAAAAGCAGAGACATTACTTTGCCAACAAAGATCAGTCTAGTCAAGGCTATGTTTTTCCAGTAGTCATGTATAGATATGAGAGTTGGACTACAAAGAAAGCTGAGCACCAAAGAATTGATGCTTTTGAACTGTGGTGTTGAAGAAGACTCTTGAGAGTCCCTTGGACAGCAAGGAGTCCATCCTAAAGGAAATCAGTCCTGAATATTCACTGGAAGGACTGATGTTGAAGCTGAAACGCCAATACTTTGGACAGTTGATGCGAAGAACTGACTCATTTGAAAAGACCCTGATGCTGGGAAAGATTGAAGGCTTGGGGAGAAGGGGATGGCTGGGAATGAGATGGTTGGAAGGCCTCACTAACTCAATGGACATGAGTTTGAGCAAACTCCAGGAGTTGGTGATGGACAGGGAGGCCTGGTGTGCTACAGTCCATGGGGTCGCAAAGAGTCAGTCACGTCTGAGCAACTGAACTGAATCAACTTGCTCTTCTTTCATTTTATTTTGATTAATTTTTTATTGAGCATTGACATATAACTGTTTCTGGTTAATTTTAAAATTTCTTTTTGTCTTAATATTAATATTTCTGCAGGTCCACTAAGATGTGTCTAGGTACTGAGTTTGTTTTTATTTATCTTCTTTGGTATTTGGTACATCAATTTGAAGATTCACAAATATATATTATAACCGTTATTTATCTAATTCCTCTCACATTCTCTCTGCTCTTTTCCTAGAACTTCTTGAAGTGTATATTCATTCTTCTCATTTTGATGTCAGTAACTGTCACTCTTTTGTATGTCCATCTCTTAACTACTCTGTACAGCCTTCTGGGATAGTCCTTCAGATCTATCGTCCAATCCACTGGTGCTCCCTTCAACTGCATCTACTCTGCTCTTCAACTCAGAAACTAAGATTTTCAAGTACATTTTTATGCTTTATTTTCCTCAATTTTCAAATTATCTTTTCTTTTAAGGTAGCTTTTTTCTCACACTTTGAATTTTTGTGTTTTCAATCATGTGAACATGCTTTTTTATAACTTCTGTCAGTATTTCAAAATATTCTTTTTCATGCTCCTTGGCGCTAACTATGGGATATGTTGTCACCTGGTGTTTGGGAATCCTACTCTGAACTCATTAGTTGAACTCTATTTGTGGACGCCTTGTGAGGTCAAAGTTAAAAGAGGGCCCCTTCACAGTAGTTTTGCATATGCTTTCACCAAGTGTTTCAACGTTGGATTATATTCATGGTAATGAATACCCACAGGAGCCATTTTCTCCTAACCTGGCCTCATGGTTAAAACAGAAAGAAAGTTTCCTTCCTGTTGACAACCTGTGCTTGTTGCAAAACTTACCAGACCAAAATTTTATTAAGGGTGTAACTATTCAAGGGTCCTGGCTGTCTGTAATCATTTCGGTTCCCACTTCACAAACGCACAAAGTTTTTTCTTTATATGGGAGTTCAACCCAAGAATCCCGATTTTTAAGTCCAACAAACTCCTACCAGGACAACTATCACATTACTTCAGAAGCTTACTGCATTTTTTTTTGCCAGAGTCCTCTTGTGTTTGGCTCATCTGTGCATGTAAAAGGATTTTTATTATGCTGTCTCTACAATTCCTAGATGTTGATGATGGGAACATTTTCTGATTATTTTACTCAGACAGATGATCACAAATTAAAGGAAGAGGACACAATCTGTGACCTACCATATAGTAATTAAGCATACTGAAACATTTAGTGTTAACATTAAATCTTAATATACATAGGCTTTATTCTAATATCATATTTTATATGATGCAGTTACTTTTACCAAACTCTTTAAAAGACTGAACAACTACCTCAGTATGATGTTCCCATTGACCTCAATTGATACATTACTTTTTCAAAGATATCTTTCTACAAATAGGGATTACATTAGTTATAAAGTATTTTAAAAAATTAGTGATTAGTGTAATACTGTCATTTTCCTCTTATAAAGTAGGAGATAGAAAAAAATGTTTAACTAGACATGACTATGACTGAATTAGAGAATAAAGTAATTTAATATCAAAGCTTAATTACTAGAATTTTTTATTATTCCTTGAGGCAAATATCTGACAAAGGTGATTTTACGAAACAGATATAGAGTCAACTCTTGATTACTAGAGTAAAGGCAAGAAAGGTAAAGGCTTGATAAAGATGATAAAAATAATCTTAAATAATATATTTTTAACACACGGGACAATACAGATTTACTATAAACACAATTCATTTAAATCGTACCCACTGGTTAGAAATACATTAACTATCCTGCAATTATAACAAAATAATAACAAGTATGAGACTTTATCACAGCAATTACTTTGTAATTAGTTGAAGAGTTATTATTCCTGTGGGTTTCTTTGCTAAGAACGCTTCTCCAGTGTTTCTCTAGGACAAAGGTCTGTTTAGTCAAAGCTATGGGTTTTCCAGTTGTTATGTATGGACAATAAAGAAGGCTGAGTGCCGAAGAACTGATGCTTTCAAATTGTGGTGCTAGAGATGATTCTTAAGAGTGCCTTGGACAGCAAGGAGATCAAACCAGTAAATCCTAAAGGAAATCAACCCTGAATATTCACTGGAAAAACTGATGCTAAAGCTGAAGTTCCAATACTTTGGCCATCTGATGCAAACAGCCAACTCACTGGAAAAGACCCTGATGCTAGCGAAGACTGAGGGCAGGATGAGAAGTGGGTGACAGAGGATGGGAGGGTTGGATGGCATCACTGACTTAATAGACATGAATTTGAGCAAACTCCAGGAGATAGTGAAGGACAGGGAAGCCTGTCATGCTGAACTCTTTGGAAGAGTTGCAAATGATTAACAACTAGACAAAAAGAACAACAAGGAAGATGGAGGCTGAAGCCCCATTGTACATTGCCCTTTCTCCCTTCCTTTCCTTACTTAACCCCAGCTGTCAATATTTGAATTTGGTTTGCTTTAGTGACCAGGCTTTCTCCTGCCTCTGCTTTCATAATGCAAGTCACAAATATCTTTTCTCTAGAGAAAGCCTACTGCAGAGACCTCTCATATGACTGCAAGGAAGTGAGAAATTCCCTAACATGGAATATATGTAAAGTAGTGTTACATGGAGAAGGAAATGCCAACCCACTCCAGTAATCTTGCCTGGAGAATTCTGTGGACAGAGGAGCCTGAGTAGGCTGCCGTCCATGGGGTTACACAGAGTCAGACATGACTGAAGCAACTTAGCATGCATGCATGCATACATTGGAGAAGGAAATGGCAACCCACTCCAGTACTCTTGCCTGTAGAATCCCAGGGACGAAGGAGCCTGGTGGGCTGCTGTCTATGGGGTCACACAGAGTCGGACATGACTGAAGCAACTTAGCAGCAGCAGCAGTGTTACATTATGCTATCTACAGCTTATTGTATATTTCTAAACAAGAGAAACAGTACTGCTGCTGCTAAGTCGCTTCAGTCGTGTCCAACTCTACGTGAGCCCAGAGACGGCAGCCCACCAGGCTCCCCCGTCCCTGGGATTCTGCAGGCAAGAACACTGGAGTGGGTTGCCATTTCCTTCTCCAATGCGTGAAAGTGAAAAGTGAAAGTGAAGTCATTCAGTCATGTCCGACTCCTAGTGACCCCATGGACTGCACCCCACCAGGCTCCTCCGTCCATGGGATTTTCCAGGCAAGAGTACTGGAGTGAAGAAACAGTACATGTTTCATTAATTTGTAAAAACTTTAATGTTTTTTCTCAAATGGTATTGCTTTTATTCTGATAAACCTATTGATAAATTAGTTAAGTCATCATGGATAATTAAAAATTGGCCATTACCACTTGATACATTAATCTTCACTCTACACAAAATCTTTTCCTTTATATATGACAGATATGTAATCCTATTAATACCATTTGCATATGCCTTAAAAATGTTCTGTCCCAACTGAATGAAAGGAAATAGCCAAAAAAAAAAAAAAAAGAGAGAAATTTAACTGAAACAAATAATCAAATTGCCCATCAGCACAGATGGGTCTTAAAATTTATGCCATTTTAGTAAAAAAAATTATCTTTCTGAAAATACATGCCAAAATTAGAACGACAACTCTAGAAAAATGAGTGAAGATACACTCAAATTTTATCCCATAAATGTAACCACTCAAGCTATCCTAGCCTAAACTTTCAAGTTAAACTAACGGATGGCATTGCCTTGAATATTCAAGGTACAAAACTGAAAACCTTAAGAATCTGGGCAAAACAAGACTGCTGTTAGTTATAACCAAAGGGTTTAAAAAAAAAAAAAAAAAAGGTTGATTCTTTGACAGCCACTAAAGTACCTAACCTTAACTATTCCCAACCCCAGCACCTTTCCACCAGGAAGCTACCTTCAAATATGTCATATTTCCTGGTCACATTTATTTATTTATTTTCTGGTTCATACATCTTTTTTAAAAATTTATTTATTTTAATTGGAGGCTAATTACTTTACAATATTGTAGCAGTTTTTGCCATACATTGACATGAATCAGCCATGGGTGTACCTGTGTTCCCCATCCCATCCCTTAGGGTCATCCCAGTGCACCGGCCCTGAGCACCCGGTCTCATGCACCGAACCTGGACTGGTGATCTGTTTCACATATGATAATATACATGTTTCAATGCCATTCTCTCAAATCATCCCACCCTCACCTTCTCCCACAGAATCCAAAAGACTGTTCTTTACATCTGTGTCTCTTGCTGACTCACATACAGGGTAATCATTAAACATCTTTCTAAATTCCATATATATGCATTAATATACTGTATTGGTGTTTTACTTTCTGACTTACATTACTCTGTATTATAGGCTCCAGTTTCATCTACCTCATTAGAACTGATTCAAATGCATTCTTTTCAATAGCTGAGTAATATTTCATTGTGTATATGTATCACAGCTTTCTTATCCATTCGTCTGCCAAAGGACATCTAGGTTGCTTCCATGTCCTGGCTATTATAAACTGTGGTCACTGACTTTAAATAACACACATGACACCCCGCTTCAACTCAAAACTGCTTTTTCAGAGGATCTAAAGTAGACAGTATAGTAAGAGAATGTGAATGGCCCTGGATCATTCAAACTCGGGCAGAGACTCCAAGAGTTTTCCTCTTCACCATTTTTCTCGATGTTTGGTTCTTTCATTCTTCCTTTAATTCTGAATACTACACAGAATCTTCTCCACGTATCAAAAAGAATCCAAAAGAACCTCCTCTTGTGTTCAACTTGGTCCACACTGGATTCTGTGACTCAAAACCAACACCAAATGATATACAAAAATATACCTCCTGGTGGTACAACATATCCAGAGACTGAATATAATTACAGGTGAAGAGGAATGAAAAAGGTCTGCTGACATTCTCGTAACAAGGAAAAGACCAGACACGGACGATCTAGAAATCAAATTTATCACAAGGACACCATGCCTAGGTGTAGAGGTTGTGCGCTGCTTACTTCTAATGGCTCCTTTACATACACAACAATGTAAATGACTCCCTCTACTGTTGTGCAGTGCACAGCCTACACAATAGGATTCACTATGTGCTTCTCACATGCCAAGCACTCGGGAAGAGAAATAAAAAGATAAATTTCAAAAAGGCTTCTGCCATGAAAGCAAAGAAGAGAATGATATAAAATCGCCTCTGTAATGTGTAAAGGGCCTAGGATCAGTGATGAAGAAGCCTGGGGAATTGTAATAAATAAGAGACAGTCCTATTTTGCAACTGCCTTTGCCAGAAAACAAATGGAGAGAGAAACACCCAAAACAGATGATACTGAATAATATGGCAATCCAGAAAATTAAAGAACCACATGAAATCAAATCTTTACGTTAGGGCCAAGAATCATGGAGCATAAAGTATATTCAGATGTAGAGGGAAAGATACGTTATGTGCTTTTTCTAAATGTACAATACATCATATCATAATGCATAAGGCTGCAAGATGACTTTGATTTACATAATGTGAAACAAGGGACTTCATCTGTAACTAAACAACATGATAAAACTATGAGAAATGCACTGCTTATTGTCAAGGGCACTTAAGAGTCCATCACACAGCCAATTTCTGTTCAGTCAGCAAACAAGTGAATAGAGCACATTCTTTCTTTCCCCCAAAATTCAAGGCCTTATATCCTAAAGCACTGGAAATACCTTTTAGTACCACTGAAAGACAAAGCGTCAACAGCATTTTAAAAACTTCAGATCAGACTATAATTCTTAATCTTCAATTCTTCAACTGTACACTGCTTTTCAGAGGATCAAAATAATGTAATCCCAATTTCATAATACTCAAAGATTGTGAGGGGTAAGGGGGACAGAGATTTGTTTGCTGCCTAGACCTGTGATCAAGTGGATTCGAATTCTCTCATTTTTGGCTCATGTTGTGCCTAAAGTCTGCATCACAGAGTTTCATTATGTGAGTTTATGGAAATGATACTGTTAGACTTTGGCAACTGGGAAGGCCAATAAATCCTGCTTAAGTTCTGATTTATATTGAGAAAAATGAAATGTAGCCTTTAATTTCCAAGAGTGAAGATTCATCTGAGAACAAGTCTCATTGTAGAATTTTATAGTGCCTTGGGATATACCTATAAATGATTCATTCAAAAATTATTCTATGATTTGTATGAAATTAATGTATTCCTGCAATGTCTCTATTTTATTACCTTTTCTATCTTACTAGCCAATGGCATTATTTTGAAACTAACTTTCAGAAGTATTGTACCAAGAGCATTTTAGTAAATACTGAAAAACAAAAGTATCATTATTAAAATTAAATTCTAAATTAAAGAATATTTTCAAGACATACAGACTTGTCCCTTCTCTACAATTTCAAAGAGAAATGTGAAAGTTACACTAATAAATCATGGAACTGATAGTTGGGATAAAATGTTTTGTGTTTTTGTTACTATGAACCCATAGAACTAGGTCAGCTTTAAACTATTTACTTCATTGTGTCACACAGAACAATTTAACAAATGACTGCAGAAAGGTTTGGACTGATATATACATTATTTACTTGAGTTGAAACCAAAATTAATAACTGAGCTATTATCTCTTCCTGTTAATGTGCTCACATAACATATAACATTTAATGATGACCTAGTATGAGCATTTGCAAGATACTAGGCTGTTACGCAGAGAAGGCAATGGCATCCCACTCCAGTACTCTTGCCTGGAGAATCCCATGGACAGAGGAGCCTGGTGGGCTGAAGTCCATGGGGTCACTAAGAGTCGGACATGACTGAGCGACTTCACTTTCACTTTTCACTTTCATGCATTGGAGAAGGAAATGGCAACCCACTCCAGTGTTCTTGCCTGCAGAATCCCAGGGATGGGGGAGCCTGGTGGGCTACCGTCTATGGGGTCGCACAGAGTCGGACATGACTGAAGCGACCTCGCAGCAGCAGCAGCAGCAGCAGGCTGTTTATGAGTTCAGTTTGTAAAATATGGATAAGACTATGGAATCCACAGAGTTTAAAAATTTTATCTTATTTTTTATAACTTCAATTCCCTCGTGGCTCAGAGGGTAAAGCATCTGCCTACAATGTGGGAGACCTGGGTTTGAGCTCTGGGTCAGGAAGATCCCCTGGAGAAGGAAATGGCAACCCACTCCAGTATTCTTGCCTGGAGAATCCCATGGATGGAGGAGCCTGGTAGGCTACAGTCCACGGGATCGCAAAGATTCAGACATGACTGAGCAACTTCTCTTTCTTTCTTTCTTTACAAAGCTAAAGATCTGATCATCTGTATGATTATACCTACTAAAAAGGGATTTTTTTCCTTCCTTAATAACTCAAACCATTCATTTAGACTTTCCTAATCAATGGTGGAAGGTCACTTAGAGAGGTAAACTTTTCCTTACCTTGGGCTAATTTTTACTACTAGGGCACTGGAGGGCTTCCCTTGTGGCTCTCAGCTGGTAAAGAATCCGCCTGCAATGCGGGAGACCTGGGTTCTATCTCTGGGTTGGGAAGATCCCCTGGGAAGGGAAAGGCTACCCACTCCAGGATTTTGGCCTGGAGAATTCAATGGACTACAGTCCATAGGGTCGCAAAGAATCAGACACAACTGAGAGACTTTCACTTTCACTTCACTTTTTCAGGGCACTGGAAGCAATAATACAGAGAAAAGTGATCCTCCAAATAAACTTTAGCCCCACAGGAAAGTAAGGCAAAATTATATCAGTATCTATCAATATGTTATATGCATATATCCTTTGACGGTTTTTTTTTTTTTTTTCTATTTTCAACTAGATTTTTATACCTGTCACTTTCCAAAAAAACAGAAGCAATCTACTAAGCCCTATTCTAGGTCCTATTTATCAAGGGGCACAAAACTGAATCAACATTTCTGCTAAAGGGTTTAGAAAATGCACAAAAATCTTTCTTTCCATGAAAAATGGAATGGCTTAGCAAAACTATAGCAAATTTTGTCTCCCAAAAAAGTTTTTCCATCAGGTTTTGAGTAGAAAACCTTTTTAGAAAGTGAAGCTTTAGTTTTCTATCCATAACTAAATGATACGTTAGAAAGAACAATCCTTTATTTTGTCTTATGTTTAAAAACCATAGTTTGGGCATACAGAGTACATATTTAGTCCTTTGGTAGTAGTCCAAGTTTTGAAAATCTGAGGACAAATATTAATTTTATAACTGACTTGAGGCAGCAAATTGAGATTATAAAACACAGGTTTTCAGTCCTAATGAGCAGGATAAACCTAGAGCCTGTTATACAGAGTGAAATAAGTCAAAAAGAGAAAAAGCAAATATCGTATATTAACACATGTATATGGAATCTAGAAAGATAGTACTGATGAGCCTGTTTGCAGGGCAACAATGGAGATGCAGACACAGAGAAAAGACTTGTGGACACAGCTGGGGAAGAAGAGGGTGGGACGAATTGAGAGAATAGCATGGCAACATATGATGTAAAAACAGATAGCCAGTGGAAATTTGCTGTAAGATACAGGGAGTTCAAATTAGGAACTCTGTGACAGTGAACAGGGTTGGAATTAGGTGGGAGGTGGGAGGAAGGTTCAAGAGGGAGGGGGCATATGTATACCTATGGCTGATTCATGTTGATTCACAGTAGAAACCAACAAAATACTGTAAAGCAATTATCCTGCAATTAAAAAAATTTTTTAAACACAAATATTACTGTAGAATATTATCTAGAATATTCTCACAAATCCCAGATATGACTACTTTTGATTCATTCTTTTAATATGTTATACTAGCCTATGTGCAAGCAAGTAGTTCAATTGCATTTTATGAGCAAAATTTGACAATAATGAAAATGGGCTTTGCTAGTAGCTCAGCTGGTAAAGAATCCGCCTGCAATGCAGGAGAACTCGGTTCAATTCCTGGGTCAGGAAGATCCCCTGGAGAAGGGATAGACTTAGCCACTCCAGTATTCTTGGGCTTCCCTGGTGGCTCAGCTGGTACAGAATCCTCCTGCAATGCAGGAGACCTGGGTTCGATCCCTGAGTTGAGAAGATTCCCCTGGAGAAGGGAATGGCTACCCCTTCCAGTATTCTTGCCTAGAGAATTCCACGGACTGTGCATTCCATAGGATTGCAAAGAGTTGAACACACCTGAGTGACTTTCACTTTCAATTTCACTTTGACAATAATGAAAAAGATTATATTTCTAAGCACAAGAGCAAGTACACTGTAATCATTCTAAACAAATACTGCACTTGTTTACAATCATATAAAGATGTTAATACATTTTTCTCTAAATGTGAAAATTCAGAAAGCTATAAAAATATAGAGTAGTCACATAAATTAGGATACTTCTATGCAATAAAACAGTATGTCTGTTCCTCCTTTCAAATGATACAGACCAAATATGAGTGTGTTAGCTTCCTGTTAGCTTAATACATAGAAATCTGTTGCATTTCTATACACTAACAATGAAAGGTCAGAAAGAGAAATTAAGGATTTAATAGATAAATTATCCTATTTACCATCACATCAAAAAAGAATAAAATACTTAGGAGTAAACCTACCTAGAGACACAAAAGATGTGTACTCAGAAAACTCTAAGATACTGATGAAAGAAATATAAGATGACACAAACAGAAAGATATACCATGTTCCTAGATTAGCAGAATCAATACTATCAAAATGATTATACTACCCAAGGTAAGCTACAGTTTCAATGTAATTCCTATCAAATTACAAATGGCTTTTTTTTTTTTTTGCAGATCTAGGACAAAAAAAATCTTCAAATTTGTATCAAAACATAAAAGACCTTGAATAGCCAAAGCAATCTTGACCAAAAAAGACAGAGCTGGAAGAATCAGGCTCCCTCACTGTAGACTATACTACAAAGCTACAATCATCAAAACAGCATGATCTCTCACAAAGACAGATATATAGATCAATGGAACAAGATAGAAAGCCCCAAAACAAACTTTCACACCTTTGGTCAATTAATCTACAACAAAGGAGGAAAGAATATACAATGGAGAAAATACAGTTTATTTATTAAGTGATCCTGGTAAAACTGGATAGCTACATGTAAAAGAATGAAATTAGAACACTCTCTAATACCATACAAAAAAAATAAATTTCATAGTGGATTAAAGACTTAAATGTAAGACAGGATAATATATGATTCTTAGAGGAACACATAGGCAGAACACTCTTTGACATCTATTGCTGCCAGATCTTTCTGGACCTACCTCCTAGGGTAATGAAAATAAAAACAAATACAAACAAATAGGATCTAACTAAATGTAAAAATGTTTGCAAAGCAAAGGAAACTATAAACAAAACAAAAAGACAACCCTCAGAATGGGAGAAAATAGTCGCAAACAATGCGACTGATAAGGGATTAATTTCCAAAATATACAAATAGTTCATGAAGCTAAATATTAAAAAAAAAATCCAAAAAATGAACAAAAGGTATAAACAGACATTTATCCAAAGAAGACATACACAGACGGCCAAAAAACACACAAAAAGATGCTCAACCTCACTAATTGGTAGAGAAATGCAAATCAAAATTACAATGAGGTACCTCCTCAAACTAGTAAGAATGCCCACCATCAAAAAGTCTACAAACAACAAAATACTCAAGAGGATGTAGAGAAAATGGAACCCTCTTACACCATTGGTGAGAATGTAAATTAATACAGCCATTGTGGAGAACAGTATGGAGGTTCCTTAAAAAACTAAAAAGAGAGATACCATATGACTTACCAATCACACTCCTGGGTATATACCCAGAGAAAAGTATAATTCAAAAAGATACATGCACTCCAGTGTTCACTGTAGCACTATTAACAACTGCTAGGATATGGAAGCAACCTAAATGTCCATCAACAGAGGAATGGACAAAAAAGATGTGATATATATATATCTTTTGGAATATTACTGGAATATAACAATGGAATATTACTCAACCGTAAAAAGGAATGAAACTGTGCCATTTGTAGACACACGGATTGACCTAGAGACTGTCATACAGAGTGAAGTAAATCAGACAATGAAAGACAAATATTGTATCATATCAATTATATCTGGAACCTAAAAAAAGGATACAAATGAACTTACAAAACAGAAACAGACTTACAGACTTCAAAAACATACTTATCATTACCAAAAAGGAAAGGTGGGGAGGGATAAACTAGCAGGTTGGGATAAAAATATCCATACTATTACACATAAAATAATCAACAAAGACCTACTGTATAGCACAGGAACCTCTACTTAATACTCTGTAAACCTACATAGGAAAATAATCTGGAAAACAATAGACATATGTATATGTATAAATGAATCACTGCTGAAAATAACAGCAAAGTGTACACCTGAAACTAACACAATATTGTAAATCAACTATACTCTAATATAAAATAAAAATTAAATTTAAATAAATAATAAATAATGTAGTAAAAATCCAATAGCTTTAGTATATAAGGTAGACTTATAGTCTTTCAAACATATAAAACATTATATGTTTCAGTATTTCATTGAATTCTAAAATTTGAAAGCAAGGCAGGCTCATCCTATAGAAATGTAAAGTGTAAATTATTAAATAAACTTTCACTAGATATAAACAGCCAAAAGAAGAAAAAGGAACTGATACTTGTTTCAGAATTCCTAGGTGTCAGGAATTTTACACATTATTTTCTCATTTAAATTTAAACCATAACATGTTCAGAAAATTACTACTGGTAATATCGAATATCTGGAGAAGGAAATGGCAACCCACTCCAGGGTTCTTGCCTGGAAAATTCCATGGATAGAGGAGCCTGGTAGGCTACAGTCCATGGGGTCGCAAAGAGTCAGACATGACTGAGCAACTTCACTTTAATATCGAATATATCACACTAACCCCATAAAACTGTTTTGTCACTCGACAATACTGTTAGCCAGAGCAAATGATTCCTAACTGTGCCTAAGATAATGAGGAATGCAATAATAACCTTGGGCTGACCAACTATGAATTAAAAACATTTATTATATAATACAAAAGATATTTCTGATAGTATATCTTCCACACCAATAAAAGTTTGCACAGGATTTTACACATTTATGCTTGGAAAATTATTGAATGGTCACTTTATGTTAGATGTTATAGAAGATGTCTTATATTCTTCTCTCTGTACTATTAGCCTCATCATAATGAGACGAATAGAGGCCAAACGGTCAACTCCAAAATTACCAGCTACTGTTTGGGTAAACACAGGTCATATTTCTTCAATTATCTTTCTTATTTAGTCTTGAAGTTCTATATATTTATAAATCATATATGCATATACATAAATACAAATATAATTTTAGATACAAATTATCCATTAAATATGTCTATTTCAAGTATCTAATCTTTTCATTTACATATCAGTAGTTTTGGATATGATGTGGTTTTAATTTTCAAGAAGCCCAAATGATTAATAATTTTTATTTACTGCTTTTTGTATCCTATCTAGGAAAATACTGTCCTCTCATGGTCATGAGCCACCAGAACATTTTGTTTTTAATAAAAGTCTAATAGTTGTAAATTTCTATGATCCATTATGAATTAACATCATACAAGGTGCTAAACAGGGTTGAGATACATTTTTTTCAAATGGGTATATCCATATGTAAACAGACTATCTTTTCATCACTGAATTATGCTAATGGTTTTACTGAACATCAACTGACCATATGTATGTGAGTGTATTTCCAGACTCTTTATTCTGTTTCACTGATTTGTATGGCTAATGTTCTGTCATAGCTATACTGTTTTGACTACCAAACCTTTATAATAAGTTTTGAAATCAGAAAATGTAAGTCCACCCAATTTGTTCCTCTTTTACAAAACCGCTTAATTCTTCTAGGTCCTTTCTTTCCCAAATAAATATTGGAATCTGATTGTAATTTTTAAAACCAAAGCAAACCAAATGAAAAACCTGCAGAGATTTTCATTGGGATTATAGTCACTCCATAAGACAATTTAGGGAAAACAGACATCTTGATAATACTTTGTCTTCCATTAAATAAACCTTTATTTATATCTCTAATTTTTCTCAGCAGGGCTATGCAGATATTATTTCATTTTCTTAAATTATTCTCAGTGTTTTATGGTTTTGGAAGTTACTTTAAAATCTTCCCAACTGTTCACTTCCTCCATATATAAATATAATTCTTCTTCTAAATTGACTTTATATGCTATAGCCTTGTAAATTACACTTGCAAAGTCTAGCAATTTTTCCACTAGATTTCTTAAAATTTTCTTTGTACCAAGTCATGTCATCTGTGCAGAGACAGTTTTAAATTTTTCTTCCCAGTATTTATACCTTTCCTTCCTCTTCCTTATAACCATCAGCACAATACTGAATAGATGAGCTAAGAGTGGACATCCTTTGCCTTGCTTCCAGTCTTATTAGCTATAGATTTTGTGTTTATAAGTAGGTGTAGACATAAATACTTTCACAGATTAAGAAAGCACCCTTATGAATTCATTAAGAATTTTTGTTGATAGGGTTTTTTCAGTCAGTACATTAGTGATATCATTTCATTGTTTCAGGGATCTGTTCTCTCTGACAGGAAGTCAGTTATTGATCTTAATACTGTCTCCATTATTGTAATGTATCCCTTTTCTCTAGCCAATTCAACATTCCTTTCTATATCTTTGGTTCTCACCAATTTTCCTATGATATGCCTCCATCTCTAAGTTATTTTTTATGAAAATAACTAGGTCTAGATCTCTAGGTTTTTTATGAAATCTGTGAAAAACTTTTGACATTACTTCTTCAAAAATTTTCTTACTCATTCTCAACTCTCTTCTGAGATTCCAATTACAGCAGTATTTGGTAAATCCAACATCTAAGCAATCTCAAAAAGTTGGCTTAAAGCTCAACATTCAAAAAACTAAGATCATAGCGTCTGGTCCCATTACTTCATGGGAAATAGATGGGCAAACAGTGGAAACAGTGTCAGACTTTATTTTAGGGGGCTCCAAAATCACTGCAGATGGTGACTGCAGCCATGAAATAAAAAGACGCTTACTCCTTAGAAGGAAAGTTATGAACAACCTAGATAGCATATTGAAAAGCAGAGACATTACTTTGCCAACAAAGGTCCATCTAGTCAAGGCTATGGTTTTTTTCAGTGGTCATGTATGGATGTGAGAGTTGGACTGTGAAGAAAGCTGAGCACCGAAGAATTGATACTTTTGAACTGTGGTGTTGGAGAAGACTCTTGAGAGTCCCTTGGACTGCAGGGAGATCCAACCAGTCCATATACACAATGGAGTACTACTCAGCCATTAAAAAGAATACATTTGAATCAGTTCTAATGAGGTGGATGAAACTGGAGCCTATTATAGAGTGAAGTAAGCCAGAAAGAAAAACACAAATACAGTATACTAACATATATATATGGAATTTAGAAAGATGGTAACAATAACCCTGTATGTGAGACAGCAAAAGAGACATAGATGTATAGAACAGTCTTTTGGACTCTGTGGGAGAGGGAGAGGGTGGGATGATTTGGGGGAATGACATGGAAACATGCATAATATCATATAAGAAACGAATTGCCAGTCCAGGTTCTATACAGGATCCTTGGCACTGGTGCACTGGGATGACCCAGAGGGATGGTACGTGCAGGGACATGGGAGTGGGGTTCAGGATGGGGAACACATGTACACCCGTGGCAGATTCATGTTGATGTGCGGCAGAACCAATACAATATTGTAAAGTAAAAAAAAAATAATAATAATAAATAAATAAAGGAGATCAGTTCTGGGTGTACTTTGGAAGGACTGATGCTGAAGCTGAAACTCCAATACTTTGGCCACCTCATGTGAAGAGCTGACTCATTGGAAAAGACTCTGATGCTGGGAGGAATTGGGGGCAGGAGGAGAAGGTGACGACAGAGGATGAGATGGCTGGATGGCATCACCGACTTGATGGACATGAGTTTGGGTGAACTCCAGGAGTTGGTGATGGACAGGGAGGCCTGGCGTGCTGTGATTCATGGGGTCGCAAAGAGTTGGACACAACTGAGTGACTGAACTGAACTGAACTGAAGCAATCTCAAGGTCTGATTCCATTGATAATTTTTCTTTGACTCTGGGTCACATTTTCATGTTTCTTTGCTTGACTAATTTTCATTATATTCCAGACAGTGTAGATGATATATTATAGAGATTCAAGATTTAGTTATATTCCTCTGAAGAGTGCTTTGTCATTTTTAGTTGCTGGTCACTCTGAATGCAGGTAGGTTTGAGTTTATTCTTCAGTAGGGAGGATATACCAAAAGCTCAAGATGATTCCCAAGCCTTCGTAAACTGGTGGGACTTAACCTCCAAACTGGGTTGTTCGGAGCCTTTGGTTTCAGGCTTTGTTAAAAGAGGGTCAAGAGAAGGCATTTCTCTGGATCATGGTGCCTATTAATAAGGCCTCTAAATGGTGCCTTTGTTTCCTCAGATAAATGCCAGGAGTAAAAACAAGGTATTAGCAAAGTTGCTTTACTCCCATGGCCCAAATATGCTCAATTTCTAGAACCTTAACTTCATAGCAAAAGCACCCTGATAAATTTTGGGTAGTTTCTCTGTGCAGCTAGACCAGCCTTTGCAAAGTCCTCACAGATGATCTGCACAAGAACTTGGCACCTCTGCCTGCAAAGCATCCTTGTCTCGGTGCTCTCAACAGGAGCACTGTGTTCTACTTAGATGCCAGTTTGCTGTACCATTAAAAAAAATTGTCCCAGGGCAAAGTTGGGTTGGCTGTGGGGCTCACTTAGTAAATTTTCCTTCTTTCAGAGACTGCACTGCTATTTCTTCAATAACTGAACGCAGTTGCCTCATAAATGTTTTTTCAATTTTATGGCTGTTTATTGCAGAAGTCTAGTATCAGGTACACCTACATAGCTGGAAATGGAAGTCTAGTTGTGTTCTTATATAGAGATTGTTTTCATCTTTACGAATTATTTATAAGTAGAATAGTTTTTATACAATTCAGCAAAAAGAAGCCATTATGAATTCAATAGACTCATTATAGAAAATCATGTTTAAACGTCACTGTGTATTCTGTGATGTGAAATGTCAACATTGATTAAAAAAAATTAAATTACTAGTTAACAATGAACTACCATTAATTACTAGCTCTAAGCAAAATAAGCTTATATTTAAGTTTGTAAGTTTATACTGAATGTTTATAGAGAGTTAATTGTTCTTCATTGTTTCACCTTATATTTATACTCAGTGCTGAAATACAAATGCAGCTCAAAATTAACTAGCTAGAGGCTTAATTAAAAATTTTTCTTGTAACCAGAAATTGTTCAGTTTAACATATTGGGCATTTTACATGCTGATGATGGAAAAACATACCATGTAGGTTCATAACTTCAAAGTTCCACCAAAATTCCTCAGTGCTTTCATTTATCATCATCAATGGCTATGTCTTCGCATCAAAAATTGAAGGTAACTTTTTTAATATTAATTAACCAAATGTTTAGTCAATATGCCAGCCAATATGTGGCTGTTCAGAAATCAGTTATTATGAATTGAGGGAAATGACTAACAGCATTATGCCAAAAGTTTTTTGGAACACAAAATTTGGAATAAAAGCATTCTATGAAGGGATTAATAGGATTAACAGCATGGCCATCAAATTAAGAATGTCATTTAATTGGCTTTAAAAAAAACTCACCGTGTTATAAGTATAGCTGCATCCACTGAGGTCATGTCCTCTCCCCAGCTTGTTGACATCTCTAAATGTATATCATTCTTTTTGCCAAATTCTTCATGCTGCCACTTACAAAAACTCTCCAGCATTTTCTCTCCATGATGCCCAATATACAGATCTGCCTGCAAAAGAAGAGATTTCACTTCAAGGCAAATTATTCTCAGATATACAGAAAACTAAAAACCAAGGGGACTTCTTGAATTACTAGAGCCGACTGCTGACCATAACATTAATTAGAACCTGGAAGACATTCAGGATTAATTTTTCCTGAGCTAAAAAATCTTAAAACTTTGTGAAGGTACAATAATTATAAAACCTGTTTAATGCTATTCTGAAAAAGCAGAGAGTTGCAATGGAATATTAAGAATGTGGAACTTTTAGACTTAAATCACTCATTATTTCTACAATTTTAACAAAGGTTTTACAAAGCTAAGCAGTATGTTAAAATGATGCCAC
Organism: Cephalophus harveyi; assembly: GCA_006410635.1. NCBI lineage: Eukaryota > Metazoa > Chordata > Mammalia > Artiodactyla > Bovidae > Cephalophus > Cephalophus harveyi. The sequence goes on along the minus strand of SJYT01055759.1, from coordinate 362,814 downwards.
AGAACAGTCTGTTTAAATTGAATTACAGATAAAGCACATGTTTAAATAAGAAAATAAAACAGTCATTAAAAATTACTTTTAAAAATTGCATTTTGTAAAGCTAAGGTTTGTTGTCAGGATCCTTGGAAACTAAGAACATTCCATTTTTGGAATATAATTGAGGTATTAACTAAAACTAATGCCCAGTTTTATGTACATTTCAAGTGACTCAGTGGATATTTCTGGATTTTAAGTCAATAAAAAGTAAATCCCTAACATTCTCTTTACTTAAAAGTACCTGAATACAACTTCTCACCCACTGAATTGAACAAAAAACTCAAGACTTTCTTACTGGAGTTTCATGGAGCAGAATAAGCTTTATCACACGAAGATTGACCTGCACACCAAGACTCTTGTGTTGGAAAAGGTTAAAAACCTAAAAGCAAATAAAAATAAAAATCCTAAAATAAAACTGAAAGACATCTTAATTTTTCTTTAAGCCCAGACCAGGGAGAAGTCTCAATTCAGTTGAGCAATTTTATATATTTCAAAAAAAATTTTTAAATTTTAAAATTAGCTTAATAAGCAATAATTAATTCACTTTAGACACCAAGAAATTCAGACCTAGCATTCTGATAATATACACTATAATTGATAATCTAAGCATTTCACTGGCGGGGGGGGTGTTGCAGAGGGAAGATTGGGCTTTCCACAGTAGTAAAGAGAAGAATTTTAGTAACTAAATCCTAGAAATTTTCTTAAGATCACAAAATGCCAGTGTCCTTTCTTCTGAGAAAATGTCCCCAAAACAGCCTGCTTTATGCCACCTCCCAATTTATCCTTTACAGTTTTTACACTCCCCAGGACAACTGCCAAACAAGAACAGGATTTTCAAAGCTCCTCCCCTTCAATGCTGCCCATGAAGACATGCTACTGTTGCTTAATGGTTTCAGGTCACCATTATAACTGGTATTTCCAAAACATGGTATATGTAACAATGCTGGAAAGCAAGGCAAATTTTTTATGCAGTACCTTGATTTTTTTTTTTTTTTGGTAAAACTGACTAATTTATTATAGAAAATTAAAACTGGCATACTAAACCCACACTTTCCAAGGCAGTACTATTTAAAAGAGACTGAAGTTGGTAGGCTATGCCTGTCTACCCTTTACAAAATGCTGGTGAAGTGTTTGTTCAGTAGCTAAGTATTTATACTTGTACTAGTGGTTCTTATCTTGCCTTATAAGGCAACTCGAATTATAAATGGACATCTGCTGTTGGCTTTCATTTATGTTTACTCTCTCCTAAGAAACACTCTCCATGAAAACCTTCTCATTCTGCCTTGAAGGAAGTTTACTCAGCAGGGTATATAGTTAAGTCAAAGGATTCAGGCAGTAGGTATAAGGATTCAGATCCCAGGTACAAGTTAGATTTCTGTGGTCCAAAAGCTATCAATTAAAGTTAGCTACCTGTGATTTAGCTCTTAGCTATTACATCTTACTCATCAACTAGTATTATATCTGACATGCAATTTTACATACCTACATAAGAGCTCAGTGGATCACCAACCTCCATTTTTGTTCCACCTCATAATCTACAGTACTTTGGGTGGGGCCATACATATAAACAAATACAACATTTCTGCTATTTCAACAAATGGCCTTTTATAAAAAAGAAGGAAAAGAAGGGCACAAAAAAAGAGATAAAAGAATAACAGAAAAAGAGTTTTGCCACATCAAATTAACAATAAGGTTTTATTACTAGAAGGTATAAGTTATTATTTTGGTATCTCTTTTGAGATGGATCAATTTGATACACCTGTTTTTTCTTACTGATGTCAATAAAAGAAAGGAACAGTAATGAGTTAATTTTTAAAGAACTTCATTATACTCACACATTTCTTCCTTAGAGTTTTCTTGAAAAAATTCCAAGCGCACTTTAAAGTTTGCCTACCATATTTAAGATGGTTAGAATGAATCTCCTGGCTGCATCTGCTCCATGATAGGAAACCATTGCTGGGTCTGCAACCACTACAGTCTCTATGTTGTATTCTTGAGGTAATTTGTATGAATATCGTTTCCCTCTTCCACTTTCTGTTATTTTTTTAGATTTAGGTCTTCCTTTATCTGCAAAACAGAAATGAATTTTCAAATGTGCCTCTATCTTAGCAAAATGAATAAAAATCTCCACCTCTTCAATAATTAAAAAGAAAGTTTATTGAATACCAACATATGCTGATGATATAGTGATGAGCGAGACCATAAAAGTTCCCCGCACACAGGGAACCTAAATGAGCATTTGGCTTTAGAATCAGACAGAATGGACTTCTAGTTGTCCTTATTAACTCTTATTAACTGTCCTGATTAACTCTACCCCTTGGGAAACTAACATCACTCAGTCAGCCTTAGTTTCCTCATTTGTAAAATGAATAACAGTAACACCTGCTTTCTAGAGTTGTAGGTGGCCAATAATAAGATCACATTAGTATGTATAAATAAAATAATTCTATAAACAAAAGACATCATAGTTTTCTTTTGGAAACCAGTGATAAGATAAAGGTCTACTTGCCAGAAGTGCCTGAAGTGACTGCTCCATACATCCTAATGTCACTAAGTCATGTCTGATTCTTTGCGACCCCATGGACTGTAACCCACCAGGCTCCTCTGCAGGCAAATGCCTCTAATTACTCCAACTATGTATGGGCTTCAAAGGAATTGGTTCTGTCATCCATCGGAATAATACAGAAGTTATGAACTCAACACAGCAGATTCTTCAAACAGAGTCAAATAAAAGCAGTAACCACCAATAAATATCTTTATACATTTACATAAAAATAGAAAATTTCTGTTTATGAAAATATGCTACTATCAGAATGAAAATCATTCAACCAAGTGGGAGAAGATAATTACAGAACTTTTCCATAATAAAGAAATGAAAAGCTACTCTAAGTCAATGACAGATAACTGAACTGAAAAACTGGCTGCAAATCTGAACAGGCATTTCTAACAAAAAGGAGATTCAAAAGGCTAATTAGCATAGGAGAAGGTGCTCAGTCTCATTGGTCTTCAAGGAAATGCAAATTAACCACAATAACTTAAATAAAATTCAAGAATGGCTACGATAGACATGATTATATTCAGTGTTACCAAGAAGGTAAGGACAACTGGAAGTTCCATACTCATATGAGCTGGGAGTTTAAATTAGGATAAACAATGAAAAACTGGTTGGGAGTTATTCACTAAAGCTGAATAATTGTACACCCAGTGATCAACATTCTCAAGTACATACTCGTTAAATATATGCAAACCAGGTGTAAAAATTACTCATAGCAGCACTATTCTTAATAGTTCAACTAACCATCAATAGTATAGTGGGAATTCTTTCCTGTGAAGTCAAAAAGCCAGGGCCTTGTCACTGACCACTGCTCTAGCAGCTAAGATTTGGTGCTCTCACTGCCGTGACCTGGCCTCAATCTCTGGGGGGTACCCAACTCCCACTTCAAGCTGTTGCAGGTCAAGCCTGCACAAGATCAGAATCCCTATAGTTAAAATATTTAGTGAATCCATTTTTAGTATCAGCAGTTAATACCAAAGACCTTGATGAAGGACAGCAAATGAAACTAATTTTATTAGTATCTTAATATCTACAACAGTTAGAAATGAATTTTGTAGCTTTTTTATATTGTAATCACAATCCTACTTATATATTAGTATATTACCATATAAATGTAAAGTCTTTAGTAGGAGACATTCCTATAAGTATATGAAAAGGCTCATCTTGGCAGGGTCGACACCTAATAAGTTGATTGTGGAGGAAAGATAGGTAGACATATAGATATACAGACACAGATCTACCATCTCTCCTAAATGCACACATCAATGGTCTTCTGGGTAAAAATCACACAGTGGTAGGAACAGAAAGGAAGAGATAATAGGCAACATATTAGAAAGCAGATATCACCTTTGGTGAAACTGTTAGTCGCTTAGTCATGTTCAACTCTTTGTGACCCCATGGACTGTAGCCTGCCAGGCTCGTCTGTCCAACGGATTTTCCAGGCAAGAATGCTGGAGTGGGGTGCCATACCCTTCTCCAGGAGATATTCCCAACATGGGATAAAACCCTCATCTCTTGCACAGATGATGGATTCTTTACCATCTGAGCCATCAGGGAAGCCCAGTAAAATCAATCAGAAGAAACAGAGAAAAAGGATAATGGTTAGGATTATTCTTTCTTCTTGCTATTGTTTGTTTTGTTTTATGTGTGTGGGGGGGTGGGTGGGTGGGGTGGTTATTTTTCAGTGACCAGGTGGATAGTGGGAGTATCAGCAGTGGAATCTGGGAGGAAAAATGATGGGTTCAGCCACAGATTTATTAAGTCTGATGTGCCTGAGAGACATCAGAGTAGGAGTTACTTAAACACCTGACTGTCAGGAGAGAGATTAAAATGGAGGTAGAGTTTGAAACAAAACAATGTTTTGTTTGGACTCTATCATTCCAGAGAAGCCTGTGGCATGAGATGTAGAAAGAAAAGGAGGAAGTCTTGGGAAATGCCTACATTTAGGGGGTATATATATATATGGAAGAAGACATGCCCATGGAGGAGACAGAGACAAAAGAAAAAATAACACTTGGTGCTTTTCAATCACATCAAGAGTGATTAAGAGACCATGTAAGGGAGAGACAGTAAAGCTTTTGTTACCTTTATTGCCCCAACTAATGACAGCTATATTGGCACCAAACTGTCAGTGTGCTGCATCCTTATTTGTGTGTTAATTTAAATAGGCTATTTGGAACATTTTAGGTTTCTTAAGAATCTCAATACCATGACTCTCTGACTCTATCATATGAGTTAGCCACTATGTGTGAAAATCATGTATGTTGAAGTCATCTTTTTACTAAGTGGCTTCCTTGAATGTCTTCATTGTCTATATCAAGCATGCTGAGCTCATTCTTCATCTCTTCAATCCTTGCAATCATTTTCTACCCAGATGCATGCATAAAAACAACAGAGTTGATACCACACACTCCCAGTTCAAGAAGAGATCTGTAAATGAGGATACACAGGTGGACACTATGTGCTCCCCATAATACCCTCCACACACTGACGATCATATCCACGATGTCATGCCTGGCATATGGAAACTATATCGGCAGTGGCTGGGTTAGTTAGCTCTAAGAAGAGAGATGATCTCTGTTATCCTGATCAAATAGATTGGTCTTCTTCAATTCTATAAATCTCGTTCTTGTTAGCACAGAGTTCTAGACATACTCACAAGTTTATAAATATTGATGGATAATGCCACTGGCTGGTTTACAGTCTTGAAAGACCACATTTTGCCTTCCAGATAAAGTCTTTATTACCTCAGTACTCGAGGCCACAAATTATCTCATCTATGACTACTTTTCCAGGCTTGAACCTCCTGTCACACTGCAGACAAATGGCTTCAGCTCTCCTAGTAGATGATTTCTTCTGCCCTTATGGTTTTGTATTTATTGTTCCTTCTCCCCAAAATGTTCTTTCCCCATCTAACAACATCCACTAAATTTTCACAAATGTTTTTCATTTTACACATAATCTCATTTAATTATGACAAGAGCCCTAAGGTTCAGGTACTACTACATTCATTTTGTATATTGTAAATGAAGCTTTGGAGAAAGCAAGGAAGTTTTCTAGAGTCCCACAAGTAGGAAGTGGCAGCATAAGATGTGAGCAAAAACAGTCTGACTCTAAAGTTCATTTTCCTAACCTGCATACTCTGTTCCCTTTCTTCCCTGTAGTCTGGATAAGTTTTAGTTGATATTTGAGATTCACCCCACCCTCCTCCCCAATAACAGAAGCTTAGAATCTTGGGTAGCGAGTTGGTCATGGTTCTTATTATGGAAGACCTACAAGACATTCTAGAAATAACATCCAAAAAAGATGTCCTTTTCATTATAGGACTCTGGAATGCAAAAGTAGGAAGTCAAGAAACACCTGGAGTAACAGGTAAATTTGACCCTGGAGTACAGAATGGAGCAGGGGAAAGGCTAATAGAGTTCTGCCAAGAGAATGCACTGGTCATAGCAAACACCCTCTTACAACAACACAAGAGAAGACTCTACACGTGGACATCACCAGATGGTCGACACTGAAATCAGACTGACTATATTCTTTGCAGCCAAAGATAGAGAAGCTCTATACAGTCAGCAAAAACAAGACTAGGAGCTGAGTGTGGTTCAGATCATGAACTCCTTATTGCCAAATACATACTGAAACTGAAGAAAGTGGAGAAAACCACTAGACCATTCAGGTATGACCTAAATCAAATCCCTTATGACTATACAGTGGAAGTGAGAAATAGATTTAAGGGACTAGATCTGACAGACAGAGTGCCTGATGAACTATGGATGGAGGTTCATGACACTGTACAGGAGATAGGAATCAAGTCCATCCCCAAGAAACAGAAATTCAAAAAAGCAAAATGGTTCCCTGAGGAGACCTTACAAATAGCTGTGAAAAGAAGGGAAGTGAAAAGCAAAGGAGAAAAGGAAAGATATACCCATTTGAATGCAGAGTTCCACAGAATAGCAAGGAGAGATAAGAAAGCCTTCCTCAGTGATCAGTGCAAAGAAATAGAGGAAAACAATAGAATAGGAAAGACTAGAGATCTTTTCCAGAAAAGTAGAGATACCAAGGGAACATTTCATGCAAAGATGGGCTCGATAAAGGACAGAAATGGTATGGACCTAACAGAAGCAGAAGATATTAAGAAGAGGTGGCAAGAATACACAGAAGAACTGTACAAAAAAGATCTTTACAACCCAGATAATCACGATGGTGTGATCACTCACCTAGAGCCAGACATCCTGGAATGTGAAGTCAAGTGGGCCTTAGGAAGGATCACTATGAACAAAGGTAGTGGAGGTGATGGAATTCCAGTTGAGCTATTTCAAATCCTGAAAGATAACGCCGTGAAACTGCTGCACTCAATATACCAACAAATTTGGAAAACTCAGCAGTGGCCACAGGACTGGAAAAGGTCAGTTTTCATTCTAATCCCAAAGAAAGGCAATGCCAAAGGATGCTCCAGCTACCTCACAATTGCACTCATCTCACATGCTAGTAAAGTAATGCTCAAAATTCTCCAAGCCTGGCTTCAGCAATACATGAACCGTGAACTTCTAGATGTCCAAGCTTTTTTTAGAAAAGGCAGAAGAATCAGAGATCAAATTGCCAACATCCAATGGATCATGGAAAAAGCAAGAGAATTCCAGAAAAACATCTATTTCTGCTTTATTGACTATGCCAAAGCTTTTGACTGTGTGGATCACAATAAACTGTGGAAAATTCTGAAAGAGATGGGAATACCAGACCACCTGACCAGCCTCTTGAAAAATCTGTATGCAGGTCAGGAAGCAACAGTTAGAACTGGACACGGAAAACAGACTGGTTCCAAATAGGAAAAGGAGTACGTCAAGGCTGTATATTGTCACCCTGCTTATTTAACTTCTATGCAGAGTACATCATGACAAACGCTGGCTGGAGGTAGCACAAGTGGAATCAAGATTGGCAGGAGAAATATCAATAACCTCAGATATGCAGATGACACCACCCTTACGGCAGAAAGTGAAGAGGAACTAAAGAGCCTCTTAATGAAAGTGAAAGTGGAGAGTGAGAAAGTTGGCTTAAAGCTCAACAATCAGAAAACGAAGATCATGGCATCCGGTCCCATCACTTCATGGGAAATAGATGGGGAAACAGTGGAAACAGTGGCTGACTTTATTTTTCTGGGCTTCAAAATCGCTGCAGATGGTGATTGTAGCCATGAAATTAAAAGATGCTTACTCCTTGGAAGGAAAGTTATGACCAACCTAGATAGCATATTCAAAGACAGAGACATTACTTTGAGAACAAAGGTCCGTCTAGTCAAGGCTATGGGTTTTCCAGTGGTCATGTATGGATGTGAGAGCTATACTATAAATAAAGCTGAGCACCAAATAATTGATGCTTTTGAACTGTGGTGTTGGAGAAGACTCTTGAGTGTCCCTTGGTTTGCAAGGAGATCCATCTAGTCCATCCTAAAGGACATCAGTCTTGGGTGTTCTTTGGAAGGACTGATGTTGAAGCTGAAACTCCAATACTTTGGCCACCTGATGCAAACAGCTGATTCATTTGAAAAGACCCTGATGCTGGGAAAGATTGAGGGCAGGAGGAGAAGGGGACGACAGAGGATGAGATCGATGGATGGCATCACCAACTCAATGGACATGGGTTTGGGTGGACTCCGGGAGTTGGTGATGGACAGGAAGGCCTGGCGTGCTGTGGTTCATGAGGTTGCAAAGAACAGACACGACTGGGCAATTGAACTGAACTGAGCTTATTATAGATAGCCTAATTACTCATTTACCAGTTTGCCCAAAACAGTACATTGGTCCACCTCGTGAGAATAAGAGCTGTGTCACTTAGTTCTACATTCCTGTGACGTGACTGGTCTCCTATGTTACAAATAAAGAATTTTAAGGTTCAAAAATTCAAGGGAAGTGAAGAAGAGTATCAGCTAGAGTGAGAATGAAGCTTGGCCTTGAACTTGGTACCTCTGACTCTTAATCTCCTGCGCCTTTCTTTCTTCTATGTTATCTTTTAATAAAAGAACACGACAAAGTCATCCTAAACTATGAAGGTATGTGTTTAGAAAACAGCATTTACATAATCATTACATATAAACACAATACATTTATAACATTAACGTGATGAAGGGGAATAGGCAAAGACCAAGTTGAATACAAGTAAACTTTATGATTCCATTGTGCAAAGGCAATTGCTGCAACTTTATCCAAATCTGAATGTTCTTTAATATGCTAATATATTATCCTGAAATAAGAAGGGAAGAACTACAATTAGACATATAAGTAAATGGATATTTTATTTCACAGATTGCTAATTTTAAAATGATTTTTAAATTTCCCTTAAAAAACACTGAAGATAGGTAAGAGAACTTAGAAAACAGCTTAGCAATCCTTGCATGCAAGTGCTTGATCCAAACAGGTTAATTAAGATATAATTAAGATATAACAGCTATGTCTTTAAAAAATTAGAAAGTTTATCAAAAAGGTCTGTCAAATATGAACCATGTATTTATGCTTTATAAAACCTATCAGAAAAAAGAATTCTCTAGAAACCTTTCCTCCATACATACTGCAATATAAAGCCTACTTTATGTCATCTGTATACATGAGTAATTAGAACAGCTGGAACTTACTATGATTCAAAAGTTGCATAGTGCACATTTTCAGTGTAACTCACACAAGGCAATCTCCTTAAATGGACTATATCCAATTGTTGCTGTTATTGTCTCACGATATAAAACTTTTCTTTTGCTTTTTCAGACTATGACTTTTGTCCAGCTGTTTTTTTATCTCCAGTGTGTCTATATTTCTTAGAATAGAGAAGAGGGGTGTGTCTTATTTAAATTGACTTGATAATGTGCTTTGAATAATGTGACACAGAGGCAGATTCACTTAACCACTTCTGAAGATAATTCTCATATAGACTGATATCATGAGATTTTGCAAAAGAAAACAGAGATCAGAGATTAATTTGAGATAGTATTTCTAAACAAAAACATACTGAAATCCTGTCTGAATCTGATCCTCCTAGACAACTGATGATATGAACATGCCAAGGCCTCTGAAAATGTTACTTATCACAATTTATATACCTAAATCAACCTCAAATACCATAACCAATTTTCAAGTTGCTATCTTGGCACTAAATACGCTAATACCTAATTCTAAATCTCCAAGTCAATTTTAAAGTCTTTACACCAAAATTTCTTCAATAAATTCATATTTCCTCAATTCTAAATGGAACTATTTCTCATATCAGTGGATATTCAGAGATGTCTGGGTTAGATGTCCAAACATTTTTACCAGGGAAACTGCTGAATGTTGGCTATGACTTTTAGGTCCTATTTATGCAATAGAAGTCATTCATTTTTCCTTACCCTTCTTGCTAATGCCACATATCTCTGCCAAAGGAAGTAATAAGGAAGTGTACCAAACAGCAACCCCATTTTATTTCTGTGAAAAATTGGCAGACACACAGAGACTAGGATTTGATGGTTGGAAATGTTTGTGAGCCACTTAAACTTTAAAATTTAAGATATTCTGATACTGAGAATAAAATTCAAAGAAGTAAATCTTGATTCTTCTTCCTATTCCTCTATTAATATTAACCGTCAAGATGATTTTTACTTGAATCAAACAAAAAAAGAAGAAAGTGGAAGATGCTTCTGGTCAAAGTACAGAGATTTCTATGATGTTCACACAGAAGAAAACTAAACTAAGACCATGAGCTCATAGTATTCAGTTTCAGGGGATCTGGAGTTCTCTCAGTGTCATTTCTATTCCAGTTAGGTGAACAGAATCCCATGAGGAACACTTCACAACTCAAGAGGGATACAGAGCATGCAATGTATTAATATCTGAAGTTCTTCTATTTTTACATTAAAATATACTACTTCATAGAAAACAAGTCAAAAAAATATATGTAATTGCCATTAACCAAGGGAGATTCCACATTAAAAAAAAAAGATAAAGCTGTGGACAGCTCGATAGACACAAAGAGAGGGAAGGATGGGGAAGGTAGGAAGGCAAGGAAAAAAGAAAACACGGGGTGGGAGAGTGGCATGGAGGGATGAAGGGAAGGAGGGAAGGAGGATTTATTCCAGGATTCATCTCACATTGCATAGTTAATTAAACCCTTTCAGGAGAAGGCATTACCTGAAATAACACCACAGTAATGACTGTGAGGAACAGACTTCTCTGTGACTTTTTCCTCCATGGACCTTTTCCGCCTATATACACGATGTGGGTGACCCGTTATGGCCACTGTATCATTGAGTGGTTCAATAAATATGAAGTCCTCATTGAGCTGTATAAATCCCATCTGGAATATATAACATAGAAAGATGCATATGAAATACCTGTTCATAAGTTGGTTTCAATTAAGTAACTTATTCAATTAAGTTACTTTCTAGGTTCTCCCACTCACACACACACACTTTATTTTCTTCCACGTATATGTATACTTTTTTCTAGTGAAGCTATTCTAGCAACCCCACTAATAAGGTAACTGTCTTCCCATTTTATTATTTCATCTTTAGGTACTTTATTGGACTAGCATAAACTTCATATAGTTAGTCTTAGCCTGTGTGGGTGGGAGGCGAGATGCCAGTAACAGATGCACAGTAAAAATTCTGGAATGTTAAAGACTCACTTTGGGAGACCCATGGGGTCACTTATATGCACAGCATGTACAGAAGAGCAATACAGTTTTTAATTGCATACATGACACAGTCCAACTTTTTGACAATTATTATTTAATAAAATAATTTATGCCACAAAAAATGTAGGATATATAGCATTACAGTTATTATATAAATACTCTCAAGCCTTCTTTTAAACATTTTTAAAACCCTTGAACAATAAATTACAGAAAAAGGAAGTATCACTTACATAAACAAGTTTCATTTCATACAATACCATATTTTAAAGTTAGCCAGTTATGAACAGGGGGCTAAAAACTGTAAAATTCAGTTATGATCAGCAAGATTAACTTATAACAAATAAGTATTCTTTTATCATATTAAAGCTAAGCCTAGTCATTTCTTCCCTTACTTTTTTAGAATATAAAGTTATAACTAGGAAAATATTTTACATGGAAGAAAACAGGACTTGATCTTCCCAATTTTTATTATTTTAGTCTACTATAGTATATATTCTGTCTCTTATACACATCTTTTTTATCACTTCCAACGAATTTATAAGTCCCCAGGGAAATGACTCCCAAATCCTCCTTCCAGATCCACCGCTTCTATTCAAGATCCTTTCTCCTTGTCTCTTACTCCTCATCTCACTTTAGATGCATTATAATTCCCCCCAAAACTAGCACCTCCTCTTTAAGTCTCTACATGACACTTTTCTAGTTAGCCAGGCTAAAAAAAAACTATACAGTCCTTTCCTCTTCCCTTTTCAAAATTACTTTGAAATGTTTACAAGAAAACAAGAATAGAAGAAAATAACATGCCAGATACTATATGTACATACTATATGTATATATAGTATGCCAGATACTATATGTACATTATTTCATTTAACCAAACAGCCAGCTTGGGATAACTCTGTTAACGTCACCCATTTTGCAGTTGAAAAAGCCAAGCTTCAAAAAGACGTCCTGTGCATGAGTGCATGGTGAGGACAGGGTTCAAACCGAAGACCTCCTGGCTTGCAGCATGTGCTGCCTCTTCTGTGAGGCTATCTGAAAAGGCAAGACCTGCTTGGATTGTGGTTCCAAATAACTCTTGTCTTTTAAAAATCTACACCTGTCTCTTATACACATCTAGATGTGTATAAGAGACAGATATTAAAGTTTTCAAATACCATTTTGTATTAATTTTAAAAAATTATATAGTTTGTTTTGTTTCACATATAATTAGCATCATAATATAATTATTTCTTCAGATATAGTCATTGTTCCACATTGCATTTTTTTTTTTAAATTTAGGCTAAAATCTTTTCCTAAGAAAAAAAGGCTTTTTGTTTTGTTTGAATTACTAAAGTGTGATGGACAGGGAGGCCTGGCGTGCTGCGATTCATGGGGTTGCAAAGAGTCAGATACGACTGAGCAACTGAACTGAACTGAACTGATTGCACCTTCTATATGGAAAGATTAAGTGACTGCCAATATGCTATCACACTTTATTTTGTACAGAACTGACATAAGATACCTGAAGAATAAAATCTAAAAATCCTTACCAATTTCATTTCATTGAAGTTTTATATCACTAATAAAATTCTTAACTACTGGAAGAGCAGTTCCATCACTTCTGTGTGTCCCCTCCCCCTCTCTTCCTTCCTTCCTTTCCCTGTCTCTTTCTCAGTTTCTACCTCTCCGTCTCCTGTTCACACACATGCACATGCATACATCACTTGCAGGTGGGGATAATGCAAAAAATGCTAATGATTCTTTTAAAATATTAGGCATATATGTATTTGGGGCATTTCTGTTAAGTTTAACTTCCAATGAGTTATTTTATTCTCCATCCATGTTTTCATTCTCTCAAATATGAAATCAGCGTCAATTTTAATTAGATACATGAAACACATAAAATTTTCCCTAGAGTCAAATTTGATGGGAATAAGAGAGAATATCAAATGTTTTTAAATTTAAATAATAATCATTAAAGATATAGTACATCTACATATGGATTGAGGATAGAATGTGTGCTTAGTCGCTCAGTCATGTCTGACTCTTTGCGACCCCAGGGACTGCAGCCCACCAGGCTCCTCTCCATAGGGATTCTTCAGGCAAGAATACTGGAATGAATTGCCATTCCCTTCTCCAGGGGATCTTCCCAACCCAGAGACTGAATCCAAGTCTCCCGCATCGCAGGCGGATTCTTTACCAACTGAACCACCAGGGAAGTCGGATTGGGGATAAGTGGTGTCATATTATCATCAATTGAGATTATGAAAATACAGAAATATATTTCTCTTGTTTGAATAAGTGTGATTCTGAGATTCAGTCAATATCCAAAGCCACAAATAAAACTGACAGTGTAGCTAATGACTAAAATAATAACTGCTACAATGCTTAGTTTCCCTAAATCATAAATTTGTAATCTGATATATTCTTTCAACAGGTTATAAGCATGGGAAGAGTTATAATAACAAATCCTATAAAATTTAATTGCATACTATCATATAAAATCTAATAACATCAAGAACAGATTCCAGACTTAATATTATTTGGGTTCATAACCTATTACTATCATGTAAGTATGAGAAACTTACAGGGTCTTTATACAATAGCTTCATAGGGTTCTTTGGAAGATTTTTTTTAAAGCATCTTTAAGCACATGTAATGCTCCTATCATAAGGACTTCCCAGGTGGCTCAGTGGTAAAGAACCTATCTACCAATGCAGGAGATGGGGTTCAATCACTTTCGCAAAGTTCCGCTGTATAAAGGAATGGCAGCTCATTCCAGTATTCTTGCCTGGAAAATTCCATGGACAGAGGAACCTGGCAGGGTGTACTGTTCATGGCATCACAAATAGAGTCAGACACAACTTAGTGATTGAACAGCAACTAACTAAACAGCTAGACCAATTTTATGGTCTAGCATAGAATCTGATGCTGGGTAACCTTTTAATAAATGTTTGCCATACTTTTTATGTTATTCATAAGTATAATTATAATAAACATAGCAGCCAAACATTTAAGAGTGTTGGTCCACTGGAGAAGGGAATGGCAAGCCACTTCAGTATTCTTGCCTTGAGAACCCCATGAACAGTATGAACAGGCAAAATGATAGGATATCAAAAGAGGAACTCCCCAGGTCATTAGGTGCCCAATATGCTACTGGAGATCAGTGGAGCAATAAGTCCAGAAAGAATGAAGGGATGGAGCCAAAACGAAAACAATACCCAGTTGTGCATGTGACTGATGATAGAAGCAAGATCCGATGCTGTAAAGAGCAATACTGCATAGGAACCTGGAATGTCAGGTCCATGAATCAAGGCAAATTGGAAGTGGTCAAACAAGAGATGACAAGGGTGAACGTCAACATTCTAGGAATCAGCGAACTAAAATGGACTGGAATGGGTGAATTTAACTCAGATGACCATTATATCATAACCTATTACTATCATGTAAGTATGAGAAACTTACAGGGTCTTTATACAATAGCTTCATAGGGTTCTTTGGAAGATTTTTTTTAAAGCATCTTTAAGCACATGTAATGCTCCTATCATAAGGACTTCCCAGGTGGCTCAGTGGTAAAGAACCTATCTACCAATGCAGGAGATGGGGTTCAATCACTTTCGCAAAGTTCCGCTGTATAAAGGAATGGCAGCTCATTCCAGTATTCTTGCCTGGAAAATTCCATGGACAGAGGAACCTGGCAGGGTGTACTGTTCATGGCATCACAAATAGAGTCAGACACAACTTAGTGATTGAACAGCAACTAACTAAACAGCTAGACCAATTTTATGGTCTAGCATAGAATCTGATGCTGGGTAACCTTTTAATAAATGTTTGCCATACTTTTTATGTTATTCATAAGTATAATTATAATAAACATAGCAGCCAAACATTTAAGAGTGGACTGAAGAGCTCCGAGAATCCAAAAAATTAAAATTTACTCATTTTTGTATCACCATAAAGAAAAGTGAAGTCGCTCAGTCATGTCTGACTCTTGGCAACTCTTGTATCACCATATTAGCATATTAAATATTGTTTCAAGTAGATGTGTGTTTTTTTTAAGATACAATTTGGAAAACTCTTCATGACACACAATTCTCTATTGTGTTAGGATTTTATCTCTGTACATTTTTATAAACAAGAAGGCCACTTTGAAAAAAAAATTGTTGGAATAATTATGGTGGTGGTGGTTTAGTTGCCAAGTCGTGTCCAACTCTTGCAACCCCATGGACCATAGTCTGCCAGGCTCCTCTGTCCATGAGATTCTCTAGCCAAGAATACCGGAGTGGGTTGCCATTTCCTTCTGCAGAGGATCTTCCCGACCAAGGAATCGAACCCGGGTCTCCTGCGTTGCAGGTAGATTTTTAACTGACTGAGCTATGAGGGAAGCTGGAATAACTACAGTGGAAATCAAAGTCGCTCAGTCGTGTCTGACTCTTTACGACCCCATGGATATACAGTCCAGGGAAATCTCCAGGCTAGAATACTGGAGTGGCTAGCCTTGGAATAATTATAAATGATGACTAATTCATTCAATATATATTTGCTGTCTGACCCCATGTGCCAGACTCAGTTCACTCTGGGGCATATTTAGCATCAAGTATTCAGATTCTCTTCAGGCAAGGGCTTCCTATCTGAGATCAGAATACTATCCTACATTACAGGAAGTTCTCTAGCTTGGGTTGGCATCCGTCAAGCAGGGAAGTCATGAGGTTTTCTATGTCCCCATGAACAGGGGACCTATTCCAATAACAAAATGGATCATCTTATCTGTGCTGTGAATTTACAAGCCATGGAAGAACATAAATCTAGATCAAAGTCTCTTTGCAAGCTCTCCTATGTTTGATAATGGAAAAGGAAATGACAACCCACTCCAGTATTTCTTGCCTGGAGAATTCCACGGACAGAGGAGCCCTGTGAGCTACAGTCCACAGGGTTGCAAAGAGTCGGACACGAATGAATGACTAACACACACATTGATGCTTAATAATGCATAATTAGACAGCATTCACTTCAGCAAACACTGTACTTTTAATTTTTGCTGTTGTTGTTCAGTCGCTCAATCGTGTCCAGCTCTCTGCGACCCCACAGCCTGCAACACACCAGGCTTCCCTTTGCTGTCCTTCACTATCTCCTGGAATTTGCTCCCGAAGTTTAATTTTAGAAGGAAAGAAAATTAGTAGTGCATTAAAATGGCACAATACATTCTCTAAAATAAATGTGAACTATATAAGTATTTTCTCCAAGATTCCACTTCTTAGATTTTTCAAAATGATGCTAACAATGTTGAGGTATTTCATGCAAACATTTGGAAATGAAATTAGTTAAAAGTTAACTGCCTTATTTGTCGTTATGTGCATCTTCTCATACAATGGCTTCTCTCCTATTGTACTGAATGCTATTACTTGATTTGACATTTTAGCAAACATTTCAGTGTTTTGCAAATTGACCACTGCTTATTTGAAAATAAATTACCAGCCCTTTCTTTTCTTACTGGTTCTGAAATTTTACTATCTCTCCATTTAGATACTCCTGTGTTTTTTAAAACAGCCATTTACACTAATCTCCATATAAGTGTATTATCATGGCCACCAATTCCTAATCACAACGTGAAATTTGATCTGACAAATGTGCATGGATTTTTATATATCATTGCTTCAATTCACCTAATGCAAATGTTTCAGTTATTCAAATTCAAATCAACTGCTGCTGCTGCTGCTGCTAAGTCGCTTCAGTCGTGTCCGACTCTGTGCGACCCCATAGACGGCAGCCCACCAGGCTCCCCCATCCCTGGGATTCTCCAAGCAAGAACACTGAAGTGGGTTGCCATTTCCTTCTCCAATGCATGAAAGTGAAAAGTGAAAGTGAAGTCGCTCAGTCGTGTCCGACTCTCAGCGACCCCATGGACTGCAGCCTACTAGGCTCCTCCGTCCATGGGATTTTCCAGGCGAGAGTATTGGAGTGGCTGATGCACTACTAATATAATTACCTCAAGTTCTCTTTTTATTTTTTCCATTGTCCATTTTTGGAATTTTTTTTATTTTCCAGGACCTCAGTTTTCTACATGAACTTTCAGTTGACTAGCTGAAGGTATATATCTGAGGGCTAAAACTACATATGGTAAGAATCTTTAATAATATCCTATTTTAAAAAATACACAGCACATCACATGAAGTAAATACTGCCTGTGGTAGATCATTATAATTTCAGGCTACGTGAAGACTCTGCTATCTGGAGGGATAGTAGAATTTGGATAAAAGTTACTTCTTATGAGAAGAGGCATTAGCAGAAAGGCAAAGAGGATGCGAATCCAGGAAACTTTAAAAAGATGCCTGGCTTCCTACTTATCAGGTATCCTTTCAAAGAAGGGATATATGTATACATATAACTGATTTTGCTGAGCAGTAGAACTAACACACAACACTGTAAAACAACTGTACTCCAATAAAAATTAATATAACAAAGTATATTAAAAAAAAGATGTCTGACTTGAGTAGAAAGTGAAAGTGAAACACAGTCAGTCGTGTCCAACTCTTTGCAACCCCATGGACTACAGAGTCCATGGAATTCTCCAAGCCAGAATACTGGAGTGGGTAGCTTTTACCTTCTCCAGGAAACCTTCCCAACCCAGGAATCGAATGTAAGTCTCCCACATTGCAGGTGGATTCTTTATCAGCTGAGCCACAAGGGAAGCCCAAGAATACTGGAGTGGGTAGTTTTACCTTCTCCAGGAAATCTTCCCAACCCAGGAATCAAACGTAAGTCTCCTGCATTGCAGGTGGATTCTTTATCAGCTGAGCCACAAGGGAAGCTCAAGAATACTGGAGTGGGTAGCTTTTACCTTCTCCAGGAAATCATCCCAACCTAGGAATCGAACACAAGTCTCCAGCATTGCAGGTGGATTCTTTATCAGCTGAGCCACAAGGGAAGCCCAAGAATACTGAAGTGGGTAGCCTTTACCTTCTCCAGGAAATCTTTTCAACCCAGGAATCGAACCAGGGTCTCCTGCATTGCAGGCAGATTATTTACCAACTGAGCTATCAGAGAAGCTATCAGGGAAGATTTGAGTAGAGAAACAGGCAAATGTAGCCCCAAAATAAGATGAACCAATAAAATTGAAAACATCAAATGACAAAGTTCTTGACAGAAAGTCAATGAAGGTCTGAGGATGATTAGTTTATTACCTGACTGTAAAGTATATTATACAATCCCTGAACTACTGGAAGAAGCATAAGTGTTTGCCTTCTAAACAGCAGTAACAGGCTGCTGAAAGGGATCTGGCATCAGCACACTGCTTATAACAACATTTCACACAAATGTCTTATATGCTACATGATGTAAATTCTATATAAGCTGGCTATATTTTCTAAAATATTCTCTTGTATGGTAATGTTATAGCATATATCTCATTAAGTAAATAAAATACATAGTTGAAAACATAAGCATCACATAGGGATTGACATAAATTAAAATACTGTAAGTTCATTTTTATGCTTTATTCAAATGAAATATCATTTTCAATATTTTTGTAAACGGGAGTAGTTTTTCAAGCTTTTATGTATTCTATGCATACATGATCAGTTGCTTCAGTCATATCCAACTCTTTCTATACATAACAAATAAATCTGTAGGAAAACACACTTCTAATCCCATATCTATCTTTTTACCGTATCATACTAAAATACTCTCCTGAGTC
The DNA here is from genome assembly GCA_006410635.1 of Cephalophus harveyi. NCBI lineage: Eukaryota > Metazoa > Chordata > Mammalia > Artiodactyla > Bovidae > Cephalophus > Cephalophus harveyi. The sequence goes on along the minus strand of SJYT01055759.1, from coordinate 343,900 downwards.
GATCTTTTCAGTTTTCCCTTTATGATTGTGAGGATCAACTCCAAATGAAGATATATAAGTTATACAGTCACGATAAACTCTTGCCTGCCTCTCCACTGAAATTTCACATATAACCTCTACAGACAAATTTTACTGTGTGAACAAACTTTACATTTTAACATATTTCAGAATAACTTTTAGCTGCATCAGTTCAGTTCAGTTCAGTCGCTCAGTCGTGTCCGACTCTTTGTGACCCCATGAATCGCAGCACGCCAGGCCTCCCTGTTCATCACCATCTCTCGGAGTTCACTCAGACTCACATCCATCGAGTCAGTGATGCCATCCAGCCATCTCATCCTCGGTACACTGCATTTGCTGGTTTTTCTTCCCAGAAAAGTCACTGTTGGTGTGGAAAATTATTTCTTCAAATTCAAGCTGACTCTGTCCCATCTCCAAAGTAACCACCACTTCCTTTATACACCGTTACCATTCTTGCATTTAGGCCCCCTTTGAACGCTGTTTGCATGTCTGTCTGATGACACCATGAGCTATTCCAGGGAGGGCTTGGGGCACAGTGGTGTTCATCACCATGCCTTCAATGCACAGGGCCTGGTACAGAGCAGGTGCTCACAGAATGTTAACTTCATTCAATGTATTCTTCACTTTTGAGAGAAAAGAAAATAGATACATTTGCTGCTCTGAGCCACACTCTACCTGTGACTCCATCTGAGGCAAAATTTCAATCTGATTTCTTCCCTCTTGGCATTTCCAGTGTTGCTTTCCTGTGTGTCCAAGTTTTATCTTTAGGAAAAGTTTTCATGTGACCACATTGTTAACATCATTCCATTTACTTTCCCTGCCAAAGGGCTTCAAAAAGAATCATGAAACAACAATGGTAGAAGGAAACTTAGACTCATCCGGCCATCTGGATTTTTAAAATCGAGAAAACCAAGGCTTAGAAATCTTGTATGATTTGCCCAAAATCACACAGAGAGTTCATGGGAATGTCAAGGATAGAAGCTAAAGCCTCCCAATTTCCAAATTGATTTTAATACAGCACTGAATTTGCTCGCCACCTACATTCTCTTTATATTTCCACCCGCATTCTAGCTTCCCCTACTGGACTGGAAAATTGCTCTGAGGCCACCCACCGTGATCTTCCTTTTATTCTCCTCCCTCGGGCATCTGACCCTTGACCACCTTTCTCCTCCAAGAATATTCCAAGGCTCCACTTATCTTCTTCTCTAGCAACTGTTTCTGTTTCCTTAAACAGGTCCTTTTCCTCACCCACAAGGCAGTTCTTGTTTCTCTGCATTTATCACTTCCAACGAATTTATAAGTCCCCAGGGAAATGACTCCCAAATCCTCCTTCCAGATCCACCGCTTCTATTCAAGATCCTTTCTCCTTGTCTCTTACTCCTCATCTCACTTTAGATGCATTATAATTCCCCCCAAAACTAGCACCTCCTCTTTAAGTCTCTACATGACACTTTTCTAGTTAGCCAGGCTAAAAAAAAACTATACAGTCCTTTCCTCTTCCCTTTTCAAAATTACTTTGAAATGTTTACAAGAAAACAAGAATAGAAGAAAATAACATGCCAGATACTATATGTACATACTATATGTATATATAGTATGCCAGATACTATATGTACATTATTTCATTTAACCAAACAGCCAGCTTGGGATAACTCTGTTAACGTCACCCATTTTGCAGTTGAAAAAGCCAAGCTTCAAAAAGACGTCCTGTGCATGAGTGCATGGTGAGGACAGGGTTCAAACCGAAGACCTCCTGGCTTGCAGCATGTGCTGCCTCTTCTGTGAGGCTATCTGAAAAGGCAAGACCTGCTTGGATTGTGGTTCCAAATAACTCTTGTCTTTTAAAAATCTACACTGAGCATTTGAGGTCAGGCACAACATCTCATACCTGGTAGATGCTCAAAATTTGATATCAAGAGCAAGGCCAGTTGTTTCATTTGTTATTATTTTCTCCCATTCTGAGGGTTGCCTTTTCACCTTGTTTCTACTTTCCTTTGCTGTGCAAAAACTTTTACGTTTAATTAGGTCCCATTTTAATTTCCAAAATATACTAGCAGTTCATAAAACTCAGTATCAGAAAAACAAACAATCCAATCAAAAAGTGGGGAAAAGACCTAAACAGACGTTTTGCCAGAGAAGACATACAGATGGCTAACAAACACATGAAAAAATGCTCAACATCGCTCATTATTAGAGAAATGCAAATCAAAACTACAATGCGATATCATCTCACCCAGTCAGACTGGTCATCATCAAAATGTCTACAAACAATAAATGCTGAAGAGGATGTGAAGAAAAGGGAACCTCTTGCACTGTTGGTAGGAATGTAAATTGGTACAGCCACTATGGAAGAGAGTATGGCGATTCCTTAAAAAGCTAAGAATAAAACCACCATACGATCCAGCAATCCCACTCCTAGGCATATACCCCGAGGAAACCAAAACTGAAAAAGACACAAGTACCCCAATGTTCATTGCAGCACTATTTACAATAGCTAGGATATGGAAGCAACCTAGATGTCCATCAACAAATGAACGGATTAAAAAAAGTGAAAGTGAAACTAAAAGTCGCTCAGTCCTGTCTCTTTGTGACCTGATGGAATTCCATACAGTCCATGGAATTCTCTAGGCCAGAATACTGGAGTGGATAGCATTTCCCTTCTCCAGGGGATCTTCCCGACCCAGGGATTGAACCCAGGTCTCCTGCATTGCAGAGGGATTCTCTAACAGCTGAGTCACAAGGGAAGCTCAAGAATACTGGAGTGGGTAGCCTATCCCTTCTCCAGCAGATCTTCCCGACCCAGGAATTGAATCAGGGTCTCCTGCATTGCAGACGGATTCTTTACCAACTGAGCTATCAGGGAAGCCTCATGGATGAAGAAGCTGTGGTACATATACATGATGGAATATTACTCAGCCATAAAAAGTAACACATTTGAGTCAATTCTAATGAGGTAGATGAACCTGGAACTTATTATACAGAGTGAAATAAGTCAGAAAGAGAAAGATAAGTATCATATACTAACACACATATACAGAATCTAGAAAAACGGTACTGAAAATTTTATTTGCAGGGCAGCAATGGAGAAACAGACAAAGAGAACAGACTTATGGACATGGGGAGAGGAGAGGAGGGGAGAAGGTGAGATGCATGGAGAGAGTAACATGGAGACTTACATTATCATATGTAAAATAGATAGCCAATGGGAATTTGCTGTACCACTCAGGGAACTCAAACAGAGGCTCTGTATCAACCTAGAGGGTTGGGATAGGGAGGGAGGTTCAAGAGGGAGGGGACATATGTATACCTATGGCTGATTCATGTTGATGTTTGACAGAAAACAACAAAATTCTATAAAAGAAATTAACCTTCAATTAAAAAATAAAGGAAAAAAGAGCAAGGACAGGCCCCATCCCTCACAAAGCAGAAGACAAAAATACCACATTAGGCTCTGAGCTTGTATCTTGAGGTGTTTTATGTGACAGGCATGTGGGCTGCCAAAGGCACATTGGCCTTCTGAGTACATGGAGGTTTTCATCTCCAGGCCTTCTCCAATGGTGGAAACTCAATCTCTCTCCCACGGCAGATTTGGGAGAACAGTTCAAGGTTTTTGTTTTTCTTTCCTCCTTCCTTTCTCTCAATTCTCTTTTCTTTTTCTTAGAATGTTTTCTGATCATAAAAATCAGAACTTTTAAATAGTAGAATATTTAAATAATATAGCTGAAAAAAGAAAACAGTCATCTCAAATTTCATCATACAAAAGTGTGTGTATATATATCAATATGTATGTATATATTTCTTTCTGGTCTATTAACATATACACATAAGTGTCTCTGTATCTGTGCATGTGTATACCAATACACACATATACATATGCTAAAGTTTTATGTTCTACTTTATTTTCCCATCTAAGAAAAGCTTAGTAACTATTTTATTTAATATTGGATTGGCCCAAAAGTTTGTTTAGGTATTTCCATAATATCGTACCAAAACCCCAATAGTATTACATAGTCTTTATAAGTTGGCTTTTATTGCTCAATAGTAACTTATGTTCTAAATATATCACAATGTTATTAGCTATTCATTCACTCAACCCTCTACTCAATAAAATGCTTATGAGCATGAACGAACTTTGAACAGCCAGAGCTGTACAGCAGTGAGCAAGACTGACAAGCCCATCACCAACTCATACCCCAGGTGGGGAGACAATGTGTTATTTGTTCAACCAGGTCAAACTTACACTTACAATTTCTCCATTACCATTTGTTAATAAGCTTTACATTGATGATGTGTGCACTTATTTATGTCTGTGTTCTATTTCACAATAAAAACCAAGGGACGATATAGCTTGGAAGTATCCCACCAGCTACCTAAAGAAGAAAGCAGGGGCTGAAAGTGACCATTCGGAAAAGATAAACTAATTCTCCTCGAAGAATAAGTATGTGAAACAAGTGAACAAGTAAGCCCCTGCCCTCAGGGGCTCAGGGGCAGCTCTGAGGAGGAAGGCCTCCTAAGGACCAATGAATATGGACTGTGACAGAGAAAGAGTGTGTCCACTTTAAGCATCCACCATAAAGCTCAGTCACACCATCTGTGACTCCATTCTCCTTCCCCTTAGAGGTTCAGTCCCAGGGGATGTAGAGGAACCCAGGGTGCTGAGCAGGAGAAATAGCAGTTCTACACGGGGGAGAATGAGGACTCTAACTCCACGTCCCCATTCCACACAGCAAATGATGAGCTCTCAGAAAGCCTGAATGTGGACAGCATGCATCTCAGAGATATTTTAAATTTACATGAATTTGGATGGTTTGATGATTATGGGACAAATATTTTTAATTACCAGAGACTTTCTGTGACTAAATTCACCATGGGACTTCTCACAACTCAAGAGTAAACACCATCAGAAGACCAGAAAAACAAATATGAACAATCAAAAGGCAAACTACTCATTTTACTACGATATTCCTTGAATCCTGTTTATTCAATAAACACTTACATATGTATAATATGAACTCAGGTGACAAATGTTATAAAGGGGTAAGACAGTGATGTGGGGATGGCCTTTCAGGTGAGGTGATATCTAAGCAGAAATCTAGCATATCAGAGATAGTCAGGCCACGATGTAAGGGAAAGACATTCAAGGCAAAGAGAGAAACAAATCCTTGAGATGGGAACAAATTTAGACACTTTAAGGAAAAGCAAAACTAGTGCAGCTGCAGCTAAGTGATACATGGGAAATGATAATTAGAAAGGGACGCAGGACATTGATCCATAGCAGTGTCACTTATTTGATTCACATTCAGAAATAAACCCTGATAAAATTCTACTTTTGTTTTTAGGACACCTATCTTTTCTTAGACCCAGATTTTATTACAGGATTTTATTATGGTTACAGATTTTATTATGGGACATCTCATGATGGCCTTCTGGGTTATGCTCTGTCAACAGTATTATTTTATCTACAAGACAATTATACTTCATTAAAGAAGAACAGATTTTACTCTTACAATGCTTTCTCTATTTTCTTGAAAACCATTGCCTTCTTCTAACTTCTCCCCAAAATTTGACAGAAACATGGATTTAAAAATAATTTCAAAAATGTCCCTTTTATCAACAACATTGCAATGTCATTATAAACAACATCACAGTATGATAATAAATAGAAGCTGTTCTATGCTGAAGAAGTAAAAAGGAAGTGGTAAAAACTGGTAGAGCTGAAAATGAATACCCCATCCTAATGTTTCATTATCCAAAACTAATTGATTTTTTGGTTATTATAATGGTTACTTTCTCATTTTATAGGAGAATATTTGCTCATATCAAGAAAAACTTGATTTTTATATACTTTTTAAATATTCCATTCACTTTAATATAATCTCTTGTTATATTTTTTTCATTAATCCACTAGGGTGTCTATGCATTCTTAAAATAAGAAAACAACAAGCTGAGAAAAAGACAGCAAATTCAGTTTTAAATCTACTTCTAAATTTATCAACCAGTCCAGCCAAAAGCTATTATGTTTTGCTGCATCTTTCTGGTGCTTATTTAATTTTCATTATAAATGTACTGACTGAATATCCACAATATGGCAAGAGGCAAGGCACTGAGGATTCAAAGATGAAAACAGATTTAATCTCTATCTTCACAGACCTTATACATTGTGCATAAAAGGCAGGAAAAAGTGAACTACTCAGAAAAATATACTTAAGATTTTCTAAAGTAGGAAAAGATCATTAAAAAAGCAAACAGGGATCTGAAAGAAATATAGCAGAGGTTAAGATGCCAGAGAGGGTGCCCCAATAAAACCTATCTAAGGAGAGCACATTTGAGGCAAGAACTGAAGGAGCCAGCCATAGAAAACAATGCAACTGAGAGAACAGTGGTATTTTAGGTGAAGGAGGCCATATACCAAGGCTATAACTCTGGAAAATAGGTAGGAGGAACTCAATATATCAACTTTGAGTTTTATAAAAGTGTACAATTTAAAATGATTATTTATAACCATATATATTTGTGTGTTGTGTTTACATCACATTTTAAAAATGAGAAATAAAGAATAAACAATATGACTATTACTTAGCAATATAAAAGCAAAGTAAGTGTTAATACTAAAAGAAAGGCAATTGCTCCTTAAGGATAGAAATCAAGGAGGGAGCAAGAAAATGTATTTTTTGCACTGCAATTTTTATAACTTTATTGATTTTTCAAATGATGTACATGAATGGCTTACATTACATTTTAATTTAAGAGAGGTTGAATTGGGAGAGTTCTTGTTGGGAAGTCACTGCAGTGACCAAAGCAATAAATAATGGTGGCATCAGTGTAAAGTCTATGTGAGAAATACCTATAGATATACAGTTAAAGAAGTTATGTGGTTAAAGAAGTGATGTGGAGTCAGAAGCAGTGGTGGGAGTCACAAATAAATAATTGTAGCAGCAAATACAGAACAGATGGGGTTGGCAGGGCATGATTTATGTAGAGCTCTGAAGAACATAAGACACATTTAGATGGCATCTGAAGTGTAATTGGAAGCAACAGACAGTGTATGGCATAATCTGTTACATTTGGAAAAAAGTCATTCTTGTTCTTTTTTGAAAAGCAGATTACAGGGTGACAAGAGTAGAATGAGGGAGATCAGTCTGAAGTCAGTTATACTAGTTCAAGTGCAAGATCATGATGGCTAGACCAAGAAAGCAACACATGTGTTCAAACTAAGAATGTGGACACAAAGTAAACACATTTGAGATTAACTGTGGTTTCACATGCAAACCAGAGAGCAACCACCTCAATCTGTTAATGTTTTTCAATGTTGTTGCACAGAGGGACAATAACACAGAGAATTAAAGATGACTCCAGAGTGTCTGTCTTAGGTACTCAAGAAAGGGAGATAAATGTTTGTAATTGAGATAAAAATGTCAAATATTGAGATGAAATAGATTTTGGGGGCAGATAATCAAAGTTTCTGATGAGGCCGTCTTAAGTTTCATATAACTGTGAAACACCCTAGCAGAGGAATCAAAATAGACAGATGGTATATGCAGCTTTGTGGAGAGCTTTAACCTAGAGAAATCCATCTGTGTACTGCCAACATAAAGATAGTATTTCATTTCATGGTGATGAGTGATGTTATCCAGAAAGAGAATAAAGAGGGAGAACAGTAGAGAGCTTAAGACCAAACTTGAGAATCCTACCACTGAGGAGAGTAACAATCAGTAAAGGACACTGAGAAGAAAGGACTAGGAAGGTTAAAGGAAAAGTAGGAGCTTGTATGGTTGACTTTTTAAAATCAGAATTAACTGTTTCTAGAAGAGGCTTTGAAGAAAAGATAGGAATAAGTTCTTCCTCGGTTCACTCTGAAGATGCACTTGCCCTGTCTAACCCATACATAGTGTTCAGGTTAAAAATGAGTCGTCCTGCACAAGATGGTCAAACACACGAATTCATGTTGCTGCTAAATTCAACAAGAATGGAGCCAAAGAACACTCTCCTGCCTATATCAATCAGGGTTCTCACAGTCACAACAATGTGACTTCCTTCCAATGCAAATGAGAGAATTCTACATGTTCCACTTTGTTGAGTCATTGGAGAGTTTAAATGTATTAACTAACTTTGCCAGACCTGTATTTTTTTTTAAGAAGAAGGTCGCTTCCAACTTGCCACCTACCCTGGCACTTACTGAGCTGGTACACATTCAGCCGTGCACCTCGTCCTTAAAGGGTTAGTCACTGGGCGATTGCTCAGAGCCCTCACTACAGTGATGAGCACTCGCAGCACTTAAATCTCAGGCAATTCCAGCCCAGATATGTGCTTGAAGTGGAACTGAATGAGACCACTGACAAAGCCGCACAGCTGCGATTTGGGGAAGTACTCGTCACTGCCAGGTCTTACTGGTGACCTCACAATTAACAGAGATGTTGCCAACCTCCTACATCCCCCAAGAGAGCAGATACGAACTCACTTCACCATGGAAACAAGATTAGTGGAGCAAACTACTCAAGGACCATAGCACGGGTACTCAGAGACATGGAAAATGTGCTGCAACTTATTTTCCAGATTCAGTGAAAGGTCAAATAAATACAATAATTCATATGTTCAACAATATTTACTGAGCACACACTATGTCAGCTCTTGTGCTAGATGCTGGAAACACAGCAGGGTACAAAACGGTCATTTTAAAACAGACAAACTAAGTCTCTTTTATAATAATTAAGGGGTTTACTTACTATAGATGTTAAATCCTATTTCTCACATGCAACCCCACTGGCAAAACATGGGATCTTTTTTTCCCATGTAGGACCCTTGGATAATTTAAATAGTCTCCCCCCCGCCCTATTCTGATGACATTAAATAATATCCAAGAAATTACCTTGTTGTTTTTTTCCCTTAAAGGGAGCACTAAATATTGGACCACAAAAGTTCTTCTTCGCATGGCCTGTTTCTTAACTACAAGATCCTCAAACACAAATGTCTGACTAGGGAGAGTAGGAAGAACACACTTTTCCTTTCTTCCTTTACTCACTCTTTCATATATGTCCCATCCGTGACTAAAGAGGCTCAAGAAACTCAGGTAACATCAGGTTGGTTTACTAGAGATTACCTTGGGAAGTCATATACCTGAAGAGGTGAAATAATCAGGTATAAATTGGGAAGCCCATTGCATCCTGCACATATCAGACCACATCAAAAATATTAAGTCTGAGCATCACAGTATAAATGAGAGCATATCCAGATAAGAAATTAGGGGTCAGTTTGTTCCAAACCACACCCAGAGAAGAAATCACTCAACATCACTAATACTTGATATTCTACTTAGGCATTTCAATCACGAATATAACAATCACCATTCTGAAGCAACCTAGGCCTCTGTTGGACAGAGATAACTCTCAGATTTTTGCAGAAGGGCCAAAAGGCTTCTGCAAAGCTCCTTTAAACCACGCATCCTGATTCTGCTTTCGAAGCCCCTTTTACACATTCTATATAGAAAACAAATATGTGCTCAGTTACTATAACACATAACTCTAACGGTTACGTATTTCTGATATGAAATGGGCTCCCTACCTTCTTCATTCTTTTCATTTTACTTGGTAATTCTTTAGTTTATAATGTCCACTCTTACGGTTGACCTTTTTTAAAGTATGAAAGTGAATATTAAATGAAACATATCCTTAGCACAGAGGATGAGTTGAAATACACTGCAACTCACATTAAAAACCTGGCACAGACTGGTATAGGATAATAGGATGGAAAGTGTTTCCATCTATTAATTTTATCATTATTAGGAAATACTTCAAATTTTCAGAAATGTATAGGATAGAGTGTCCAGTAATCTACTCTGAGTATTTAGGATGTTAACATTTATTTGCTGTAGATCATTTCTAAAAAACTAACAATTCATTGATTTGGTTGAAGTGGACCTGCACACCTTCCCAAGACAAATCCCTTTCTCTTACTGCTCAGAGATGGCTGCTACACTGAAGACAACGCAATCTTTTGCACTCATGTTTTAAATTTTCACGTCATGTGTCTTACTATTACAAGTGTATACTTGGACCTATTTAAAAGGGTTCATTCTGGTGGCTGAATTGAGGATAGACTAAAGAGGAAGAAAGGCTACTGATCGGTGGCTCCAGCTAGGATGGTACTAATGGCAATGGAGTTGATCAGATTCAGGATAAATTCTGAAGGTAGAGTGAACATAAAATATAATATTTTTATGTGCAGTTTGAAAGAGAGGAATTCAGAACCACAGTATGATTTTGACCTTTGCCAGATGGAACTACACTGGAGTAGGAACTGGCAACCCATTCCAGTATTCTTGCCTGGAAAATTCCATGGACAGAGGAGCCTGGCAGGCTACAGTCCATGGGGTCGCAGAGGCAGACACAACTGAGCACGCATGCAAATGGAACTACATGTGTGACCATTAATAAGATAAAGTGGAGAGAACAGGATGGGAGGGCTGGGTGGTGGGGATGGAATCAATAGTTTAGGACATGCTGAATTTGGAGCTGAACAGAGTAGTCTGAACTAAAGTTACTTATTTTGGAGTCACTGCTGTATGCTGCTGCTGCTGCTGCTAAGTCGCTGACGTATAGTTGGCATTTAAACCTTGAGAATGAATAAGATCAACAAAAAGGTATATGTAAAAAACACAAAAGGCCCAGGATTGAGCCCTAGGGCATATGAGTGTAAAGATGGCAAGGAGAATAGGAATAGTCAATGAAGCAGCCTGAGAGAAAGCCGAGTTATGGAATCTTGGATGGCAAGTGATAAAAGCACATACTAAGAAGGAGGGTGGGCATGGTTAACTCTTCCCAATGCTGTGACAGAGAAGATGAAGACATAAGTAAATATTTTTGTCAACTGCATATCCTTTGTCCTTTGCAGTTAACCACTCTGAAATATGGGGCTTCCCTGATACCTCATTTGGTAAAGAATTCATCTGCAATGCGGGAGACCTGGGTTCAATCCCTGGGTTGGGAAGATCCCCTGGAGAAGGGAAAGTCTTCAGCCTAATCTATGGGTCACAAAGAGTCAGACAGGACTGAGCAACTTTCACTTTTGCTCTGATATATACACTTATTTCTTTATAATTTGAATAAAAATTTAGATACAACTACCATTCAATTTCTTATTTCATCAGTGCTAAATGCAATATAAATTTAGCATAAATGGGGAAATTATCAAATCTCAAACTTCATCACACATACTTATGGATTTTGCAACTTTAACACTGCTGAAGGAATCTCTGCAGTTTTAAAGGAAACTGAAATATGAAGAAAAATAAAATATTTGAGAGCACTCCACTATGAACAGACAGAAAAATAACTGGGGTATAATTCTTTTGAAACAAATAATCCATGGTAATTTTTACTTCTGTCATCCATCTTGGTTACAATGCAGTGTAAGAATTATGTTAGTTTATTCCATCTAAAGTTTCAATTTAAACTAATGGTAGAACTTATTTATTCTTGTAAGTTTTATATTCTTATATGCAGTCAAGCCGTTAAAAATACTCTGGGATTTTTAACTTTATAAACCAAAAATTTGGCAACTACTTAGATTCTAAGCATTGCCAAACTGAATGAGGACCAAATTAATGTTATTATCTAAAAGACTGATTAAAATTATTGTATAGAAAGAGTTACATTGAGAAGCCTGATGCTTTTAGAAACCTCTTTCCTGGTTGACATTAATATTATTTAGATACCCTCATTTAAATAGTTAGAAATCTACCCAAATACTCTCATTCATATGATTAACCAGTTACTATTAAAAGATAGCTATGAAGCATTTTACTGAAAAGAAAAAAAAAAGTAATCCAAACTCTGAAAGGAGGTCTAGAACGGAAATTAAACTAAAAATACAAAATGAATTGAGAAAACATTTAGAATGTGCTTATAGCACATCAGTTCTGTAAATGACAATAGCTAAGACCCTAACAGCCAAATGAGTAAATGATATGTATAATTCACAAAGGAAGAAAACAAATGGAGAAACAGGTATAGAACAGTGGTCATCCCTGGTTAGTAATTAAAGAACTGCAAATTACAATGATCAGGCACAATTTCACCATTTCAAATAGTAATTTAAAAAATAAGCACTTAAGATTATATCTCATAGTTGGCTAAAATAGTCAGCCTCATCAACCAGAATTTGTTGGTGGCCTAATAGCTTAGTTCTCTCTAATAAATCCTTGTACAAACACACAACTTACAGTTCTGGAATCAGCAATTGCAGTTCTAATGTATTCTTTGAACACACTCAAAATAAGACTTTTTGCTTTTTTTTATTAAAATCAAACATATAAAAAGTATTAAACAAAAATATATGGAAGACATTACTATAACTAGAGTAGGGAAAATCTTAAAGATGTATGCAAGGCAGCAATCACATAATATTCACTTTTTCAAATCTGTAAAATAAATGGAAGCCATTTGAGTCCACTATTAAGGAAATAATGAGCTAAACTGTGATATATTCAGGAAAAACGCATTCTATATCCTCTTTAAATATGGCTTTACAGAGTTGATGTAACAATGTTAAAGATGGACATGCACTTTAATTTGAACTGTGAAGACAACTAAAAAATTCATAGGGAAACAAATTGGTAATAAAAACAATATACCAAAGTTACAACAGTGTTTATATGTAGTGGAAACATGAAAACACATCTCTCTTAAAAAAAAAAAATTATGTGGTTAAACTGTTCTCATAATAAATATGTATTTAATTATATTAAATTATATATGTTACACACATACACTGACCTTCATAAACCATTCATGAGAAATGCTGGGCTGGATGGAGCACAAGCTGGAATCAAGATTGCTGGGAGAAATATCAATAACCTCAGATATGCAGATGATACCACCCTTATGGCAGAAAGTTGAGGTGAAGTCGCTCAGTCGTGTCCGACTCTTTGCGACCCCGTGGACTGTAACCTACTAGGCTTCTCTGCCCATGGGATTCTCCAGGCAAGAATACTGGAGTGGATTGCCATTTCCTTCTCCAGGGGATCTTCCCGACCCAGGGATCGAACCCGGGTCTCCCACATCTGATCTTCCCGACCCAGGGATCAAACCCGGGTCTCCCGCATCAGAGGCAGACGCTTTAACCTCTGAGCCACCAGGGAAGCCCGGCAGAAAGTTAAGAAAAGCTAAAGAGCCTCTTGATGAAAGTGAAAGAGGAGAGTGACAAAGTTGGTTTAAAGCTCAACATTCAGAAAACGAAGATCATGGCATCTGGTCCCATCACTTCATGGGAAATAGATGGAGACACAGTGGAAACAGTGACAGACTTTATTTTCTTGGGCTCCAAAATCACTGCAGATGGTGACTGCAGCCATGAAATTAAAAGACACTTACTCCTTGGAAGGAAAGTTATGACCAACCTAGACAGCATATTCAAAAGCAGAGACATTGCTTTGGCAAGAAAGGTCTGTCTAGTCAAGGCTATGGTTTTTCCAGTGGTCATGTATGGATGTGAGAGTTGGACTATAAAGAAAGCTGAGCATTGAAGAATTGATGCTTTTGAACTGTGGTGGTGGAGAAGACTCAAAAGTCCCTTGGACTGCAAGGAGATCCAACCAGTCCATCCTAAAGGAGATCAGTCCTGAGTGTTCATTGGAAGGACTGATGTTGAAGCTGAAACTCCAATACTTTGGCCACCTGATGCGAAGAGCTGACTCATTTGAAAAGACCCTGATGCTGGGAAAGATTGAAGGCAGGAGGAGAAGGGGACGACAGAGGTAGAGATGGATGGATGGCATCACCAACTCAACAGACATGAGTCTGGGTAAACTCTGGGAGTTGGTGATGGATAGGGAGGCCTGGCATGCTGCGGTCCATGAGGTTGCAAAGAGTGGGGTGCGACTGAGTGACTGAACTGAACTGACATTGACCTTCAAATATATAAGCAATACACAAGGTCTTCATCAAATTGTTTTCAATATTATGTTTAAAGATCTCTTTGATTACCATCCTCAATCCTAGCTGCTGGTGCTGCTGCTGTTAAGTCGCTTCAGTTGTGTCAGACTCCTAGTGATCCCATGGACTGCAGCCTACCAGGCTCCTCCACCCATGGGATTTTCCAGGCAAGAGTACTGGAGTGGGGTGCCATTGCCTTCTCCACAATACCAGCACTTATCTGCAAATATATTCACTATTATCAGTTTAATCTGGTTCTTTCTATATCTTCTTATATCTTTATACATATATATGTAGACACCCATAAGAAAATGCATAGTAAGCTCTTTTTAACATGAATAGTGATAAAATTTATGCATGTTCTACAACTTACAATTTCTTGAAACTCAACTTTGGAGAAGCAAAGGCCTTCTTAAAGAAGCAGCAAAATGTGGCCTTCATGTTGGACAATATTGTCAAATCTGACCACATTAAAAGTAGAAGCGTTGTATGACAAAATATAAACAAATCTGGCAGACTGGAAAAAAGGTCTGGGAGAAAGTACTGGCAAAATACATAACAAAAGAACTTCCTTCACTGAGATAAAGAAAAGTCTTTACTCTTTCTTTACTTTACTCTTTCTTTACTTTACTCTTTCTATTCTGAGGCAGAAAGGTAACCCAGCAGAGATTCCCAAATTAAGTGATGCTGCTGCTGCTGCTGCTAAGTCACTTCAGTCGTGTCCGACTCTGTGCGACCCCATAGACGTCAGCCCACCAGGCTTCCCTGCCCCTGGGATTCTCCAAGCAAGAATACTGGAGTGGGTTGCCATTTCCTTCTCCAGTGCATGAAAGTGAAAAGTGAAAGAGAAGTCGCTCAGTCATATCTGACTCTTAGCGACCCCATGGATCTCAGCCTCCCAGGCTCCTCCATCCATGGGATTTTCCAGGCAAGAGTACTGGAGTGGGGTGCCATTGCCTTCTCCGAATTAAGTGATAGGAAATCCTTACAGAAGAAACCCTACTGGCTAATGACATGAAAAGATGACCAACCTGTCCAATAACCAAAGAAATTAAAATGGAAACAATAATATTCTATTTGACAGTCAACTACATGGAAATAAAATTTAAAACTGGAGAATATCAAAGTTTGAGAGATTATTAGGAAAACAAGTACTCTAAAACAGGTGTTGGTGTAGAAGTAGAATTGGCATAAACCCTTTGGAGAGCAACTGTGTCCTATGTCTTAAATGAAAATGTGCATATTTAATGGCTCAGCAGTTTCACCGAAAACAAAATACTTGCACACATGTCTAAGTGAAAGGCTAAGTAAAAGACTGGGAGTGCAAATTGTTTGTCATCAAAAATAAGAAAACAACCTCAATGACCTCTGTGTGGGATCAGTCTATGAGACTGCTATAAAATATGCCTTTTAAAAGTTAAGTAATAGCTGTTCAGTATTTATATTTACTTCACAAACTCTCTACTTCTAATATTATAATTACTAATAAACATATCAATGAATATTCTCTTCTCTCTTCTGTTTCCTACACAGTCTTATGAAATGTTTGAAGGACATATAGGAAATTGAAGGCTACAGGAAAACAAGCAATCAACCCATCATCTCTGTGGGTGGGCATTTTACAGTTACTTTGATCTCTTGGACATGGGAAATGACTATATCATTTATCTGTACTTGAATGGGCAAGTGTTAGAGTTCTTTTGGACATCAGTTCCTGGATAGTATTTTTGCACTAAAAATTTGAAAGAAATTTTGGAGAAAGAATTTGTGGGAAAACTTTATTTAACTGCTCAATCAGCCAACAGACATTTCCTGGAATGCAAGGGGTAATTAGTTTTATATGTTTCTTCTCAGATCTATTTAAACAAATTAATGTGGAAACTGCACATGGGTACACTGTTGCTTATAATAACCTAATTTAAGATTTTCCATTCACTTAATTTATTTCAAGATATTTAATAGGTAGCATTTTGAAAGATTTAGAAAATTATCTACTGAATTGACCAAAATATTTTCTATTTTGGTCAATTTAACAAATATTCTCATCTCCATCATATTTAACAAATATTTATAGTCCTTACAATGATGCCAGATATAGACACATTCTAAGTAACTTACTGAATCTTAAAGCATAAAGATATGAAGGCTCTTTGAGGTTAAGCAAACTGTCAAAGGTAACACAGATAGAAGGGTAGTAATAGGGGAGTATGGATTCAAAACCACACACTTTGGCTCCTAAGTTCAAGCTCCTAATTTAAAGATGTCAAGAGTACTCCAAAAGAAAACACTTTGCTCTGGCATTTTATTTTTAAACACTAATGGCTAAGTTTTTTGGCTTCAAACTTATTATTGAACTCTAAAAAGCAAACAACAACAACAAAAATACTATTTACTTTTAGTGGCATGTAAAATGAGCTTTCCCTAAATAGACGGAAGTTTTTTGTTTTGTTTTTTTATAGACTGTTGCATATAAAATTGCTTTTTCTTATAGGTCAAATAATCATACTAACAATTTCGAACAACTCAACCTACCCACAGAAAACCTCAAGGAAAAAGGAAAAGGCAAAGAACGTGACACTGGAAGGTCAAATCAACTTCTGCTCCATCACATGGGACCAGTGCAAGCGTAAGCATACAATATAACCTCAGTGGTCCTTATTTTTCTGATTAGCAGTGAGAATATTAAGGCATGTTGATCACAACTACTGAAAATTGACAGTTTATTCTGTAAAAAGTTCTCATCCACTATAATGTGCAGAATGAACAGTTTGTACTATTCTAGAGAATGTGTCAAAGCCCTTTTGTAATTAAAAGGGATACACTGCCAAAGCATTTGCATAACTCAAAATATGCTTCCTACAAAATATAAAAACAAGCTGTCTCAGGAAATGATAACTGAGTTCATCCACCCAGAAAACTAAGAGCCAATGACCCTGATGAAATTCTCATAAAAGGTAAAATGGAAGATTTGAGATCACTGAATTAAAAAATGAAAGGTTAGGAGCTCTGTAGTTCTGTCTGAAAACTGAAGCTGCCACATGGGCTTCTTCATTGCCACTTCATGAAGCATCCCAACACATGCTGAAAGGTGATCACCTTAGTCATCAGAAGGACCTTATAGACTAACATGTTCTGAATCAGGAAGAGGAACACAAGGAACAGGACACAAAATTGCATTTCAAAGTAACTCTTTCCTTCAACAGGCACTGTATTCTCTCACTTCTGCCATGTCACATTTTTTTTTCCATACGATAAAAAGATTCAAATTGAGAAGAGCCACAAATTATTTTAATTAAGTACATAAATCATACTCTATATTTCATAATGGGTACTCAACAAACGTTGGCCTGAAATGATAATGACATCAAAATCATTATCTACAGACTTGGGTAGCAGAGCTTCTCTGGTAGGTTAGTGGTAAAGAACCCATCTGTCAATCCAAGGAGACACGGGAGATGCGGATTCAACTCCTGGGTCTATAAGTTCCCCTGCAGGAGGACATGGCAACCCACTCTGGTGTTATTGCCTAGAGAATCCCATGGACAGAGAAGCCTGGTGGGCTACAGTCCAAAAGGCTCACAAAGAGTCAGGCATGACTGAGCAGCTGACATGCACACATGGCTTGGATAGTAAACCAAAACTATGAAATAAAGCTACACAGGCTCAACTGTAACATTAAAAGCCTGATCTCCACAGATTACTGAGGCTTTTTAACATTTTAAAATAGATTCCATACTTTGGATTAATATCCTTAAACATTATTCATTAGTTTAAAGCACTCATGCCAAACTTGGTTCACTTTTCAGCCTTAGGATCTGGGTTGATGGTTGGCAGATAAAATGTATGTAGGTGGCTGTGTAAAGCTTAGTCAGGACAAAGGCAACATTATGAATGAAATTAAAGCAATCCTTTCCTATCTTACAAATATCACTTCCTGTCCATTAAATGCAATGATACATGTGAAAGCACTTTACACAACTATAAATCCTTACAGAAAGTAAACTACTGCTGTGCTTTACAAAGTCCTAAGGACTTTACCTCTAGATAATTAAGATTTTCATTTCAACATAAAATCCTGCTATATTTTCTTTGTTACAACTATTAATAGGGTCTCTAAAAAAAAACACGTAAAGCCAGAGGCGTAAAAATCCTTCTGCCCACAAGCATTGCCTCACACTTCCTTTTGGTCTTAGAATTTATCTGTGACATTATTATTTCAACTTGTCCAATATGTAGACTTCAAATCCACATACAGGTATGAATCCCTTCAAGTTTAATTCAACACTACCCATAAGCATACATACAAATAATGGTTTTAATTAGTTCAGAAAGTGCCCAAATAAATTGTTTTAAAGAGTTGAAAATACACATTTTACTGAATTAGATTCTTCATTAGTAAGGACCCAGACCAGTCCAACTGAAATTGATTATTTCAACAAACAGATTACTTCAAACTGAGAAAGCTTCATTCAGAAAATGGTAAGTTAATTCACTAAGGCTACCAAGTATAAAAGCAATTATTATTTTGCATAAAACTTTAAAGTCCAGTTATATTAATTAGCATATATGTGCTAATTATGTTATATATTATGTGTATATTATGACTCCTTGGAAGAAAAGTTATGTCCAACCTAGATAGCATTTTCAAAAGCAGAGATATTACTTTGCCGACTAAGGTCCGTCTAGTCAAGGCTATGGTTTTTCCTGTGGTCATGTATGGATGTGAGAGTTGGACTGTGAAGAAGGCTGAGCGCCGAAGAATTGATGCTTTTGAACTGTGGTGTTGGAGAAGACTCTTAGAGTCCCTTGGACTGCAAGGAGATCCAACCAGTCCATTCTGAAGGAGATCAGCCCTGGGATTTCTTTGGAAGGGAGTTGAGA
>SJYT01055759.1:281537-324779 GCA_006410635.1 Cephalophus harveyi | reverse complement strand
ATGGCATCACGGACTCGATGGACGTGAGTCTGAGTGAACTCCGGGAGATGGTGATGGACAGGGAGGCCTGGCGTGCTGCGAATCATGGGGTCGCAAAGAGTCGGACACGACTGAGCGACTGAACTGAACTGAACTAACCAGTCCATCCTAAAGGAGATCAGTCCTGGATGTTCATTGGAAGGACTGATGCTAAAGGTGAAACTCCGATACTTTGGCCACCTCACGCAAAGAGTTGACTCATTGGAAAAGACCCTGATGCTGGGAGGGATTGGGGGCAGGGGGAGAAGGGGACAACAGAGGATGAGATGGCTGGATGGCATCAGGACTCGATGGACATGAGTTTGAGTGAACTCCGGGAGTTGGTGATGGGTAGGGAGGCCTGGCATGCTGCGATTCATAGGGTCACAAAGAGTCAACTATAGCAACTGAACTGAACTGAAGGTTTGTTTTAAGACAACTTTGTTGCAGACCAAAGAAACTTGAGGTATCAAAATAGAAATTTACCAGTGAACCAACAGGTGGCAGTATAGCATGGTCTTCTTGAATTTTTAAATAATTTAATGAACAGTTAGGGCGGCAGAAGCCTTTCAAAGTGGAAAGAAGGTGTAAGTAGAAGATGGACAAAGTGATTGAGGGAGGGGTAGGGAGTGGAAAGAGGAGAGGAGAGAGCAAGAGGAAGGAATTCTGAAGGAGCCAAAATTGCAATAGTATTTATTCATTCCCCCCAAATTCACCCCTAGAAGTCTCAGAGTCCTGTCTGATTCACATGCTGGCAAGCCCTGGGGACTGTCACCCTTCATGGTGTTAACACAATAATAGTGTAACAGCTGATGGCTGTATCCATATCTCTGTTAACTAGACTGTGAGATACTTGAGGACAGGAAACATGTTCATTTTTGAATGCTCTCGAACCAGTGCCTAAACTAGTGTCTGACACAGAATAGGAATAAAATAAACATCGATGGGTAAATGAATATGTGAATGAATGAATGATAGATATCTGGCGATTTATCATGCCATCTGCTCTAACCTTTCCCAGCCACCTTTGGGAAGAAAAGCCCTGTCATCTTCTTTTCTAATGAAAAGTTTTTTTCTAACTTTATATCTCATAAGTTATCTGGAGGAAATTTATCATTTTCCTTTAATGACATTAAAATAAAAGTCATTAGGATGAGCATGCAAATCAAGCAGGAGGCAACAGTAGTGTTGGAATGGTTTGGTCCTGAGGGAGAGAAGATATCTCTGAAGTCCCAACCATGTGCTACATAAATGATAGACTTTGCATGGATTCTTCTCTGACCCTTACAACAATAGTACGCACAAATTACTGTTATTAAGTCCTCTTATAGGTGAGAAAATGAGGATGAGAAAAGTTAGTTTGTCCAGAAACACTAACAGGTGCAACCTGATCTTTCTTCTTTCCTTCCTTCCTTCTTTTTGAAACTAACATTAGACAAAGGTTTATTACCTGCTGAGTCCCCGAGGGGTTAAAAACTTGTCTAAGGTCATGCAGTGAGAAAGAGGCAGAGGACTCAAATCTGGTCTCTAGGACTTGAGAATTCTTGTCCTTCATTAAAGTGCATTTTTCCATCACAAATCTTTTTTCAGACTTTGGGAACCTCATTTCATGTTCCTGCTCTCCTTCCAGTTAACATCACATTATGGCAAGCTAGTAGCTACACTTTTGAATAGCAAGGGACACAGTGTTTCTACCAGCCTACCAACCTGGAATCATTTCTCCAGTCTGGACTTGCTAACTCTCCCCCCACCAGCTCTTCCTGAAACTTTTGGCTAGTGTAATTGACACCAAGGACTTGGGAAGCCAGGCTTGTGCTCTGAACTTCCAGCAGCAGCCCCAGCTGTTTGTCAACAAGCTGAGAGCATCCTATCTCAGAGGATTCGTGCCCAATCAGAAGACAAACAGAAGGTATTTTATGAGAGAACAGTCGGTATTAGCCTACCACAGTCATCCAGAAATAGCCAGATATGATGGCGTTGAAGGCCTAAAATGCCATATGTCACTTAGAATCATATTCTCATTTTAACAGTGCTATTTTGGATGCACGGTAGATAAGCCTGAAAGCAAATACATGAAAATGCTAACAGAAGGAATATGGATAATTGATGTTGGGGCAATGAGATGATGAGTAATATTTTTCTTTTATTTGTCAAAATTTTGACTGTGTGGTTTTAGTACCTTTAAAAATAAAACATTAAAATTTATCTTCTTAAAAGCATTTTTCTCTCTGATGCAAGAGCTGGAGAGGACAGATGAAACATGGACAGGTGAAACAACATAGACCAGATTCCCAAATTCTGGATTTATCTTCCTACAGACTTTTCTGCAGTGGATTGGAAAAGAGCTGCAACTACATTGCTGTTGTTGAGTCACTATGTTGTGTCTCACTCTTTGCGACCCCATCGACTGTACCCCTCCAGGCTCCTCTGTCCATGAAATTCTCCAGGCAAGAATACTGGAGTGGGTTTCCATTTCCTTCCCCAGGGGATCTTCCCCACCCAGGGGTCCATCCCAGCTCTCCTACATTGTGGGCAGGTTCTTTACCACTGAGCCACCAGGGCAGCTACATAGCAAGGACTAAATTTATTCACCAGATCACATGATTTCTGGTGATAAAGGAAAATGGTTCACAGGAATGGCCTAGGAGGTGGAAATAGAGCAGAAATCAAATGTGTCCTCAGCTGCACAACTGCAGAAGTAATCCCTCCACCCCCGACCAGCGGTGCAGCTGGCTGGTGCTTCCAGGTTCCCTCTGGGCTCCTGTAGCTGCCATCATAGTAATTGGCCTCTAGGGGCGCTCTTCTCCGTTTTGCAAAAGCGCTCTCGTCCTTCCAGGAGACAGTCTCAAAAGCCTCCTCTTTTCCCCGTCTTTTAGCAGAAATAAAGGCAGAATTACTGTTAAAAATATAAAAGCACATTTACTAGAAAACTGAAGGGAAAGCAAACTCATGGAAATAAATGATATAAGGGAGAACAGATTCTTTTATCTTAATGTAACAAATCTAACCACAGACCTGCTTTCTGAGAGTCCAGATTATAACATTTTTTTCTAAGCCTAGACTGCTGTAGATGCTGAATGAGTCCATCAGAGCCTCTCAGCTGAGGGACCTGTTCTGCAACTGCCAAGTCTGAGGAGAATCTCAGCCTTCACGCCTCATCCCTCTAGGTAGCTAGCTAATCCCAGTGGTTCAGGCAGCTTTGAAAGGCCCAGTCCTGCTCACACTTTGTGGTTTTCCTTGGTCTCCTGGGAAAGAAAGACCCAGAATTCAGCCTCTGGATTTAGGCCTTCCTGTGTCGACCTCACAGAAAACTTCCTCTGCCTTTTCTGTAAGTCTGGAGATCCACACATCTCTCTGTCTTGTCCCATCATTGGAAGCATCTCAAGGCTCAGTTTCTCCTACCTGAGTGGCATCCTTGACACTCATGCTTTCTGGGCATCTTAATCTCCATCATTCTAATCTACTGTCCCAGTAAGCATACTTGTCCATCTGTGTTTCCCCATTTTGTTCAATATAATCACCATACCTGTGTCTTTGGCTAATATCGTCCCTGATTCTCACAAATCGACAAAAGGCCACAAACAGCAAATGGCTTTGGGGAGGATTACCTCATGTCTGCTGCCCCATCAGGCAAGCAGAAGACTCTATCCTTACCATCCTTCAGAGCCTCCAACCCCCAACCTCTGCCTCCCCACCTGGACTTTTCCTTCATCTCTGTTCTTCATCTGAGAGCTCTCTCTGACTGAAGACTCCCTTGCAGGGCAGAGATAATTGATACTCTGAACCCAACGAATGTTCCAGCCAGCCTTGCCTCAGGTACCCACTCCCCCGATTACTTCAGATACTCTCTGGACCCCCTCCTCAGGGAGTGACCTTGCAGAATTCTACCCATGACAGTTTCACAACATCAAAATCCCTTAACCATATAGAAACAATAACACATAGGAGAAGAGGGGGGTTGAATCACTCACACATGCTCTTACGGGAAAGCAGGCAGCTCTCTCCCTGGTTAAGAAAAATATGGGTCTCCACCCCACCACAAAAAAAAAAAAAAAAAAAAAGAAAAATCCCAGGATGCCCCAGAATGCAGTTTCTTTTCTTCATGACGTGTTGTAAAGCACGTCAGCTGCTCCTTGTTGCTGTGCAGATCACCCAACATCGGGTCACTGAGACAGACGGCGGCACTGGCTCACACCGCTGATAGGATTAGGAGCTGGTGCTTTGTCAGCCCTGACTGAATCTGAGGGAGCCCCCAGCATACGCAGGTGAGCTGAGAGGCAGGGCGAGCGAGTGAATGTGGGGGACCGGGAGGTATCTCGGTCGAATGGTGCAGATGTTTTTTTTTTCTCTCTGTGGCCGTGCATTTGTACATTTGTATTGTCTTTTCTGTGAAGTTTGCAGTCTGGGGGCTTCCTGTCAAGAAAAACCTGTCCTTTATGACTTATCTGGTTTCAGGGATTGACGACATACACATCACAAGATTTGGGGGGGGGTGCTCAAATAAGATTATACATGTGAGAGAGCTCTGAAAATAGAAAGTTGTGTGCACATGAAACGTATGAATCATTTAATTACAAATTTCACATAAGCCAAGCAGCAATTAATTTACCCCAGATTTGGGGACATAATTACATAAACACATCCCTTGTCTCCCAATCTGCCATACCCTATCTCCCCTGTTCTTCCTAGGTCTGGGCAGGGGTATTATGTATAATCTCAAAGAATTCCAACCTTCGAAGTAGTTACTTTCTAAAAAAATCAGCATTCTAGTCATTTCTAAAGGAAAAACCACAAAATTCGAAAACCAGAGAATAAGTATTGAAGTAGAGGATATTTTTGAGCAGATCTGAGCTGACTATTATCTCTCTTTGATGGTATGATCCTTATGTTATAAGACACTTCTCTTAATGACGTGAGAAACACTTGAGTGAAATTAAAGGCAAGACAGATATTAGCATTTGTAAAACTTGCCTTTTAGAACAGCATAAAAACAGGCTTGGGTTCCAAAAGTACAGAGCTAAGAGGCGTTTGAACACTAAATCACCAGCCTTTCCCTTAGCAGGGTTGCTATGGTGACAACGGGGCTCCAGCACAGCCTCTCAAGGCCCGCACTTCTGCAGTAAAAGGCTTTCACTGAACACATGTTGGATTTTTTTAAGGCACACACCCCATCATCAAATACAAAGACATATCGGAGGCAGCTTTATCTGAGTCATTTTCTAAACAGAAGTTGTATCTATGTTCTTTATCTTGTACTGTTGGGCCCCTCAAGGGGTTAGAGAATTCATTCATTCATGATTCATTCATTTGACTGTTAAATATGGAGTGCCTACGGTGTCAGGTGGAGAAGGAGATGGTAACCCACTCCAGTACTCTTGCCTGGAGAATTCCATGCACAGAGGAGCCTGGCAGGCAAGAGTCCATGGGATCACAAAGAGTCAGACACAACTGAGCGACTGTCACTCACTCATGGCGTCAGGACCTGTACTAGACACTGCCTACATCCCTGGTGAAGACAGACAAATAAGTAAGGGATTCTGATACAAAATCATAACAGCTCTTCCCAGGTGAATTGCATACAGGTGTCCTGGAAGTAGGTAAGGACTTATCTTTTGGGGAGATCAAGGAAGGTTTCCTGGAAGAAGGTGTTTCTAAAATGAAACTTAATGGATCTTTAGGAGTTGAGGAGGATGGGTAGTGGGTACAAGAAATGCTTCTAGACAAAGGGACCAACTGTGTGCAGTAGTCTAGAGGGAAAGGAGAGCACGATACTTCCTGAGAACTGTAAGTGCTACAGTTTGAGGGATGTCCATTGTATGCAGAGGGGGAGTGGCAGGGGCAGTGGATGGAGGGGGTGGTAGTGGGAGGATTGGTGAGGGGAGGGAGGATCCCAGAAGAGCAGTGGAGAGAAATGAGATGGGAGATGTACACAAAGCCAGACCAGGAAAGGCCTTTATGCCACATTCAGGACTTTGAGTATTACTTAGAGGACAACTGGGAAATCAGGAGTTGTAATGAAGAAGCACGTCTAGAAAGGCCTTGTGGAAAAATTGCAAAACTGGCAAGAGAGGAATGAGAGGCAAATTTGGAAGGAAAACAACTTTAGTTAGGCCACTATTGTAATAATCCAGGACATTTGTGGTTTAGTCTCTAAATGAAGATAATGCGGTCAAACAGAGGCTAGAAGTAATCAGATCCAAGACATTATTTCTAGGGTAGCGTGAAGATCATTTGTGGTTTCTGCTATTTGGGGGCCATAGGAAGGAGAAGTCAAGAATATGAAATTCTGACTTGGACAACTCAGTGGCGGGTGTTTCTGCTTTTACGCTTCCAGATTTAATTCTCAAGAGGGACCTCAGAAACACCTTAACAGTGCAATCCTATCTCACAGTGTATGTCCTTGGGCTCATAATTTGGGCTCATAATTGTAGGAATTCTGGAATGTCACTTTTCTGAAGCCCATATCTGAGACAGCTATGAGCTGTATAAAAGTATGAGTTAATCACCTCTCCCTGACAAAATAAAAAATCTTAAGATTATCAACTTCACTGCTTAAGAGAGCTAAGTAGATTGAAAAGACACGAAGATGTATGTAATAAAACTTCTTTATGGATATAGAGGAGGCAAATTGATTTCACTAATCCTCTGATTTCAAGCTCTTTCTAGACTCACTGTACATTCCTGGACTTGAAAGTTGAAGACTCAGAAAAAATGCTTTTTGGAGGACAAACAAGATGGTTCAGGTTCAGATACCATCTTTAAGGACCATCGTCCTCCCGTCCTCCCTAACACTGGGTGTAACAATCAGACTGTTCTCCATCCACATTGCTACTTACAATATTCTCCAATTCTGAAATAAAGGGCCTCTAAATTATTATATGCAGACTCGCATTATCAGATAAAGCTGAACTGTAATAAATCAAGGCCCACACGATGGATGATCCCTATTCGAAGTCCTCAGTTGGACAGGTTTTAGAGCTTTTTTTGAACATACTTGTCTTTCTCAAATGCTTTTTCTATCACGTAAGAGGATGCAGCAAATACTGAATGGACGAGCTGGAGGAGATTTCACTTCCCTTTGGAAAGTTCTGTTCAAACTGTAGGTACAGCTGTTTTTTTTTTAATCCTCCTAGCTACACTTGCCTGGAAAATCCCATGGACGGAGCAGCCTGGTAGGCTGCAGTCCATGGGGTGGCGAAGAGTCGGATACGACTGAGCGACTTCACTTTCACTTTTCACTTTCATGCATTGGAGAAGGAAATGGCAACCCACTCCAGTTTTCTTGCCTGGAGAATCCCAGGGACTGGGGAGCCTGGTGGGCTGCCGTCTCTGGGGTCGCACAGAGTCGGACACGACTGAAGCGACGCAGCAGCAGCAGCAGCAGCAACAGCAGCTACACTTGACGAGGCTGTTATTATTATTATACCTCAAATTTAACGAGCATAAACTTTTAGTTCAGAGAGGTCAAGAACTTTAGGCATATAGGCACTTCGCTAGAAGCGAGAGGAGTGCCGCCTGAACCGGTTTTCTGAGTTCGAGTGAGGCGTCGCCAGAGCCGCGCGCCGGGCACTGACTCCCGGCGGGCTGGCGGGCGGCGGTGGATCGGGGCTGAAGAGGGGGCAGCCCNTTTTAGTTCAGAGAGGTCAAGAACTTTAGGCATATAGGCACTTCGCTAGAAGCGAGAGGAGTGCCGCCTGAACCGGTTTTCTGAGTTCGAGTGAGGCGTCGCCAGAGCCGCGCGCCGGGCACTGACTCCCGGCGGGCTGGCGGGCGGCGGTGGATCGGGGCTGAGGAGGGGGCAGCCCGGCTTCCCGAGCCAGCAGATCCCTCCCTGCGGCTGCGCCGCGCTGCCAACGCCAGGCCCTTCTGATGCAAACCCCCTGAGGAGGAGGGCAGCCTCCGAGATCCTGGAACCCAGATGCTGTGTCAGGCCTGCAGCACTGGCTTGCCGGGGGTCCGGGTGGAGGGCGGCCCACCCCGTTTCTCCGGCGAGGTAATTGTGCGGGAAGCTGGACGCGGACAGAAAACCTGGAGGGCAGGGAGGGGCGCCAGGCAAAACTTTCCCCTGGTACAGGTTGGCTCTCCGTGATGTCACAGCTCTTCTGGGTTCTTCTCTCCCACGTGCACCCCTTTCGAACCCCATACCAGGTGCCAAAAGGGGGTGTTGGGCTTCTCCGGGCTGAAGATGCTCCGAGCCTCTGTCCGCGACCCGTCTTAGGGTCGGGCTCGGCAGAGCGGGAGAGGCGCGCTGATCTGGGAGGAGAGCCCGCGGCCAAGTCGGGCAGGCGGGGCGCGCCGAGGAGCCTTGTCGGGGCCGGCAGGTGAGGGAGGTCCGGGGAGAGGGCGGCGCGATAGCAGCCGCGGTGGCACCACGTGTCCGGCCGGGGCGGGGCGGCGGGGCGCGCCCTCGGAGCCCAGCGCCAGCAGCAGCGGCGGCGGCGCGTCGGCCCCGCAGCAGCGGCCGCCCGCGGCGCGCTCCGGCTCAGCGTAGTCTCCTCGCCCCCGGTGCCCGCAGGTGCCACCTTCTGGACGGCGGCAGCGGCGGCACGAGGAGCCGGCGGGCGGCAGCGCGATGGGACCCCTTCGGGAGACCAAGGTAAGGAGGGCACGTCCGGAGGGCTCGATGGCTGTGTCAGCGAGCGCCGGAGGGAGAGGAGAGGTGGGCACTGCGGGGAGGGACGCGGATCAGGTGAGAGCTGGAGGGATGACCTTTAGGATTGCGGTGGACGGGGACGCCGAGGTGGCGGGCGCGATAAGAAAGCAGGGGACTGTCGCCCAGGTGATGAGATCCGAGGCCCGGGAGATGGGGAGGTAGTACCGTGTTTGGAGGGTTGACACTGAGAATTCAAAAGATGGACTCCGAAGGGTTAATCCCATTCCCTGAAATTGGGGATTGGGGATCTAGCTCTCAATCGTCGTCCTCCGTGTGTGTGATGTGACTAAAAAGGATTTGATATACTGGTGACTGAGAAGAACTCCAGCATTGGTTCAGGGTCCGCCTGGTGCCCAGCGGAGCGGCTGGCGTGTGATACCTGCCGGGTGACGGCACAGATTCCAGGCTGGGTGCGGCTCTCGCCCCTGGATAGGGCGGGTGCCTGAGCGACCTCGGGAGCCACCCGCGGCTGGGACTTTCCCTTCAATTCCTGCACTGCGAGGGCCTCTCAGAGGTGTTTACTTTGGCAGCGACCCTTCCTGGTAAGCCGCGTGGAAATGAGCAGGAGGTCATGTTTCCACAGTGTTCGTTACCTAATCCAAAGCCCTTTTTCAGTTGCAGAGGTTGGAGGGAGCGGTGGGTTTTTTTCTGCAGAGAGCCCGTCCTGGGAGTCCATTTTAATAAGGAAGGGTGGGGGTGACCCCGACCGACCAGCTCTTGACTGCAGGCTCCCGTTCTGCTTCTAGGTGATGTGCAGCAGTCTTGGCTGAGCATCTCTGCCTCTTTTAGCTTCAGTTTCCTCATCTGTAAATAGGGACGCAAATTAGTGTGCTCTTTGTGGCCCCTGTTGTTGGAAAGATTAAAATGATGGCTGGCAAAGCACTTTAAAAATGGGAAAATATTACTGAAATACTGCTTTGGGGCATTTTCAACGCCCTCTGCACTTGATGCTGTGTTTTGAAGGAGAGAGAGAGGGAGAAAAAATGTCTTCATCTCAGTGTCCTGTAAGGAAAACAAAAGCTAAACATGATGAGAAAGGCGGAGCCATCTTACCCGGTATTGAATTTTTGTTTGCTTTTCTGTTGGCAACAAGCCTTGTGTACCAGGATATTAATGAATAATTAAAATCCTGCCCAGAAGAGGGGGTGCATTTGAAAGATAAGGCTGCATGATCTATCTAGGGAAGCTGTTTCAGGTATAGGGGTCTGCTTTGTCAGGAGACAGGAAAACAGAAGTCAGATTGTCACAGCTAATTCAGGGAAAGCAAAATGGAAGTCTGGAGGAAATCAAGTAATAATCAGAGTGTGCTGTGAGTTATAAAGAGCCTTTGAGAGAGCTGAAAGCTTGAATGTGCTAGGAAAAGCCAGAGTGGCAAGGTGAGTTAGGCATGAGAGAAAGGAATAGCCTTCCTGCTAGCAGCTGAAAGTGTGTGTGTGTGTGTGTGTGTGTGTGTGTGTGTGTATACACATCCATGCTGCAGCGTGTGATCTTCAATAAATTAGAAGGCTTAGCTTAGTAGAAGAGTTTTGGAGCTCATTTTAGATACTGAAACAAGGACTGCTCTGTGAAGATTTAATATTCAGAAATGTGGCTCCGCAGACACTGAGCCCAGAAGGAGCAGACTGGAGTTCAGAGGGGGCAACAAGTGTCCTTTTGTTTTCTCTCTGATGTCCGATTTGGAGAAGGAGCTGAGAGTACAGCATCATGAGAAGGAGATTGCCCGAAGCCGGATTCCCCGTTTGATTCTTCGGCCCCATCTGCCTCAGCAACAGCACAAGGTGTCCCCAGCCTCTGAGTCTCCTTTCTCGGAGGAAGAGAGCAGAGAGTTCAACCCCAGCAGCTCTGGGCGCTCAGCGAGGACCGTGAGCAGCAACAGCTTCTGCTCAGGTACGATACCCGCGGGAACGAAGGCAGGAAGTGAGTACACTGCGGGTGTGTTGTGAGTGGACCTGGAACGGGCCCCCTAGAGTCTCCGAGCAGATGTCTGTTATTAGGATGAATAGTACGAGGCTGCATCTTTTTGACTCTTTTAACCTAGGGATACAGCAGTTTCGAATGGTTCAACCCGATGGAATTTCATCCCTGTTTTTATGTTATTCCAGGTGATAATTTTCTGTGTGAAATCTTAACTTCTTTTTTCTATGACTGTAAAATATATTTCTTGGTTAAATCTGGAAAACATAGCTTACATTTCATGCAAGTAATCTTTGTAATCCTGGGTACTTCTGTTTCTGAAATTCCCAAAGATAAACCAAGTTCTAATGAATGAGGTCAAGATCAAGGTGGTTTATATCCCAGTACTGGCTTGACCTTGTATTTTAGAGGGAAAGAACACAGGCTTTGAACTTATAGGCCTGGCCTTTCTACGAACGCTTACACGGTGTTGGACCTTGGGCAAGTTGCTTAATCTCCTTAAGCCTCAGTTGTTACATCCACAAAATGGGTTGATAATACCTACCTTGTAGAGTAGCTGAAAGGTTGAAAGAGACTACGTATTTAAATGTCTTCCTAGCGCGGGGCCTGCCCTGCAGAGGTGCTTGAGAAATGGTGGTTCTTAATACAAGAACATATGTCAGTTTTGATACATGTTTAAGGAAGTTTCCTTAGAGCTGTGAGCGTATTTGGTAAAGGCACAGATCCCTTCCTACCTCCTAGAGGTGCTGCCATTATCGCTCAACAGAGTCTATCATACAGATTGAAGCACGTGACCTAGAAGGACTTATATTCTTTGAGAAGCATTAGGAATTGGGGTAAAATTTAAAGGAGTGACTGTCTTATGATTCATGAAGAATGTTTCACAAAGGATAATTCTTAGAATTTATTTAGGGAAAATGTAATCTGAAGATTAACACATGCATGAAAAGGGACAGATGAATCAAGATGCTATGATTAATACCCTAATTAAGCAGGATACAATACTCCAGTGTAGTTAGTACTGGTGATTACATTTTCAGGGATTTTAGAAGTGTAGCTTTAGATTTATTATATACTTTCAAAAAATAATTCCACCTAGTACCTAAGTTGTATATTATAAATATTGTGCTGCCTATTTTTAAATCCTTTTCTCCACAATGCCTCAGATTCTCTGATTTTGAAAATATTATATCAAAATATTATATTTTAAAACTGATTATTGCTGAATCCAGTGTAAAATGGAGACCCACTGATGGTTTGCTTGACATTCTCCCAGGAAGAAAACAAAAGGAAAACTACTGGAGCTGTAAAGATTCCTGGAACTCAAAGTGGCGTTTGCAGAATGTAATGCTGTTTACTTTCACTCCCTTTTCAAGCTCAGAAATCACTCTTGCTGAACGTGGATGAACCCAGGGGACTATCATTTCATACTGACACAGCTTTGTTTACGTTAACTCAATTCCACATTTATTCCTGAAATTCTCTCCACATCATCACCTTCTCTCTGACTGACTTTAGCATGAGCAGTGTTACCAGCAAAAAAGAAAAAGTTGGTCAAAGCAAAAGAAAGAGCCCCAGACAGATCTTAAAAAATATATTTGGCAAACAGATAAAATTGTTAATTTCAGCCATAAATCACTCTTTCCAAGACCCATTTCCTGGATCAACCCTTCTTCCCAGGAGCCCTGTCTCCCACTAAGGCCATAATGCTATACATGAAAATCAAAAGTAAATATTGATCCTTTTGCCATTAACTAGCTGAGAATTGAGTGACACAAGCTTCTAATGACCGGTGTCTATAAATCTACCTTTTGATCTTCAGTCTTGCATCCTGCCTCCAGATAAGACTCTCTCTGTTCTGGGGTCTCATCTTCCTGCTTGGCAGTTCCCCAAGGTTTGGGTTGGTGCCTTGTCATTCTTTACTTTCCTCTCCTAAGAGCCTGGTAAAACCCCATGATGGCTTTTGAGTGCTATGCTGACTAAAACTGACAGGAGCAAGGTCTTTGGGGGGGCGTGTTAATGATGCTTTCAGAGGTCAGTTGGTGGATGAGAAATAAATGGGTTTAGTACTATGGGGAGTATTAAAGCTGCAGGCAGTGAAGTTGAGAATGTAAAACACGTCCAACCAGCAGGGGGAAATAGCTTGTTTTAATCCAGCCACTTTAATGCTGAAACCACAAAATATGTTGGTTATCATGGCAGTTAAGTGAGAGACCAAAGTACATGCAAATTGTAAAAATACCATCCTTTGCTACAGTGAAACTCAAATAATATAGAGATATCTGTTACTACCATAACTTCCTAACTTTACTGTGATCATTCTACATTAGTTTGTTTTATTATAAATCATCCCCTTTCACTAACAAGAAGGATTCTTACAATCTGGTAGTTAAATGAGAGAGAACGCTGTTGCTCTATCACAAGGCAATTTAATTTGAAAATTGCAGTTTTAAAACTGCAAACTAGATTCTTTCCCTAAATCTGTAGCAAAGGCTGTA
Source organism: Cephalophus harveyi (assembly GCA_006410635.1). Lineage (NCBI taxonomy): Eukaryota > Metazoa > Chordata > Mammalia > Artiodactyla > Bovidae > Cephalophus > Cephalophus harveyi. The sequence goes on along the minus strand of SJYT01055759.1, from coordinate 311,696 downwards.
TAAATTATGGAGAGCATCATATATCCTAAGATACTCAGTTTTTAAAGAATCGTTCATTGAGTTTATATAAAGTTGAATTTACTTATTATAAAGGATTATCCTTTGAGAGTCTGGCTTTCCTATCATTTGTATTATAACAAAAAATCCTGACAGTGGTTGGAGTTACACTTCAGCAAAATAAATGACAACTCCATATTGAAATGTCCTCCACCTCCACCCTCACGTTTTTCCTTTAATTTTGCTGATCTATGGAATTAAAAGCCCGGCACTATTTTCAGCGTGACCTGTCCATTTTTACCTACTTTCTTCCTTCTCTTTCTCCACTGCCTTCTCCCTTTCCTTCCCACAGGAGCCTTGACAAGGAACATTTAATGATTTGATATTCTGTATGCTAATTTGTCTGTTGTCTCTGTCTCATTTCAGAGGGAAGAAGCTGTATGTGACCTTTTGCAATTCATGTGGGGTGTGTCCCCAAAGAGCTCTCCTCTTAATAGCTTCTTACTAGCAGAATTTCTCTGAAGAGATGCATATGCTTTGTGCGTTTCATCAGCTCGTGTGTTTTTGCACTTGGACATCATCCTCCTGTTAAAGGAGTCTATTCCTTACAGTTTGTATTTGAACTTAGTCACTGTGACCTCAGATGGGCACACTTAGGCTTATATTGCGTTGGAGGCCAGGCCCTCTTTTGTGTGTATGGCAAAGAAAAAACTGTGCATTCTTAAAAAATGCTGACTAATGCTTTCTTAAAAAAAATACCTAAGAAAGTACAGTTTAAAAAGTTAAACAAACAAACAGCCCTGCTTTCATGTCCTCTCTTTTGCTTTTTGTCAGTTTTTTTAACTAATGTTTTCTATAAAATCGTCCTGTCTTCCTTCCCTCTCCCTCCCCCTTCTCCTTGTTTCTCGTTTGAACGTGTCCATGAGAAGTGACAAAAACCCTCATCTGTGATTTGTGTTCTGGGTGTGGCCCACTGAATCTAGGCCTCTGTCCATTTTTCTCTCCCCCCAGCCCCCACCTTTTTTGTTGTTGTTGTTAGGGCATTGTGTTTATGTGTTTGTCATTGTGGCCACAACTTCAGCCACTATTAGGAACTCTAATGACCTGGGTAAGTCAGTCACTTACAGCAGTCACCTGACGTGATCAGCAGCATGCCACACAGTTCTCTTTGCTTAGTTGAGGCAATAATTACCCCGTGGAACTGGGAGGCAGATGGATTGCCGGGCTTTAGGCTAGTTCTCCTTGGGGCGCCTTGTAAACATAGCAGGTGGGGTAAATGATGCATACGGTACACTGATGGTTTTATGGGAGACCAGTGATTGCTCTGAGTTATTTCCATGTTTCTAATGTGCACACACATACACAGTCAAGTGTATGGCCTTTAAAAAGCATGTACCAGATCAATCAGCCGAACCAGATCAATCACTTCTCATCAATCAGCATCTGAGAAGCTGATTCTTTGCAGTCTAATTCTGAGTAAGGTGTTTGCAGAAATAACTTTGGTAGTTACAATGGCTGAGAAGAACTCCGTCTTTGGGTGCAGTGACCTAGAGGTAATCATTGCGTCTGTTTGTGGGAAGAACAATTACAGCAAATTACAACCTGACTAGTGCCCTGCCGAGGCATGATAATGCCTCCAAAAATCTGCTTTGCCTTGCCAAACAGAAATATTTCTGCTATGCTTTTGTCCAGTTGAGGAAACTTGGCATCTGGATAGAGTAAGCCTTTGAATATAATGATCAGAATTGAGATGAAATGATTAAACTGAAGTGAGCTGCAGTACTGAATTACACTATAATTGAATGACTGCCAACCTGCTGTGAAAAAAAAAAACAAAGCTAAAACCCTAAGAATTTAGTATCATTTTAATGAGAATGGGACCTAGGCTCTGTTGCATGATACATATTTCTGATGCTTAGCTGCCTCAGCATCAGAAGTAAGTACCTAATGAAATAGGTCGCAAATGAAGGGCACATAGACAGTGCTTCTTTGAGGATGTGGTAACTGCAATTAGGGAGACAAGAACAAAAGTTTTTTGCCATTTAATTAAAAAAAAATTCCTTAGTGTAAATAGTGAAAGGTTGGAGTTGGACCATGCCTGAGAGCAAATCGTGGTACTTACTGTGAACATCTTTCATGCTGTAGAATTCTCATGCCTATGATGCTGTTTATCACTTCAGAGTGTGGTGTTTCTCTACTGCCAGATCCCCAGGAAAGCTAGTTTAAAATGCAGATGACTTGGCACTGCCCTAGCTTGTTATTCCAGGATGGAAGGGCCCAGGAATCTGTATTTTATAGACTTTCTGGATGACTTTTACCTAGTGAAGTCTGAGCCTATTTTGTGGTCTGAGTGTGTTTAGGGATTTTGTATGAGGGGTGTGAGGGGTATGCCCCAGTGGCATTCCAAGATGAACAGGGATCAAAGACGGCAGAAGTGGTGGCCAGCCAAGCTGTTTAAAACCATGGCATGGGACAAGGAAGATGATTCCACAGTTCCTGGAAATTACAGCTTCTCAGGCTGTATTTACAATTCCCATGGCATTAGCCTTAGCGATAGTATTATTTATGTCTACATAGTGGGCTTACCTTGTGTTCAGATGGTAGAGAAGTTAAAGGGAGGAGAAAGCATTTCCTGCCTCTATTTTCCTGGATAACCGTCTTTCTGGATATACTATCTGTGGCCAGACTTTTAATTCTTTTGCATTTACTTATTTTGCCATTAGGATGATTTCAGGTACATTGGAAGAAGTTGTACTGGGTACAACATGAATGTGCCCTAAACACCCAGTAGGTTCACTGAGAGAGATGGGGAAAAAAAAAGAGAAACTGAGGCCTGGGAGTAGCAAGACATTCAGCTTTTTGCAAACTTCCATAAAAACGTATTAATCTAATGAGCATTTATTCAGTGCCTGCTAAGGATCAGGCTAAGGGTGCAAAGATGAATAAAACACAGGAATTGGAAAAATCAAGTATTTTACCGCCTTCACCCTGATAAAATATCAATAAATGGGATGACATGTGTGGAGGCATTTCCCACGCAACTGGCTTTATCTCAGTGATTTTGTATCTGGTCATTTTTACCCACACCCTCTCGACACACAAACACTCCTTCCTTGTAATTTGAGTTTGTTGCTCTGTTTATCATCTGCACTGGACTCTCACATTTCATAAGCCCAAGGGTTCAACGAAGTAGCATTAGTTGGTGTGGTGTAGTAGATAAATATGAGCCTTGGCATCAGCAGACCTGAGTTAAAAGCATGAAATAGGATTAGAAAGGTGAGCAGGACCAGAGCAGGAAAGGCTTTGTTCACCGTGTGAAAAACTTGATCCCTGAGGTCCAGGGTCCATACAGGAAGTGAACCAGTAACGTAAAGAGTCAGACCGCCTGGATAGATGACAATAGGTTTGGACTCTAGAACTGGACAGTGCGTGCCCCTACTAACAATAGTCAGAGTTTTAAAAATTCAGTGCTTTTTTTTTTTTTTCCACAATATGGGTCAAATAACATATATAAGTAGCTGGATTTGACTCTTAGACTGCCATTTTGCAATTCCTTAACATCCTCCAGAGCCACTGAAGGGTTTTCCCCAGGGAAGGGTTTTCTGGTTTATGACTAGATTTATAATTTAGAAAAATCTTTCTGATTACATGTGGAAGATTGGATAGGAGGAGACAGAGAATGATGGTGAGAGCCTGCCTGGTTTGAAGGCCATTGTGGTGACCGTCTAAGTGAAAAATGATAAAATAATAAGTGTGAGGACTGGAGCCAGAATGTATGTGTCTTAGTCACCAGTTTCACGCGGAATGGGTCTAAATTTCCACTGGATGAACCCAAATGAAGTAGCAGGACTGAGGAGGAGGATGAGTCAGGTGAATGAACTCAGATTAGGCTTTGCTGCACTTGAGATAAAGGTCTGGAGCTGTGAAGAGAAGTCAGAGATGTTAGTAGCTGAAGTCAGTCATGCATTTCCCACGCAACTGGCTTTATCTCAGTGATTTTGTATCTGGTCATTTTTACCCACACCCTCTCGACACACAAACACTCCTTCCTTGTAATTTGAGTTTGTTGCTCTGTTTATCATCTGCACTGGACTCTCACATTTCATAAGCCCAAGGGTTCAACGAAGTAGCATTAGTTGGTGTGGTGTAGTAGATAAATATGAGCCTTGGCATCAGCAGACCTGAGTTAAAAGCATGAAATAGGATTAGAAAGGTGAGCAGGACCAGAGCAGGAAAGGCTTTGTTCACCGTGTGAAAAACTTGATCCCTGAGGTCCAGGGTCCATACAGGAAGTGAACCAGTAACGTAAAGAGTCAGACCGCCTGGATAGATGACAATAGGTGTGGACTCTAGAACTGGACAGTGCGTGCCCCTACTAACAATAGTCAGAGTTTTAAAAATTCAGTGCTTTTTTTTTTTTTCCACAATATGGGTCAAATAACATATATAAGTAGCTGGATTTGACTCTTAGACTGCCATTTTGCAATTCCTTAACATCCTCCAGAGCCACTGAAGGGTTTTCCCCAGGGAAGGGTTTTCTGGTTTATGACTAGATTTATAATTTAGAAAAATCTTTCTGATTACATGTGGAAGATTGGATAGGAGGAGACAGAGAATGATGGTGAGAGCCTGCCTGGTTTGAAGGCCATTGTGGTGACCGTCTAAGTGAAAAATGATAAAATAATAAGTGTGAGGACTGGAGCCAGAATGTATGTGTCTTAGTCACCAGTTTCACGCGGAATGGGTCTAAATTTCCACTGGATGAACCCAAATGAAGTAGCAGGACTGAGGAGGAGGATGAGTCAGGTGAATGAACTCAGATTAGGCTTTGCTGCACTTGAGATAAAGGTCTGGAGCTGTGAAGAGAAGTCAGAGATGTTAGTAGCTGAAGTCAGTCAAGGGGCTTGACACAGGTTTCCCTGCCGTCTTCAAGTAAAGCGGCGTGTGGAACCTTTTGTGAACAGAAATGGCGTAAAGCGAAGAAGCAGTCACCTTCGGACAGACATGTCCTGTAATAGAAATTGTTAGTCTCTCAGTCGTGTCCGACTCTCTGTGACCCCATGGACTGTATCCTGCCAGGCTCCTCTGTCCGTGGAATTCTCCAGGCAAGAATACTGGAGTGGGTTGCCATGTCCTCATCCAGGGGATATAATTGGTTTATTACATGAAAGAAACATTCCTGTCCAGAGGAGTTCAGTGTCTCTGATTATCAGACAGAGTCATCGGTGTAAGGGAACAGGCCCCCAGTGCTGTGATGGCTAGAGGAGAGCTCTCTTGCTAAGAAAATCAGAAAATATCCCACTCTGGAGTTGGTACTTGGAAGCCAGAAAGGAAAAATAGCCATCCAGTTTATGTTTTATTTAACTGTGTGTGTATATGTAAGTGTGAGAAGTGTGTGGGAGGTGCATGTGTGTAGTGATTGATGTGTGTATGTGTATATATCTGTATGAGTGTGTGAGGTGTGCACACATCTATGTGTCTGGCGGCAGGAGTGGTGGAAGGCTGGGGAATCCGCAAAGCATTCTGGAGCAGGTGATGCCTAAGCTCTCTGTTCATGCAACTCCAGTCAGGTTTTCCTCCTCCTTTCCCTGTTAATTGACGCCTGTGAAATTCTCAGGATCCTCACCTTACCATCAAACCTAACGGTGGATTCTCTGTCTTCACCTCTTCATCCCACTGAGTTTCCATCTCAGTATATGGCACCCACTTCATCTAGATAACAGCACCCCAGTTCAGAGTGAAGGAGGAATTCAGGACAAAGCCACGTACCCACATTTCCCAGGACTCAACTTGACCCTGGCCAGCCCCCTGCCCCACCGCACTGGTGGTGGATTTTACTCTGAAAAAGCCCAAGGGAGACAAGATGGCTGGCTGCGCCTGTTCTGTTAGCTGGCTTTGCTAGCACCGACCAAACCTCTGCACCAAACCGCTGCTGCCCTCGGGCTTGGGCTGCTCGTGGCATCTCCTGTTTTGGAGACACTGTCGGGCCCCATGTCTCCCGGAGCAGAGACCTTCCCCGCTGCTCCATGCACTGCTGGGTGGTCAAGGTGCCCGCCCTCTCCTCATCGCCCAGGTTATACTCCTCCCGCTGCAGGAGGCCAGTCATGTCAGGCTGACTGCTATCTCTTTTTAGAGAACCCTAACCAAACTTGCCAGTGCTCATCATGGGGGTTCGCCCAGCTCTCACCCGCACCTGGTAGAAACCCGTCCTTCAGCTTTTCCCTGCTCAGCGTGAAGCTTCCCAGCACGTGTCCTCCTTCCCAGCTGGCCCTGCTTCATTCTCTTCTCTTTAGCCTGGGGGGGTCCCTGAAGATAGGATTCCTTTTAGGTGTTGACCCAGCCCTCAGAATTCTTGAGACCCTGTGGACCCTAACCTGCCCTTCTAGTTATCCTGAGGTGTGTGTGAGGGTTATCTTTTCTGTAATGCTAATGATTATATGTTTTCAATTCAAAACTAAGATCCATGTGCAAACATATATGTCAGAGTAGATGTAATCACACTTACATTGCTTTTTGCCAACATGAGATCCTGCTTTAGTGTCCCGTGATCCTATCTAAGTAAATGTTTATCAAACACCTATTGTGGACAAGGTGCTATCCTAGGAGCTGAACAACAGTGATGAACAACCCTGACAGGACTCCTGCCCTCCAGGAGTGTGTATTCTAGACGATACCTGTACCTGTCACTGCTTGTCAGTACATAGAGGTGCCCCCATTCTCTGCACTGACAGCTCGGGTTCCACTGGATGGAGGGCTTCATTTATTCAGCCATTCTTCTGTGGATGGACATTTCATCTCTGAGGCTGACTTCTCAAAATTCAGAATTTCACTTATTGAATGTCACTGAAATTAACTTTATTCCTGAGCATCTCTCTCTCATTTCTGTGTTTGTGTCTCTTTTTAAAAACTCATACCCTGATTCATATATATTCTCTAAAACAATTCTTTCTTTTTTCAAATAGAAAGATCAAGATGTAGGAATTAGACTGTATAATAAGCATTGCTTTTTCCTTAACGTACTTTAACATTTCTCCATTTTAGTGCTTTACTGCATCTTGATCATTGCTATCTTCAAATGCTCAATGTGAGAAAAAATAGAAAGGAAGGGGAAAAGATTTGCATTGCTACAAGAGTGTCTGCCTCTGTCCGTGGAAGTTTTCCAGGCAAGAAATACTAGAGTGGGTTGCCATTTCCTTCTGCAGGGGATCTTCCCTACCCAGGGATTGAACCTCCATTTCTTACATCTCCTGCATTGGCAGGCAGATTTTTTACCACTTGTGCCACCTGGAAAGGGGTTTGCTACAAGAGAGGTCCCTGTAATTCAGGTGTCCTAAGAGTGGTTTCCCTGGTGGCTCAGATGGTAAAGTATCTGCCCACAATACAGGAGACTGAGGTTCAATCCCTGGGTCGGGAAGATCCTGTGGAGAAGGAAATGGCAACCCACTCCAGTACTCTTGCCTGGAAAATCCCATGGACAGAGGAGCCTGGTAGGTTATAGTCCATGGGGTCGCAAAGAAACTGAGCGACTTCACTTTCTTTCTTTCTTCAGAGTGGGTTCGGGTTTCCTTGTTATAAGGTTTTCAAGAGATCAAAAGATAGCTTCCCTATCTGACTCTCTGTGTGTCTTTTCTTTCCTTCCTACCTGCCAGCTCCCCTCCTGCGATGCCTTTCCCTGTCTGCTATCTTCTCCCAGTAAGAAACCTTAAAAAAAAAAAAGTCTTTATAAACCCATTTTCATATATATTCTCTAAAACAATTCTTTCTTTTTTCAAATAGAAAGATCAAGATGTAGGAATTAGACTGTATAATAAGCATTGCTTTTTCCTTAACGTACTTTAACATTTCTCCATTTTAGTGCTTTACTGCATCTTGATCATTGCTATCTTCAAATGCTCAATGTGAGAAAAAATAGAAAGGAAGGGGAAAAGATTTGCATTGCTACAAGAGTGTCTGCCTCTGTCCGTGGAAGTTTTCCAGGCAAGAAATACTAGAGTGGGTTGCCATTTCCTTCTGCAGGGGATCTTCCCAGCCCAGGGACTGAACCTGCATTTCTTACATCTCCTGCTTTGGCAGGCAGATTGTTTACCACTTGTGCCACCTGGAAAGAGGTTTGCTACAAGAGAGGTCCCTATAATTCAGGTGTCCTAAGAGTGGTTTCCCTGGTGGCTCAGATGGTAAAGTATCTGCCCGCAATACGGGAGACTGGGGTTCGATCCCTGGTTTGGGAAGATCCCGTGGAGAAGGAAATGGAAACCCACTCCAGTACTCTTGCCTGGAAAATCCCATGGACAGAGGAGCCTGGTAGGTTACAGTCCATAGGGTCGCAAAGAAACTGAGCGACTTCACTTTCTTTCTTTCTTTCTTCAGAGTGGGTTAGGGTTTCCTTGTTATAAGGTTTTCAAGAGATCAAAAGATAGCTTCCCTGTCTGACTCTCTGTGTGTCTTTTCTTTCCTTCCTACCTGCCAGCTCCCTTCCTGCAATGCCTTTCCCTGTCTGCTATCTTCTCCCAGTAAGGAACCTTAAAAAAAAAGTCTTTATAAACCCACGATTTAGAAGCTGCAAATAAACTCATATCACTAACGAGAGGGGAGATGAGAAGCGTTAGTAACATCCCTATTTTGGAAAGCTCATAACCCTGTGAAAGAAAGAGCAGGAGAAATAAAAGCTTGCGAGACAGAAGAATTCCCCCACCCACCTCCCGGGCTCACCTGTCTCCTGGCAGTGACTGAGCCACCCTGGTTCCCAGTTTCAGCATCGGTTGCTCCCTCACCCAATCTCCTAGATAAATGTGTCATTATGCTACGCTGACTATTTGGACCAACTTGTTTTCCCTTCTGAATTCCCCCTGTGGTTGCTCCTACAAACGAGACAATTTGGCGCTTGGTGAAAAACCAAGAAGAAGCCTTTATTTCAGAGAAAGCACAGGTCCCGTGAAGAGACCGACTCGCCTCACCTTGCCTCACTACATATCCTTTTTTGCTGCCCAGGGCTGCACCAGAATGACTTTTATGGGAGCACTCGAGGCTCCAAAATAGCTCAGAAATCCCAGGAGTGTTTATATGGGAAATGATTGTTTTGTCTCTAAGAAACCAGGGAAACTTTCATTAAATAATTTCTCTGTTTTCTGCTTGGTTTTTATAGACCTAGGTTACATGTCTTAGTGGAGGTGTTTCATTCCAATTGCTCTAACAAGTTCACCTCCATCAGCACATACATATACTTGTGTTTACACATCCTTCAGAGTAAATAAGCTCCCTTTGACTCCCTCATCGCCTTGCAGCTGCCATTCTACTTCCCTGTTTCTCTTCACGAGCAAAACTTCACCAACATCCTATCTCTGTAATCTGTCCTTGTCAAGCGTGGGAGTGACCACATTAGCAGATCTGACATCCTCTTGTCTGCCGTCATTTTCCTTGATTTCCCGGCATGACTCAATACAGTTGAACAAGCCTCTTTCTTGGGAAAGAGTTTCCTCCCTGGCTCCTTTGGTCCACCCTTTGAGAGTTCCTGTTGGCTCTGTCCTGCGCCTTTCCGCCTCACCATGTCCGGGTGGCCTCAGTCCTCTGTCCTCTTCTCTTCCTGCCCTCCCCAAGGGCTCAGATCTTTAAATCCCTCACTTGTAGGATGGTGATGCTCTCCAATCCAACCTCTCCTCTCAGCTTTGTGTGCACACACAGTCACTTCAGTCATGTCCAACTCTGTGCGACCCCATGGACTGCAGCCCGCCAGGCTCTTTATCCATGGGATTCTCCAGGCAAGAATACTGGAGTGGGTTGCCACATCCTCCTCCAGGGGATTTTCCCCACCCAGGGCTTGAACCCACGTCTCTTAAGTCTCTTGCATTGGCAGCTGTGTTCTTCACTCCTAGCGCCACCTGGGAAGTCCCTTCTGAGCTTCAAGCTAACATATCCAACTGCCTATTTGATATCTCCAGTGCCTCAGATTTAACATATATCAAAAGCAGAATTCCTTTTTTGGGGGGAGCATGAGCTGGGTCTTCCTTGTAGTGTGCGGGCTTTTCATCGACTCTTCGTTGTGGCATGCATGTTCAGTAGTTGTGGTACACGTTTGATAGTTGTAATACGTGGACTCTCTATTTGCAGCACATGGGCTTAATTGCCCTACAGCATGTGGGATCTTAGTTCTCTGACTAGGGATAGAACCTGCATCTCCTGCATTGGAAGGCATATTCCTAACCACTGGCCCACCAGGGAAGTCCCATCAAAAACAGAATTCTTAATTTCACCCTCTATAAACTCATAAACCCATTTTTCTCCAGCTCAGAAATGACCACCATATTCTCCATTGCTTAAGCAAAGAACCTGGAAGGTATTCTTGACGTCCTACTTTTCATTGTCATACCTAAAGTCATAACTAATGTATCCCCAACCCATCTCCTTTTCTCAATTTTTACTGCTACCCCCTCAGTCAAACCACTGTTATCTCTCATTTCTACTATGCAGTGGTCTTCATGTGGGCTCACTGCTTCCATGCTGTGAACACACAGCATGGGTGTTCAGAAGGAGACTCTGGAGTTGACCTCTTTGAATTCATACCCGAAGCTTACTGTGGCCTCAGGGAGGTGGCTTTGTAGTGCTAGTTTTGTATGCCTGTCTTATTCAGTTCAGTTCAATTGCTCAGTCATGTCCGACTCTTTGCAGCCCCATGGAGTGCAGTACATCTTATTAGTGCCTGTCTCAAAGAAGATATTAGATTAAGTTAATTAAATTGCATTAAAGGTTTAGCGTTCTAAACATGCCTGGTGCTTAGTAGGCACTCAATAAATATTAGTGAGACCTAATGTCACTAATATAGTCTGTTCTCCACAGGCCAAATGGTTGTCATTTCTTGCTTAATGCACATGATAGCTTCCATTGCACTTGAGATAAACGTAGGGTTCTTGCCTATCCAGCCATCTCATCCTCGGTCGTCCCCTTCTCCTCCTGCCCCCAATCCCTCCCAGCATCAGAGTCTTTAAGTTAATTAAATTGCATTAAAGGTTTAGTGTTCTAAACATGCCTGGTGCTTAGTAGGCACTCAATAAATATTAGTGAGACCTAATATCACTAATATAGTCTGTTCTCCACAGGCCAAATGGTTGTCATTTCTTGCTTAATGCACATGATAGCTTCCATTCCACTTGAGATAAACGTAGGGTTCTTGCCTATAGTCCTGCGCATGCCCAGACTTCCACCTCCTTCAACCTCATCATCAGTCCTCTGCCCTCACATTTTCCTGGTCTCTTCTCAGTTTCCTCAGTGTACCAGACTCCTTGTTGTTCCCTCTCCCTGGAGTTTTCTCTTCCCTGCCTTTCCATGATTGGCTTCTTCTCATTTTTTTCATCTCAGTTCGAATTACCTTTTTAGGACCTTCCATGATAACCTGTCTAATGAAATACCTTCCCACCTCCCACTCAGCTACTCTAATATCACCCAGTTTGTTTTGTTAACAATATATCAGAATCAAAATTTCTTCCCTATGTGTTTTTTTTTTCCTTGCTTATCGACTCTTTCTTCCTCTAGAATGTCAACTCCTTGAGGACAAGGATCTTAGAGTCTTAGTCATCATTACATTTTCCATATCTTGAGGACTATCTGCCACACAATAGGAAATCAGTAATTATTTGTGGGATGGATGGATGGATGGATGAGATTCTTACACTTCAACATTGGCAATTGTGTAGTGTCACATTGTATAATGCTGAAGCAAATTTAGGGTGGAGCCTTGTAGACTCGTGAATTCTCACTCCAAAAAGATGCTGAAATTAGGTGAGGGAATAGAATTGCAAATTTTGCTACTGAAAACCTACAGTGCAAAATTATCTGAGCAGCATGCATTAAACGGTCACTGTGTTGAAGCAAAACACTAGAAACGACTAGAGTTTCTTGCCTCAAATTTTGTGGTCTGTTTATAATGAGATGGCTTCTTTCTAACAGCTTCCTTTGTCTGTTTTTAATTTGAGCATTCCCCAAATTTCTGCTGTTTCCTCTTGGAACAAACATATGTAGAAAAATTTAGAAAACAGCCCATGGTGGTGAGAAAAACAGGGACTTCAGAGTCAGACAAACCTGAGTTTGAATCTTTGAATTCATCCCTTTTTTGCTATGTGACTGGATTTCTTACCCTGTCCAAGCCTTAGTTTTCCCATCTATAAAAATGAGATATTATTAAAATTATATGATAAAACTACTATTCTTGGACATGATAGCTATGTTACTTTTATCTTACCTATATCCTTTCAGAGCATTTGAATAGTTTTTAGTAAGAATTTCACAGGGTTCAGATTAACCATAAGTTTAAACTATGACATTTTACTTGTCTCCCATCAGACTATCTTCAGAAACGTCATTCTGGAGCAGTAAATTATTGTTCAGTTGCTCAGTCATGTCCATCTCTTTTTAACCCCATGGACTGCAGCATGCCAGGCTCATCTGTCCTCCATTATCTCCTGGAGTTTGCTCAAATTCATATCCATCGAGCTGGTGATGCCATCCAACCATATCATCCTGTGTCACCCCCTTCTCCTCCTGCCTGACCAGTAAATAGTAAACATTTCCTGAGCAGTAAACAGTAACACCTATAACAGTGTCTGGCACATGGTAGATACTCAGTAAATATTTGTTGAGCAGATGAGTAAGTTGTCTGTAAACGCCTTTGTCATGCATGAGAATCAACTAGATTTCTATATAGTTTGATGTTTCTTTAAAATGGAAATAATTCTTCCTCCAAATTATGCAACTGAACATTGAACAGCATCAAGCCATAACTGAATGTTTCAAGACCTTATGGCACAAAACCACATTTTCCTCCGCCTGCTGTTATTTATAAGTTCTTCTGGAATTGTTTACTTCAGCATTATAGAAAACCAATGAGCTCTGATATCTAAATTCAAAAATGAACCAGAAGTTTTAGAGATATTTCTTGGACTTTGAAGAAATATTTTATCAGTAATCTTTACAAAGAAGTTGAAGTTGGGACTTGGTCATTGTGTGTGTGTGTATATATATATATATATAATACATGCATATATGGGCCTCCCTGGTAGCTCAGCTGGTAAGGAATATGCCTGCAATGCAGGAAACCCAGGTTTGATTTCTGGGTCAGGAAGATCCCCTGGAGAAGGGATCGCCTACCTACTCCAGTATTCATGGGCTTCCCTGGTGGCTTAGACAGTAAAGAATCTGCCTGCAGTGTGGGCAACCTGGATTCGATTGCTGGGTTGGGAAGATCCCCTGGACGAGGGCATGGCAATCCACTTCAGTATTCTTGCCTGGAGAATCCCCATGGACAAAGGATCTTGACGGGTTACAATCCAGGGAGTGGCAAAGAGTTGGACATGACTGAGCAACTAAGCACAGCACAGCACATATATATGTATAGAGGCTTACCAGATGGTGCTAGTGGTAAAGAACCTGCTTGCCAATGCCAGAGACAGATGCAGGTTTGAACCCAGAAGCAGATCCCCTGGAGGAGAGCATGGCAACTCATTCCAGTGTTCTTGCCTGAGGAATCCCATAGACCAAGGAGCCTGGTAGGCTACAGTCCATAAGGTCTCAAAGAGTTGGACATAATATAGCACACACACGCGCACACACACACACACACGCATACACACACACACACACACACACACACATATACACATATATATATATTCACTTTGCAGAAAATATTCATTGCTTTCAAATTTTCACCAGAAAAGCATTAACAAGTAATATGGAAAGGATAGATTTCCTAAAAATTAAGAAAACAATAACAGTTAGCATCTAACCTTACACTGCATTTTAAAATGAATTGCAGATGGATTTAATATACACGAAAACTGAAATTATAACAATCTAGAAGAAAGTATGAAAGTGAAAGTCCGATTCTTTGTGACCCTGTGGACTACAGTCCCTGGAATTCTCTAGGCCAGAATACTGGAGTGGGTAGCCTTTCCCTTCTCCAGGGGAGGAAAGTGTAGGTACTATTTAATTGATCCTGGAGTTAAGAATGACATTCTAAGCACTAAAGGATTGAAATAAATCACAAAGGAAAATATGGAGAGATTTGACAACTAGAAATAGAAAAGGTTGGTTGTCAAAAACATTTTAAACTAAAAGCCGACAGTAAATTTGGTGAACTATGCTGAAGGACTGTGCCTTCCATATGTAAGAATTTCTTACAGATCAATAAGAATTCCTTAACACCTTAATAGAAAAATTGTCAAAAACATTCACAGTACATAGGATAAGTTAAAAAAAAGACCAGCAAACATATGAGAGACATTAAGCCTCAATGATAATTAAATACATGCAAGCTAAAACATCAGAAATACATTTTTCATATTAACTTGGCAAAAATGCAAGCAAACTAGTATTCATTACTAGCATGAATTTAATAAGTAAGGTACTCTCATAGGATAATAACAGGAATATAAATTGCCTGAAATTTCTCAGAAGTGTTAGTAATTTTACTTTCAGAGATACGTTCTATGGGGTAGTAAAAAATGTGACCAGAGATTTATCTGTAAAATGTGTTATTAAAGCAATTTCAATAATAGAAAATTGGAAACAACCTAAAAAACCCTGCAAGAAGGAATTGATTTTTGGAAATACTGTGTTCCTATTTTAAACAGTTACTCATTTAAAAATAATATTTTTGAGAAATTAAATACTTTGAAACTTTTAAAAACATACCCAAAGAAAGATGAATACTATAGTAAACCCTAATATGCCGCTTGTCCATTCTACCAAGATTAAGTAATAGCAAGATGTTGTCATATTTGCTGCATCTATCTCTTTCTCTCTTTTTTACTTTGCTGAAGCATTTTAAAGCTTATATCCAGATATCATGCCATTTCATGTCCATACCTTAGTACTCATTTCTTTAAAAAATGAACTTTTTCTTGCAAAAATTAGTGCCATTTTCATTACTAACCCAATTAACATAATTCCTTGGTACTGTCGAGAACACTGAAATAGCCCCAGTCATCTCCAAAGTGTCTGTTTCCTTCCTCACGGTATTATTTAAACCAGAGGCCAACAGACTTTTCTGAAGGACCAGATAGTAAGTAATTTCAGCTTTGCTGGCCAGATGATCTCTGTTGTAATTATTCACCTCTGCTTTTGTGCTTGAAAGCCACAGCCCACATCATGTAAAGGATTGGGCCGTTTTCCAGTAACATTTGATTTACAAAAGCAGGCAGCGAACAGGATTTGGCCTTCAGGCTGCAGTTTGCCAACCCCTGATTTAACTCATTCCTGTTCTCCATATTGTGTGGTGGACGTTAGCTTTAAAGCTTGATTAGATTTAGGGGCAGTTTTTTTTGTGGCAAGAATACTTCATGGGGAATGCCGTGTGCTTCATCTCATAGCCCATAATGTCCTTTGCCCCAGTCAGTCATGCTAAGGATTCTCAGTGGGTACAAATGGGTAAGGCTTGATCCCTCTACTACTACAGACTCTCTGTCAGCCTTTAGTCTAATGGTTTCATCCATTGTGTTTGTTGCCGAACTCTGTATTCCATTAGAAATAATTACAAAGTTGACCCTTGTGCAACATGGGTTTGAATTGCATAAGCCCACTTATACTCAGACTTTGAAAAATAAATATATGTTATGAGCTAAGGTTTGTTGAATCCTTGAATGTAGAACTGCATACGATGGATCAACTGCTGCGTTTTACTTGGGTTTTCTACTGCATGGGGTCAGCACCCCCAACCACCAACCACCCATGTGTTCAAGGGTCAACCATAGTAACTTTCTATTATTCCATCTTACTTTCATTAACCAGAATGCTTCTGTAAGAAAGAACTTTCCAATATCAGTGACTGATTTAAGTTATTCTAAAATACAGATTGTCCAGTAACAGCTTTTACAATCAGGATTTTTTTTTGTTTCCTTTTAATTGTCAAATTTCAGTAAAAAAATTGGCCCTTTGGTCACTTCCAGTGATTTCAGTGGTTTGGGATTTTGGGGGTGTTGAAATGGCCTTTTTTTTTTTTTTTTTTGGTTTATTTTGTAAGATTATGAACTCATAGATTTGTAAAATATATCCAATGATTATCAGTCATTTGCATGTATTATTATTTCTGATGCTCAAATTATTCCATCTTTGGCCAATGGGACCCCTTTGTTTTGGTTCCTACTAGTCTTAACAACTTCTTTCTGTCTAACCTAACAAATTCCAGGGAAAAAATTTCAATAACAGAGTAAAGAAACTGTAATGTATGTTGAAAGTTTAAAAAAAACAGAAAACAAGCAAGCAAGTAAATAATATGCATAAGAAATCAGTAAGAACTATACCAAATAGTTAAATATTTCTTGTTGGCAGTACAATTCTAAGAAACTATTATCTTTTTTTTTTTTACTTCTTTGTACTTTTCTGTACTACCCAACAGAACATTTTCTTTAACTTAACAAGTTTCTTTAGTACATTTAAAATAATATACAAATTATTTTAAAAGGTGCTTTTACACACTTTTTTTCGAATTGTAAGTAGAGTAGTTGTACAATTTTTAGCTGTATCCCATATTCTCAAAGAGCTTATGATATAAAGAGAGAAGAAAATAAATTTAAAAATTATTTTTTAACAATCTCCAAGCTCCAAAACTACATTAGATATTTGTTTCTCCCCTCTGTCTTTATAGACCTTAAATTTTTTTCCCTTAAAATCAATTTGGAAACGAGTTAGTAGTATATTTCTTACAGAACTTGAGGTGGGCCACAACTTCTGGAGGTTCCTAGATCTGTAAATATTTTTCTATTGTCCTTAATCCTTTGGGCTGACATATTCAAAGAAAATAAACAGGAACAAATCAATGAAAGGACTTATTCCTCAGTATAAATAAAAGTGAATATTCATTGGAAGGACTGATGCTGAACCTGAAGTTTCAATACTTTGGCCACCTGAAGTGAAGAACCAACTCATTAGAAAAGACCTTGATGCTTGGAAAGATTGAAGACAAAAAGAGAAGGGGACGGCAGGGGTTGAGATGGTTAGACAACATCACCAACTCAATGGACATGAATCTGAGCAAACTCCAGGAGATAGCAGAGGACGGGGGAGCCTGGTGTGCTGCAGCTCATGGGGTCACAAAGAGTTGGATACAACTTAGAGATACAACCACAGCAGCAAAAACAAGTGAAAGGGGGCATGTAAATCAGTCTCCTTCACTGCAAATGGTAATCCTTTGGCCTTGATGAGGGTCACTTTACCCTGAGATCCACCAGGGGCCATCCTGGACTCATGTAAGTGGAATTTTAAATTGTTGACCCCGGAGGAAATCATCTCAAATGGATCACGCTGTGGGGCATGTAAATCAGTCTCCTTCACTGCAAATGGTAATCCTTTGGCCTTGATGAGGGTCACTTTACCCTGAGATCCACCAGGGGCCATCCTGGACTCATGTAAGTGGAATTTTAAATTGTTGACCCCGGAGGAAATCATCTCAAATGGATCACGCTGTAAAACCTGGAAAGTGCTCCTATTTCATGTATATTCTTAAAATGAAATTATACTTACCATGAATAATACCATGAGAAAGAAACGTAAAAGCTCAACTATGTAAGAGCTGGTATGGGTATGTGTTTAAGCGTGTTTTAAGAGAAAAACCCCTTTTCAGTAGAAGTGACAATCTCCACTCTGTTTCTAAAGCCTTGGAGCAAAGTTTTCCTTAAAACCAAGTTGAAATGTTCTTACTTTTCTCAGACATTCTGGAAA
The DNA here is from genome assembly GCA_006410635.1 of Cephalophus harveyi. Taxonomy (NCBI): domain Eukaryota; kingdom Metazoa; phylum Chordata; class Mammalia; order Artiodactyla; family Bovidae; genus Cephalophus; species Cephalophus harveyi. Next base: position 293,996 of record SJYT01055759.1, on the reverse strand, counting down.
TTTAAAACAATCCACACTTTTCTGGGTAAATCATTCAGGATTTCTGCCATTTCCTGCCCAGAAACAGTTTCTTGGTGGTATCCTCTTAGAAATTTCTGCCACTGATAATTCCTTTATACTAACATAAGTAATGAGAGCTGTAATTCTACAAGACAGATTTAACAGTCAAAACAGCAGCAGGGAACAGAAGGCGTGAAGTATTTCACTGAAGCAGGTTTAACAAATAAATCTATTACGTGCTGGACCCACATGTAGTTTGGCACGTAGCGAGATTAGACTTGAACAACCAAAGAACATCAACTTGACTGTTCTTAGAATCTTGGAATAAATGTGAACTAAGACTATTTTACATAGAATTTTGGAAAAGAATATTATCTTCATCTGGACTGGTGGTCTGCTTCCAGCTATGATCATGAAGTTAAACAGGAAGACAGGAAGAGGAGGGATTGGGAAGGGGAGGAAAGAAAGGGCCCTAAACAAGACCTGTTGGAAAAAAGAACCGCTTCTTCAGTGCTGTGCCGAGGAAAACACCTAAGGTGCCACAGTTAACCAGTCGACTCTCTGGTACTGAATTTCTGTTGGTTTTGCTCGGGTCTTANAAACAGGAAGACAGGAAGAGGAGGGATTGGGAAGGGGAGGAAAGAAAGGGCCCTAAACAAGACCTGTTGGAAAAAAGAACCGCTTCTTCAGTGCTGTGCCGAGGAAAACACCTAAGGTGCCACAGTTAACCAGTCGACTCTCTGGTACTGAATTTCTGTTGTTTTTGCTCGGGTTTGCATAACTTAAAGTGTAGTCTCTGCAGTAGGAAAATTCACGGCCCCGCCCTTTCAACACTAGATTCCTTTGTCAGTGTTGGTTCCATTAGACAGGCAAATACCCCAAGCTTCTCTCATAACTCAGTTTTTCTGGGGTATGGATATGCCTTAACAGGCTTATCAGTTTACAAGAACTGTGCACTGGGAGTGATATTTACCAACTCCCTTTACTTGCTTATAAGCTCCATCAGTATGGGGGCTGGGTACATTCCTGTGGCTGATTCAGTGCCAAGACTTGATACATATTTGTTTAACTAATGAAAGACGATGTCTCATATTCCCATCATTTCCCTCTCAAAATGAAGTGTAATGACAGACAGTTAAGAGATGATAAATGAATACTAGTTTACTAGGTGGTGATTCAAATGCTATATGAGGTACCTGAAGTTAAAGATTTATTTAAGTATTCATCTTCTCAATCCCTGCCCTGGAGATAACGGCTGTAAATTTTGATGACAGGTGAGACATACATGCCAGGTGAAAAATTGCTTCATGACTTTTTGTTAATTTGGGCCATCTCTCTTCAAAAGAAGTAACTTATGGGACTGACTCATAAGGAAATACTTTTAAAGACAACAGGTAATTTTGGATGATTAGACTTGATTCGTTTGGGTTTATCTGCTTTGGGATAGGAATCAGGAACCAGGCTCTCTTGAGGTCATGGGCAGACTTGCTGAGCCTTGAAAAAGTACTGGAATCTGTCTTTGCACCTTAAGAAAGGAGCTCAGATTTCTTTGGGTTGAAGCATGGGACAGGCAAAAGTAAGAAGCCAGGGACAATAATGAAATAGCTGAGCTGTAGCATCCAAGAGGATTCTCATCACTTTGTGATTCAGGGCCACCGTTTCTTCAGTTCAAGAAAAACATAGCACATTGAACAGAGCAGCAAAGACAGAAAGTATGATCTGTGCACTAAAAACCATTTACTTCCAGAAATGGACCACTGAGATCCGATACAGACTATTACGTCCAAAAGTCTAAAAGGATGCATCATTTTACTAATGCCAAGTTCACTTTGTTCTAGAAGCTGGGATATTTCATAACAAAAATTGAAATAAAGGCCAAAAATGAAGCAATGGCAATTACTTTTTAGATGAATTCTCTAGTCATGTTAATTCAGGCAACCAATATATTTTATTCAGTCCTAGTTCTATTTCTGTCTTCATTCAAGCCATGAAGTTTTATGATAGCCTTTGCTAGATGGCAAATTATTTTAGTTCCTTTAATATTTATAAAAGTATAATAGTCCTAAAAATTATTAGTACCAAATTCATTTAGTAGTATTCATTAGTACTATTCATTTTTTTGCCTACTTAGTTATCTGTCTTCATTCAAGCCATGAAGTTTTATGATAGCCTTTGCTAGATGGCAAATTATTTTAGTTCCTTTAATATTTATAAAAGTATAATAGTCCTAAAAATTATTAGTACCAAATTCATTTAGTAGTATTCATTAGTACTATTCATTTTTTTGCCTACTTAGTTACTAAAATAGCTCTGCTGTCAAAATATTTCCATATAATAAAGAATTTTTCAGCAATGAAAATTTACCACTAATTGATTATTTTGAGTAGACATACTTTTAAGTAATGCTGATTGGCTTTACATTCCATACACTTCTCCTCAACACAGTATAAACGAATTAATCAACCATTATAAACATTTAGTAGATATGGAAATAACTTGAATCAGCAATGTAGCTTTCTTGTTTGCTTAATAAGCATTTACAAGGTCACTGCATATTATGCATATTAATTTACAATAATAATATGGTAGTTAATTTATAGCTTGAAAGTTAAGGGAACATTTCTAATTTGAATATTATTTTTATTTTACCCATTTACCCCAGACAGCAAGATATCTGATTGATGTCCTTTTGGTTTGGATAGGTGTGTTCGATGATAGAACAGGATCGCTGTCTTCTGCTTCCTTGAACTCCTGGAGTCAGCTGTCTTCTCTTTCAAACTCTGGCAACCAACTGATGGGTCCAGGAATTGAAAGCTGGGTGTGGTCAATATCATTCAAGCAACTTTTTCCTAATACAGACAACTCTGAAGAATTTATATCAATAATTCTGAATTGCTCTGACAAACGTTTTATTACTAACCCCATCAGAAATCTGTGGATGAATATGAATCAGAAGTATACTACCTAAAGCCTTAAAACAGACAGGCATAATTTAGGTTTGGACAACAGGAATGGTACGGAAATATTTGTGATCCAAAAGTCTTACGGGGTTTTGCCTTACAATCTATTCTTTGATCGTTGATATTTCCTTTGTTAACGTGATTGGCCAGAATATGGAAAATAAAAGGCAAGTCATCCACGGGAGTTAGCCTGCACCTCCCGAGCAGAGTATGTGCGTGTGAGTGCGCGTGGGCACGGCTCACTGCCTGGCTCCCCTGCACCATCATTGATTTCCTCCTCCTCATTAAACACTCGTCGATTCCTGTCTTCCAGATGACACAGGCTGCCCTAGTAGCCAGTCAGTATCGCCTGTGAAGACGCCCTCGGATGCTGGGAACAGCCCCATTGGCTTTTGCCCTGGAAGTGATGAAGACTTTACCAGAAAGAAATGCACAGTTGGAATGGTTGGTGAGGGAAGCCTCCAATCAGCGCGCCACAAGAAGGAACCAAAGTCAGGCCTTGTAAAGCCAGGTAAGTGGCCTTACTCTTCATGGTCTTATCAGAGCAATACGACTGGAGTGATTTCAAGTGAAATTTGAGATGAAGCCCCTGGATATCAGGATGAGGAACGCTAATGCAGTACCCAGTACCCAGAAATCTCTCTCTCTTTTTTAATAAAGAAGTAGAGCAGAGAGTGGAATATTTTCTATACTAGTTGTTAATTGAGAATGCATAGTGACAGATGTGTCTATTATAAAGACATGTTAAAAAGGGAGGAAATTTGAAGAAATGTTATCTGAATGGTCTAACAGACATTTAAACTATATAATTAAGTCTAGCATAAATTATACTAAGAAATTACTCGGTACTATCTAAAGTATGCACAGATTGAGAAAAGAACAGGGTATCTTGAGGCAGATCTGTAAGGCTGGGAGTGCTTGCTAACCTAGCTATTTTATTTGCTTTTTTAAGACTGAAATATGAGTATGCTGCTATATGTGTGTATATGTATATATATAGAATGTTCAATAATGACAAAATAGTAAAAGCTTTGAGATGAAATGGAGATCATTATTACAGTGAATAAGATGCCATGAACATCAGAATAGTTCTCAGAATTTGCAATAGAACAATAAGTATTTTACATCTCAAAAATATATACAGTGTATGAGCAGTTTTAGTGAAACTAAAGCTGTAACTTGAAAGTAAAAGGCCCTGAATATTGGCATTGAGCGACAACCCTGTATTGCCTTATTTTCTTCCATATCACCAGTTGTGCTATACATATTAATGAGCCTGAAAAGACAGATTAATGGCTTGCATGAGTTCCATTCCTTACATTTGTCTTCTGATTTTTGCTTGGTGATGACATTATTGTGCAAGAAGCTCTAGGTGGCTTTATTTCAATGGAGCTTGGTCCTTGTCTGCTTCCATTGGAAGGTCCAACATCCACTTCCATCTCTCTCCGCTTTTGTTCTTTGTGAATAATTGATATGCAGAACATCTCTTAATGACTTATTCTTCATCTTGCTTTTGGTCAATCAGAGAAAAGGTCGTTTAGTCTGAGAGCAAAATTTAAACTGTGTGAGGAAGAAATCCTTTATTTCCTATTGGTTCCTGNACATCCACTTCCATCTCTCTCCGCTTTTGTTCTTTGTGAATAATTGATATGCAGAACATCTCTTAATGACTTATTCTTCATCTTGCTTTTGGTCAATCAGAGAAAAGGTCGTTTAGTCTGAGAGCAAAATTTAAACTGTGTGAGGAAGAAATCCTTTATTTCCTATTGGTTCCTGGTAAATGTCAGTCAAGATGAATTTGTTGTCTTTTGCTTTGGTATAATATGAAAAAGAAAGAAAATGATACACAGTGGAGAAGACAGCATAGGAGAAAGATGGATATTATAAAAGAGGTGTTGGGTACCCCTTTTTATGCTTTTTATGCTCTTTTATATACTTAAGACAGAGACAGTGTGTTCAAGAATGTCATGTAATTATTGTGTTGTTGTTGTTACTGAGTTGCTAAGTTGTGTCCGAATGTAATTATAGTCAAGAAATAAACCATTACCTTGTGGATTCAGAAACTAGAATGTCCCTCCTCTCTTCCCCAGCTCAGCTCTCCTTTTAAAAAATTAAGATAAAATTCACATACTATAAAATTCACCCCTTTAAAGTGTACATTTCCATGGTATTAAGTATATTCGAAAGATTGTACAAACATAACCACTGTCCAATTTCAGGGCATTTTTATATCCCTCCAAAGAAGCCCCATACCCATGAGACATCACTGTCCACTCTTCCTTTCTCCCAGCCCCTGGCAACCACTTACATGCCCTCTGTCTGACCTGCCTGTTCGGGACATCACGTATAATGGCATCGTACAATCTATGGCCTTTTGTGTTTGGCTTCTTTTGCTTAGCATGGTGTTTTCAAGGTTCATGCACTAGCCCATCATTCTTTTTATGGCTCAGTAATATTCTATTGTGTGAATATACCACTTTTTAAAGTAGACTTTTGGTGAGCAATTTTGGGTGTACAGAAAAATTGAGCACCCCGTACAGGGTTCTCATATCCCCTACCATATCTCATATCTCATATCTCATACCACTACCTCCAGCTTCTTCTTTATTAACATCTTGGCTTAGTGTGGTGTCACACCACATTTTTCTTATCCGTTCACAGTTGATGGACATTTGGGTTGCTTCCACTTTTGACCTGTTGTGAATAATGGTACCTTAACAGTCACGTACAAGTTTTCGTACAGACTTTCAGTTCTGTTGGGTGTATACCTAAGACTGAAATTTCTAAGTCATATGGTAACTCTACGTTTAACCCTTTGAGGAACTGCCAAACTTTTTTCCCTTATGGCTGTACCACTTTACATACCACCAGCAATGTCTAAGGGTTTCGGTTTTTCTCAACATCCTTGTCAACAGTTGTTATTGTCTATCCTTTTGGTTATACTTACTCTAGTGAGTGTGAAGCAGTATTTCATTGTGCTTTTGATTTCCATTTCCGTGATGGCTAAAGATGAGGAGCACCTTTTCATGTGCATATTGGCTGTTCGTGTATCTTCCTTGGAGAAATGTTCTCGATTTTCTTTTAGCCAGTTGGGAGCAGTCACCAATAGATGCTGCTTCTACGGCATACAGGATGTGAGTTTAAGAGCAGAAGCCCTGTCATCCTCTTTTTGTATTCCTAGCACACAGGGTCCGGTGTGTATCGAGGGCACAGTTGACATTGGTTGACCTCAACAGCAAAGGTAGGCTATGGCACTGAGAATGTAAAATGCTGCAAGAAAGAGTGTCGGCTTCGGGGGTTGCAAAGAAAAAATAGATTTTTATTGTGAAGATATTGTAGGATTTGAATGCAACCTGAAATTATTTCATTTCTGTTATTCACCACCCACCGCCTCCCCCGACAGAGAAGGCAATGGCACCCCACTACAGTACTCTTGCTTGGAAAATCCCATGAATGGAGGAGCCTGGTGGGCTGCAGTCCATGGGGTCTCTACGAGTCGGACAGGACTAAGTGACTTCACTTTCACTTTTCCCTTTCATGCACTGGAGAAGGAAGTGGCAAGCCCAGCCTGGTGGGCTGCTGTCTGTGGGGTCGCACAGAGTCGGGCACGACTGAAGCGACTTAGCAGCAGCAGCACCTCCCCCGATCCCCACCTCATCCTCAAAACATTTTACAGCGGTGACTATACAAATAAAAGTGAAACAAGACACGAGTGTGGTGCAGCAAGAACAAACTAAGTTAGATGGCCGTTAAGATTATCCCTGGCCTTCCCTGGTGGCTCAGATGGTAAAGAATCTGCCTGTAATGTGGGAGACCTGGGTTCGATCCCTGGGTTGGGAAGATCCCCTGGTGGAGGGCACGGCAACCCACTCCAGTATTCTTGCCTGGAGAGTCGCAAGGACAGAGGAGCCTGGCAGACTACAATGCATGGGGTCACAAACAGTCGCACACGACTGAGTGACTAATACTTTCACTTTCACTTCAAGATTACCCGTGCCCTTCCCTGTTTCAGTGATCATCACCTGCTCAGTCACTCAGTCGTGTCTGACTCTCTGTGACCATATGCACTGCAGTCCTCCAGGCTTCTCCGGCCATGGCATTCTCCAAGCAAGAATGCTGGAGTGGGCTGCCATTTCCTCCTCCAGGAGATCTTCCCGATCGAGGGATAGAACCCGTGTCTCCTGTACTGCAGGCGGATTCTTCACCACTAAGGCCCAGGGGAAGCCTTGTTTCAGTAATCATCATAAAAATAATCATATCTTAATGTAAGGTTAAAAACCCTATGTGTATGCGCAGAATTCACCCTGAGCAAGTCTTTGTTCCTACAGAAGATTTGGCACCCCACTCCAGTACTCTTGCCTGGAAAATCCCATGAATGGAGGAGCCTGGTGGGCTGCAGTCCATGGGGTCGCTATGAGTCGGACAGGACTGAGCGACTTCACTTTCACTTTTCCCTTTCATGCACTGGAGAAGGAAATGGCAACCCATGCCAGTGTTGTTGCCTGGAAAATCCAGGGACAGTGGAGCCTGGTGGGCTGCTGTCTGTGGGGTCGCACAGAGTCAGACACGACTGAAGCGACTTAGCAGCAGCAGCAGCACCTCCCCTGATCCCCACCTCATCCTCAAAACATTTTACAGTGCTGACTATACAAATAAAAATGAAACAAGACACGAGTGTGGTGCAGCAAGAACAAACTAAGTTAGATGGCCGTTAAGATTATCCCTGGCCTTCCCTGGTGGCTCAGATGGTAAAGAATCTGCCTGTAATGTGGGAGACCTGGGTTCGATCCCTGGGTTGGGAAGATCCCCTGGTGGAGGGCACGGCAACCCACTCCAGTATTCTTGCCTGGAGAGTCGCAAGGACAGAGGAGCCTGGCAGACTACAATGCATGGCGTCACAAACAGCGGACACCACTGAGTGACTAATACTTTCACTTTCACTTCAAGATTACCCATGCCCTTCCCTGTTTCAGTGATCATCACCTGCTCAGTCACTCAGTCGTGTCTGACTCTCTGTGACCATATGCACTGCAGTCCTCCAGGCTTCTCCGGCCATGGCATTCTCCAAGCAAGAATGCTGGAGTGGGCTGCCATTTCCTCCTCCAGGAGATCTTCCCGATCGAGGGATAGAACCCGTGTCTCCTGTACTGCAGGCGGATTCTTCACCACTAAGGCCCAGGGGAAGCCTTGTTTCAGTAATCATCATAAAAATAATCATATCTTAATGTAAGGTTAAAAACCCTATGTGTATGCGCAGAATTCACCCTGAGCAAGTCTTGGTTCCTACAGAAGATACTTGTTGAAGATCAGCTACTTGTCTTGCTGAGGATGTTGAAGTAGAAAGTACAGACAAAAAGACTAAAAAGGAGTGGGGACGGAGGGAGGAAAAGAAGGAAGGAGGAAAGAAAGGAAACACGAGTTGTTCTTCATGCTGTTTCGATAATAATGGATCCTTTGAGAATCCTGAAGGCCATGGACCCATATTCCAGAAAAATATGCACAAAATATCACATACTATTTCTGAGGTTTTATGGGCCCCCTTTATTAGGATTTTTAACTCCTGGTTAATAACCCTTGCCCAGGGGCAGAGCCTGAAATAGCACCTTTGTCAACTGCTTCTGATTTAATCACCTAAGCAGTGCTGACCTCACGATCTTTTGATTTATTTGCATTTGATCAAGGTCACAAGGGTCCCTAAAGTGTATTTTTTAGTTGCCTGAGATTCCTAATGTCATCACTAAAAGGCGTTGCTTGAGCTTTTGAATGGGTCCCTATCTGTAGGGACCCATTGGTCCACAGTGGTGGTGGTGGTTTAGTTGCTAAGTCATGTCCAACTCTTGCGACCCCATGGACTGTAGCCTGCCAGGCTCCTCTGTCCATGGAATACTTCAGGCAAGAATACTGGAGTGGGTTGCCATTTCCTTCCCCAGTCTGTACGGTAAGCTCTTTGTATTTAAAACAGTCTGCACTGGGACCTATAGCTTTCTGAACTTTCAGCAGAATAAACCTATCAGTCTCATAAATAAGAAGAGAGAAAATTCTGGACACAAGGGCCTTGGGTTACTCCAAAATTTATAAAATGCAGAGAATGTGTCATTAAACTACTAGATGATACTGCTCACTGGTTATTAAAATGTTCCACCTCCTCTGCAGCCCCAGGTGACCATCTCCCCTCAGCCTAAACTCATCTTCCACTCTTGATGTACGCTCTACTTTTTTAAAATAAATCAACTCATTAGAACCAATACCAGTTTATTAAAATAGCAAGCAGTTATTGTCTCCTGCACAGATGCTCCAGGGCCCTTTAACATTAACCTAGGCCCGTTTAATTTTAGGTCTGTTGTTCTAGATTCTGGAAACTGCTGTTCACCTTGGAAAGGAGTTATTGAAATGCCCCTTTGGTCGTTCAGATAAAGAACTAATAATTTTGTATGTGTGTGTGTGTGTGCTTAGTCACTCAGCGGACTCCATGGACTGTAGCCCACCAAGCTCCTCTGTCCATGGTGATTCTCCAGGCAAGAATACTAGTGTGGGTTGCCATTCTCTCCTCCAGGGATCATCCCAACCCAGGGATTGAACCCGCATCTCTGGCATTGACAGGCAGATTCTTTACCACTGAGCAGCCTGGGAAGCTCCATAGTAATGTTGGCTGGGTAGCTAATGCAGAAGGAGAAGGCAACTGTGTCATGGGATGCCAGGAAGGGCTTAGAAAGGTAAGCTGAGCACACCCGCACCTCCCCAGCAGGGCACCATGGCATTCACAGCATGGAAGCCTTGCCTTCTTCTAGGCGGGACTCGTGCTGGAACTTCTCGGAGGCAGTGCACCTTCTGTCATTTTGGTTTCTATCACTTAATGCCTATTCAGATTTAATTAAAAATTGCCACCAAAGAGTGAAAGAAAATAACCCTGCCGTCAGTTGGATAATGCCTTTGCCTTTTTCATGTTTTCATGAGTCAATTCAGCAGACGTTCAAGACTGTATCTCTAGAGCCTAGTACAATGTCTGTCCTGACACAGGTGTGCAGTAAATCCTTCAATGAGAATGGAAATATGTTTAGTGTGGGAGGAGTGTGGGAAAGATAGGCAGAGATGACCTCAGCATCATCCTTGCTCTTGGGAACCTTATCATTCAAGACAGAAAACTGTACGATAAAGCTGGGCTATAGTACAGATTTAAAGGAAGGGAATGAAGGCATGCTGATAGGGACCTTTTTATAATAATTCATTTTTATTGGAATATAGTTGATTTGCAATGTTGTGCTAGCTTCTGCTGTACAGCAAAATGAATTAGTTGTACATATACATGCTGTGGTAGGCTAAGTTGCTTCAATCATGTCCACTCTGCAACCCTATGGACTATACGCCACCCCTCCCTCCACCGGCTTCTCTGTCCATGGGATTCTCCAGGCAAGAATACTGGAGTGGGTTGCCATGCCCTCCTCCAGGGGATCTCCCCAACCCAGGGGTCGAACCCATGCTCTTATGTCTCCTGCATTGGCAGGCAGTTTCTTTACCACTGGTGCCACCTGGGAAGCCCATAGATATACATATATTCTCTCTTTTTTAGATTCTTTTCCCGTATAGGTCATTACAGTGTACTGAGTAAAGTTCCCTGTGCTGTAGAGTAGGTAGGTCCTTTTTAGTTATCTATTTTATGTGTATTAATAGTAGTGTATGGGTGGCGTTAGTGGTAAAGAATCTGCCTGCCAATGCAGGAGACATAAGAGACGTGGTTTCCATCCCTGGGTCTGGAAGATCGCCTGGAGTAGGAAATGGCAATCAACTCTGGTATTCTTGCCTGGAGAATCCTATGGACAGAGGAGCCTGGCAGGCTACAGTCCATAGGGTCACAGAGACTAGGACCTGACTGAAGCAGCTTAGCACACATCATGCAATGCTGCTAAGTCGCTTCAGTCATGTCCGACTCTGTGTGACCCCATAGACAGCAGCCCTCCAGGCTCCCCCGTCCCTGGGATTCTCCAGGCAAGAACACTGGAGTGGGTTGCATCATGCAATAGTAGTGTATATATGCCAATCCCATTACTTTTTGAGAGATCTACATTGTTAGCATTCCTTCTCTCAGATGCTTATCCTGATTTTAGTCCACAGTCAGTTTTCCTGATGAGATTGTTGTCACCCAGAAAGGAAAGTTTTAATTGGATTTCTGCGCTAGAACATTAAATGATTTTCCTGGGCCACCTTTAATGCTTGATTGTCTACTTGGGGAGCATCTTAACCCAAAGGAGAAAAAGACCTAGCGTCAGTGTTCTACAAATGCAAGTACTAAATCCTTCCTACACAAGGCTTGTGGGAGAGCTAGGGAAACAACTACACAATTTGAACAAATAATTAGAAAAAGTGAAAGGGAGGAAAAAAAAAAACACCTGCTGTTTAAGGAGGTAGATCAAGAGCAAATGGTGAGGGTCACTATAATTGAAAAGAAATCCACATTTAGAAACTGAAATGTTGAAATCTACATTTGAAAGATGTCACCGCCACCATCAGCATTCAGACTTAAGTTAGTATTCCCCTGTCATCAGATACCACCCAGACTATTGAAATCAGAAACCTGGCCAGATGAACTGTAATAACCTCACCACAGTAACAGAGGATGGGTGACTTTAAAAAGACGATTTCCCACTTTCAGAGGCATTTGCTAGAAAACTCAGAAGGCACCAACTGGATTGGTGATTAATCAACACTGGTTTAAGGAGACAGGGGCTCTTTCGCACACAGCCAATGGCCCGCAGGTGTTCCCGTGCTTATCAGGGGCATCGTCCCTTTCACTTCAAAGTTAGTCCTGTCAAATAAAAGGGACAATGTACAGGGTGGGGCGCGAGCAGGGCATATGTTCTTACACTAACTTGACTACAAAGAGGAGACTCAAGAACTTAGGTCACAGTTCTCCGCAGATTACCCAGCTTGTGGTTTCTTGGGGGGAAAAAGTGTGAATGGATGGGTGGGGTGGGGTGGGGCTGCAGGAATACCTTACTAACCACCAGACTCAGGAGTCCAGTATACCAGGCTCACAGCTTCATACCACCTCTTTAACTGTGCACTCTTCAGCTACTTGTTATCTTCCAGAAACTTTGTGTTTGGCATCTTTAGAATGGGTTATTGTGTCCATTAAACAGATTAAAGAATGTAAAATGCCCAGCGTTCCATCTGACACAAAACAATTCCTTAGTAAATGTTAATAACAGTCATTCGTTGCTCTTAAAATAGTTATCAGAGATTCCTTGCACTTTGTTTACAGGAAAATTCTTGAAACTATCACACAGAACTTATGTTTATTAAAACAAAATTCTAGCATGTCATGTTCTCCCAGTTCACATAAAACAGGAGGAGTGTTTGCTATTGGAGGACACTGGAGAGAGCGTGAGTTGATTGACAGATGATGGTTTGACAATGAGGAAAGAGAAAATATGAAAGGGAAAATATGAAAAAAGCAAACAAAAGACCACTAGTACAACGGCCTATTAACTGTTTGTAGCACTTG
>SJYT01055759.1:160062-281457 GCA_006410635.1 Cephalophus harveyi | reverse complement strand
TTTCCCCATCTATTTCCCATGAAGTGATGGGACCTGATGCCCTGATCCTGTCTCTTATACACATCTAGATGTGTATAAGAGACAGGGGTGTGTGTGTGTGTGTGCTCAGTTGTATCTGACTCTTTGTGACCCCATGGGCTGTTGCCTGCCAGGCTCCTCTGCTGTGGGATTTCCCAGGCAAGAATACTGAAGTGAGTTGCCATTCCCTACTCCAGGGAATCCTCCTGACCCCGCATCTCTTGCATCTCCTGCATTGGCAGGCCCATGCTTTATCACTAGCACCACATGAGAGGCTTCTTATAGCACTGAAGGCAATAGTTAATGTTCTAGAAACAGACTGAGTTGTTGTGATGGTGTAGTTGGCAAAAAGTGATGTGTATGAAGGCAGGAAAATTCCTGAAGCATTTTAGAAATGTTTTCACGGAATGGAAAAATTAAAATTTTAGTGCTAAGAGAGTTGGGTTATATGGAAACATTCCGCATTCTTTGGCAGGCTGTGCTTTTCTAATAGCTTATAGTTTCAATCAAAGGTCTTTCAGCAGCAAAGCCCAGTCTCAAATAAAGTCTTTAGTCCGTTTCAGATGCTAAACATATCTGGAAGACTATATTAGATGTAATCATGTGCTTGCATGACTCTGAATTTTGATTAAAAATTGTTGTAGCTTGTATTTATTGAGCCTTGACTGTCCCAGGCAAAATTCCAAGGACTTTACTCATTTAATCCTAGTATCAGTGTGAGAAGGGGGTATCATTGTCCCCTCTTTTACAGATGGAGATACTGGCCTAGAGAAGCTAATTCATGCAAGGTCACAGTCTGTAAATGGATTCTAAACGGTGTACTTTTGCTTTTGACTCTTAACTACCACACTGGTTGTAAGGTCCAACTTCAAAGGAAAAATTTTAACAGGGAAATATGACAATTGAGAAAGATATGTTGATATAAGACAGGGATTTTTTTTAAAAAATATCTGTGGAGCCCTATAGATTATCTGATATAGTCCATATACTTATTATGCATTCTGCTGCTAACCAAATCAATGAACCTCAATGTAACTTCAATGAAATACAGAAAATTGAACACAGAAGGCTATTTGGATGCAGATCAGGAAAATAAACCATGAAGATGTCAACATCAAAGAATGTTAAGGTCTTCAGAGTTTTCCACTTGATCAGGTCTACTTCTTTCTCTACTTGTCACAGTGTTTTATGTGTCGCCCTGTGTGTCATTAATAGTTTCATAAACAATGATCAGTAGGTTTTGTCAACTTAAACAGGAGCTTTTGCACTGACACTGAAGTGGATCTCTGAAACTTCCACTCTGAGAGAAAAAATGTCCCCCCAGGAATCAGCACAGAATGTTTTATGATGAACTGCTGTATAGTCTGCCTCTTCTCCCCAGCAGAGACCAGACGGGTGGGGAAAAAAAGCTGAACTGTGATGAGGAGCCCTGGGTGTTTATCTTTATGGCAGGGTTACTTACATATTTACTCTCATGCCTTTCTCCCATCTGTGCCTTTGATGGTGCACCCAATCAATGTGATGGGGCCAAATGGTCTGCTAATGGTTTTCCCATAAGAATTAGTGAGTTATAATCCTCTTCTTCTCAGAGGTGACTGCTGTCCATATCCCAGGTCTACTGGGATTTATTGCACCTACAGTGTTATAGCTGCTGATCTGGGGGCTCGCCAGATGCTTCCTAAGTGCTCTAATGTGCTGAGAATGAAGCGTTAGTGCTATCTCACACATAGCGGATGTCGCAACAGACCACACACCCACCATTAAAGATATTTATCAACTACCAGCCCAAGAGAAATAGACCTGAAAATTTCTTTTACACACAAACCTATAAACTAAGAGTTATAAATCGTGCAGTTATATGCTTTAGGTTGGGCTTCCCCCCTTCCACCCCCAGCCGATTGAGAAGAGTTTATTGAGGAGACTGCATAATTAATGGGCTTAATTAAGGAAACCCAGCCAGTATGGGGCTTTTCAAGTGGAGCTAGTGGTAAAGAACCCGCCTGCCAATGCAGGAGACATAAGAGACGCGGATTCAATCCCTGGGTCGATAAGATGCCCTGGAGAAGGGCATGGCAACCCACTCCAGTATTCTTGCCTGGAGAATCCCAGGGACAGGGGAGCCTGGAGGGTTATAGTCTTACAGAGTTGCAAAGAGTCAGACACAACTGAAGCAACTTAACACATAGCACAACCAGTATGGGGATGGCAACAGCTTGGAGCCCTTCCCCGTCGTGAAGAGGCCAGAGAAAGGTCAAGGAACCAGAACCCAGAGTCAGAGAATAACCAGGCTGCATGTAGAGAACCATGCACTTTGGTAGCAAAGTGTTAGCCGCTCAGTCGTGTCTGACTCTTTGCAACCCCATGGACTGTAGTCCACGGCATGCTGCAGTCCACAGGGTCAAAGAGAGTCAGACACGACTGAGCTGACTGACTGGACTGTAGTCTACTAGGCCCCTCTGTCCATGGGATTTCCCAGGCAAGATTACTGGAGTGGGTTGCCATGCCCTTCTCCAGGGCATCTTATCGACCCAGGGACTGAATCCGCATCTCTTATGTCTCCTGCATTGGCAGGCGGGTTCTTTACCACTAGCTCCACTTAGGAAGCCCCATACTGGCTGGGTTTCCTTAATTAAGCCCATTAATTGGAAACTTCCCAACCCAGGGATCGAACCCGGGTCTCTCGCATTGTGGGCAGATTCTTTACCATCTGAGCCACTAGGGAAACCCAGCAAAACAATGCGCCTAACAAGAAAGGAGGTGGAGGGAAAAGTACCCTGACTTCTCTGTCTTCTTTGTCTGTATAATTAGGTGGGTGGTGTTTGGGTGGGCTGGGCTACTGATGGGAGTTATGTGTGAACCAAACTTGTGTAAGTTCGCTGGGGTAATTCAGTGAGTTATGGTCTTCTCCACCTGAACCTGTGTCCAACAGCAGCCAAGGTTTAGCTGTAGGCAGTGTGGCTGCAGGCCACAGTTAAGTGAGGTGAGCTTCAGGAAACTGGCCACAGTGGACTTACAATCCAAGCCGTTTGGAATTCAAATCCATTACATGGGCTAGAATGTTTGTGGCTTTGCAGGAAGGTGATTTTTGTGTAGGAGCCTAAAAGACAGCAAGCCTCACTCACTTCACTACCTATAAGGGTTCTGCTCAACTTCAGGTTGAATCCTGGCTGTACACTGATTGACCAGCTTTCACTCATTCACTCAGCAAGTATTTACAAAGCATTTATTCTGTGCTGACACCATTGTTCCAGGCTTTCAGGACAGAGGAGGGGAAAAAACAAACAAGATGCCTGTTCTCTTGGAACCTGCCTGATATAGGGAGATGGCTGATACACAAGCAGACAAACAAGATAAGTTCAGATAGTGACACGTAAAACAAGGTAATGCTATAGCCGGTGATGAGCATTGGGCAGGGAGTGTCTGGGGAGGTGACATTTGAGCTGAGAACTCAGTCATATTCCTTTGCACTTGCGGAGGGTTTGCAGGGACAGTGAGTGAAGCAGTGAGCTAGGAAGAAGAAAGAGTAATTGCAGGTAAAGTCTGCATCAAGCAATGGGAACCTACTGGCCAGTTTTAAGAAAGACATAATTTAATATATGGGTTTCCCAGATGGCTCAGTGATAAAGAATCTGCCTTCCAATGCAGGAGTCACAGGAGATGTGGGTTCAATCCGTAGGCCAGGAAGATTCCCCGGACAGAGGAGCCTGGTGGACTACAGTCCCTAGAACACAGAGTCAGATACAACTGAGCATGCTCTCAACGCAACACAATTTAGTGTATATGTTCAAGGCCCTTTTGGTTGCTCTGTGGAGCTTGCCTTATCAAGAGATAAAACTGGAAGCAGGTTAATGAAGGAGGAGGCAGTGAAAACAGAGCCAAGTGTAGGAGACAGCGTATATGAGAGAATACAAGGTCCTGCATTTTCCTAATGAGATTAAAAACGTTTTATTTGCTAACTTGAGTAAACCTTTAGAGATGGATGAAATAGTCAATAGCTGGTAGGTTTTTTTAATTTATTTTTTTAGTTAAACATACAAATGTATACTCTGTTATTTATTTAGAAGCAGGGATCTTGTTATTCATCATTAATATAAAAAATTTATTGCCCTCCTCATCCCTGGAGCTAATTTTCAACTCGGGTGTCTTTTCCAGAGCTAGTTATCTTCACTTCTGCCCAATTTGTTTGATATAAAGCCATTTTGAATTCATATCTGGAGCTCTCATTGGACATTATTTTCAAGCCTACGAGTACTGTGAGGGTAGCTGTTAAGTTAATGTTAAAAGAGGCTCCCAAATCCAGAGGTTAAAAACTAGACAGAAGCTGACCTTCGTCGTAAAACAGTCCCTAGGTGTTTGGGGGATTGAGGCTGGTAGGCAGCGTGTCAGGTCGGCTGTCCTCCTCCAGGAAGAAGCAGGGAGAGAGGAACCAGCGGATACTCACCCAATCATTTTAGGGTCAGGGCACAGAAGCGGCACATGTCATTTCCAATTATATCCCAGGACATCTTAGTCAGCTGGGCATCTTTTATTATGGAAGAAGGAAAGAATGGGGATGGACATTGGAGGACAGCTAGCAGACCGTCACAGCACCCATGGAGAGCATGGGGGCAGCTGGTTTTTCTGTTTCCCTGTAGATGCAATGTCAGTATCAGTCAATACCCAGAGCTATTCAGTTACTAAGTCCAGTTAGCAAAGAGTGTGTTTTTTTTTCAATCTCCACAACTTAACCTTTGACTATTGCTATTTAATAGCAGAGGCAGCAGAGCATGAGATTGTTGGATGGCAGCACCGATTCAGTGGACATGAACTTGGGCAGACTCAGGGAGACAGTGAGGGACAGGGGAGACCAGGCGTGCTGCGGTCCGTCGGATTGCACAAAGTCAGACACGAGTTAGCGACTGAACAACATTACTATTTAAATTGATCTTTAAAAAAGGCTGGAAGAGTCATACCAGTCATACCACAGGAATAATTACAAAGTCTGCTTTTGAATTTCTTGGCCCTCTTCATTTTAAACAATCCTGTCAGTTGACCCCTGAAGGCAGCCCAAAAAAATACTGGCTGAGGTCGACTCAGTCCCGTGTGCCTTTTTCAAATGACATTTTTTGTTCAAAGAAGGTAATTATAAGAGAGATCTCTATAATAAGAGGCTTTGGGAAGACTTTAAAGATTCATGTTGATGTATGGCAAAACCAATACAATATTGTAAAGTAATTAACCTCCAATTAAAATAAATAAATTTATATTAAAAAACGGAGAAGGCAATGGCACCCCACTCCAGTACTCTTGCCTGGAAAATCCCATGGATGGAGGAGCCTGGTGGGCTGCAGTTCATGGGGCCGCTAAGAGTCGGACACGACTGAGCGACTTCTCTTTCACTTTTCACTTTCATGCATTGGAGAAGGAAATGGCAACCCACTTCAGTGGAGCCTGGTGGGCTGCCGTCTATGGGGTCGCACAGAGTCGGACACGACTGAAGCAGTAGCAGTAGCATATGAAAAAAATAAAATAAGGAGTTTTCTTTTGTGTGAGGTAACTGTGGGAAGAGAGTGCCTCACCTTATATTTAGGTATTGAATAGGGTGCACCACGTCACTTGCCAAGCAGTGGGAGGCAGGGGAGTTCACATGCCGGGTAGTTTTTTTTGTAAATATGAGGAAATGGTTTCTCTTTTGTCATATGGAGGAATAATTAATACTTATCTTTCTCATGTTGCTGTGAGAATCATAAGACGTGTTACCTATGTAACAGAGTATAGGCCTACCTTAGAGATTTTGTGGGTTTGGTTCCAGACCACTACAGTCCAGTGAATATTGCAATGAAGGGAGTCACATGAATTTTTTGGTTTCCTAAAGTATATAAAAGTTATATTTACTCTCTACTGTAGTATATGAAATGTGCAATAGCATTGGGTCTAAAAATATATACATTTAAAAATACTTTATGCTATCATATGCAGATCATCATCTGACAACTCACAGTACCACACACCTTCAATTTTTAAAAAAATGCAGTATCTGCGAAACACAATACAGCAAAACACAGTAAGGTGAGATATGCCTGTATGTGCGTCGAGTAAATACTGCATGACGCTGAGAGGTAAACGTGCATGTCCTATACCTTTGCAAAAATCACTGTCAGCATTTGGCAAGTGTTTGTAGTTACCGTATTTTCCTGTTCTGTAGTGTGTGCTCAGTAAATGATCATTACGGTTATTAAATGAGCAAAGTTTACAAATAGCACAACTTTAAGGTGTTTGAATGCTTGCTTCCCATCTTGTTTGCACTGGTCCTATTTTATTACAGTTACCTTCTTAGTAAGAATTATTCTAATATAATAAAGGGCTTTTCTGGACGTTTAATAAACATCTTTGCTCTAAACAAATTCCTGTTTGAAAACACTGTGCTAACAGTTATCTCAGACAGCCTTCAATTCCATTTTCTCCCTTCAGAACAACGATTGTCTCCTGGTCCTTCCTCCCTGTGAGAACTGTGAAGTGCCTTGCATATTTAAATAGCTGGAAGTCAAGAAGTACACTGAAAATTTTCCTCAAAGTGTCACGTGCTTGCCATTACATGTAGGAGTGTGTTGGGTTTTGATGTAATTTCTTCCTTGCTCTTTGGGATATAAAGACTCTTTAAGTGTTGCTCCATAATTGTCAAAGATTAACCTTGACTGTCCTGTAGGCCTTTACCTCTGTTTGACAATTTGATGTTTCCTTAAATGCTTTGTGTCCATTCATGAGGGCGATGGTTTCATTTGAAATGCTGCAGTCACCAGGGAGAAGCTCTTGTGCTCTCTCCTGATTGGCCAGCCTCCCCTCTGCCTCCTGTTGCTATGGTGCCCAGCAGAGTAACTTCCTTGCCCTGTACAAGTAGGAGGCTCGGTCTCCATGGATACCCCACTCTGAGACTGTACTCCACGGAGAGATGAGCTGAGCTGCACATACTGTATTTCTGCACAAGACATACCCCAGCCTGTGGTGGGAGGCTGTTTGCAGAGGCAGTGTTTGCCATGAAAGTCTACGGAGCTTATCTTCTAAGTAAGTCATATTAGTCACAGTAAGTAAATAATTATATTGGATCCCAGAGGATATGTTCTTTGTGTATATGTGTGTGCTAAGTTACTTGTGGTAGGCTAAAAATGTAGTCTGGAAAAAAATTTTCAACTCTGTCTGCCTTTCAGATATCCTGAATGCAGAGTCTGAAACTAAACTTTGAAAAATACACACCTATATTGTTTTAAATACCCCTTGTCATTTGTGAATCTGCCGTTTGAGGCAAAGGGGAAAAGATGGACATGGATGATAACATTTTAGAATGCTCTCCTAACTCTTAGCCTTGCATGCTGCATTTGTAAATGCAGAGCTTGTCCTTACCCAGTGACGTGCTGTGGGAATAGATGAGCGCAGGCACAATTAATGCTAATTGGCCCTGCACAAAGTGTGCAATGGGGCCTCTGTGTAGGCTGAGACTCGATGTATTTATTATCAAGAGTGATCTTGCTTATGTGCTCATCTCTGCCAGTTCACCATGGAAATTATTCAGAGACCATCTCTCTAACCAATTTTAATTTATTTTTCTCATATAGTGCTCAGGAAAAATTCAGAAACTCTTCAGGTCCATGGAATTGGGATGGGGAAGAATTTTGTGTTTATTAATGATTACTTCCACTTTATTGTACCTTCCAAGAGCATAAGGGTTGGGTTTGCAATGTTGTAAAACACATGAGTCATCTTAGAGCAGTTTTCATCTGCTGGGTGAATGATTAATGCCTGTGGTGTTAAAATTAATGAGTGGAAACAAAAGACTATATGTATGGTTACCCCAACTTTAGTTCGGTAATTCTAAAATTACATTAAATTAGATCTTCAGACTGTCCAATAGGTAGCTGGCGTCTAGCAGCTCTAGACAAAAAGCAGAATATACACTGTACTGGTGTAAGAGTGATTCATTTTTAGTTATATAGAACAGTGAGCACAGAGTGTCACACTAGATTGTAAATGTCTTATTTTCTGTACTCATGACTAACCATTCATGCAGAGGAGAACTGGTGTAATGTCATCTCTTCCAGCTGTTAGTCATGGTTCAATTTTAATTGCCCCAAATGGTGAAAAGTTACCGCCCTTTGAGGATGTGAATGTCCTGGTGACTCCTCTGGCTCTGATTTTGTCACTGAGGCCAGGCTTTAGGTCACTGTCTTAATATTTTTATAAATATAATTTCCACTCATCAAAGGGGCAGCAGACAAATAAAGGTTCATGATACACTCTGTAGTGATCATGGCTTTAAAGACATGGAAACAATGTCGATGACACTTCCTGCAAAGTTTTTCACCTCATTAGTTATGGCTCAGCTGGTAAAGAATCTGCCTGCAATGCGAGAGACTTGGGTTCGAACCCTGGGTTGGGAAGATCCCCTGGAGAAGGGAAGGGCTACCCACTCCAGTATTCTGGCCTGGAGAATTCCATGGACTGTACAGTCCATGGGGTTGCAAAGAGCTGGACACGACTGAGCGACTTTCACTTTCACTTCTGGTATTATGGGCTCCATTTCCCATCTTCAGTGTGTATTTGACAAATTCTCCTGCCCATCTCTGCAAAGCAGCAGAGTTTTTTTTCAGCCTCAAAATACTGGAATTTGCTGTCTGTTTCCTCATCTATATCAGTTCAGTTCAGTCGCTCAGTTGTGCCCGACTCTTTTCGACCCCATGAACCGCAGCACACCAGGCCTCCCTGTCCCTCATCTATATAACAAACTAATAATAGTACCTATGACATAAGGCTACTTTGAAAATTCAGTGACATCTTCAGTAGCACATGACATATACTAAATAGTCACTACTGTTGTACTATGATTACTGTAAGCATCGTTATCATCATTTTTACAATGGCTTGTAGTTAAGGGAGAGTATATCGAAGAGCTTGAACAGTTCTTTGGTTTGATTCCATTCAGCCTATCAAATTTCCTAGCAAATACTGAGAACCTAACCGTGTGCTTGGTGCTTGGTTTTCTGATGGGAATTATGACATTCAATGCACTTGAAAATGTAGACAACAAAACAAAACGTGAGATGTGCAGTAGTTTTTTCTTTTCAGATGTGTGGCTTTCTGTTTTTGTCAAATGACCGTATCTAGATCTACATAATGAAATGTTTACTAATTCATTTTGCTGCCACTAACAGATATGTAAGAGTCCACAGCAGATATGTAAGCTAAAAGGGGCTGGGCTGTAGCTAAGTGTAGTTAATAGTTATACCTTGAATTAAAAATGTGACATTTAAAAACTTAGGTTCAGATTCTAAGCTCACTTCCTTTCCTGAAAAGTTTTCCATTCAGAGTGCAATAAGTGACATATTTTGAATGAGAGCAGTTTCATTAAGTTGAGTTTTGGGAGTGATTAGAAAGGAAAGGAAGGGAAATGATTGATTAATCTGTATAAAAATAGGCCCCATGCTGGGGTTTTTCCTTTTGCACTAATCCTCTGTGACATCTAAACCAAAAAAAAGAGTAAAACCAATGCCATATGTGCAGAGCCTGCTGGTGCTGATTTTAAAACGCATGAAGAGTTGACCCAGATAATATTTTGCGGTTTTATTTTCATTACAATGTCATTTTCATTTTCCATTTCTTCTTTCTGGCATGTTCTCTTCCTTCCATCTGTTTGCCCTGGAAAGAACATGGCATGTGGAATAAGGGCTATACCAATTTGCCTGAATGGAAAAAAAGGGGCGGACATTTGTAGAAGGCGATTTAATATGAGGTCTCTAGAGGTTGGGGACCTGGGACTCACTATCTGTCCAAACATAGA
Organism: Cephalophus harveyi; assembly: GCA_006410635.1. Classification (NCBI taxonomy): domain Eukaryota; kingdom Metazoa; phylum Chordata; class Mammalia; order Artiodactyla; family Bovidae; genus Cephalophus; species Cephalophus harveyi. Next base: position 271,631 of record SJYT01055759.1, on the reverse strand, counting down.
ACTAAATATATTTTGCTAAACCTAATTTCAGATGCAATATCAGGTAATGAAGCTAGAATAAGCCTTCTCTTGGAATATTTCAAGGCAAAAATCAAATCCATAGCAACATCCCACTAGCACGGCGACCTTTTATCGATATAACACTGGTCTGTGACCAACATAATCCCCACTTTCCTTTTCCTCTGTGTTTAGTCAGACAGGCACACGCTCCCATGATGCACAATTTGTCGAGCGTTTGTTAGGTGACCGGTGCTGCTGTCATGAGTTGGGGGTCACGTCCTTCTGTTGACATCTGAGGAGCATTCTGAGGTCTCAGTTGGCAGTTCTGTTTGCTGAGTCCTTCTTTATCCGAGGGAGTTTACAGCAGTTTCAGAGGGAGGGGTGTTCTTGACCTGTGTGGCGGCAACGTTATTAGGGAAACTGGATCTTCCTGCAGTTTTGGCTTCTTGTGCTCACCCCTGTGGCTGAGATAACGCAGGCTCTGCAAGCCTCTGCCAGGAAGATCTGATTTCTGCCCCGGCGACTGATGGGCCTGACTGTTCTTGAGAGATGGAGGCTGTGCCTGAACCTGATCCTGGGTTCCTACCTGACTTCAGTGCTTTCCCCCGGTGTTTGCAGGGGAAGCAGAGGATCAGGCTGAGAGGCTTTGGTCCTCCTTAGTGCAGTAGAGAGCAGTAGTTCGGGATCTGTGGGCAATGCCGTGGTCTCCTATATGGCCAATCCCAGCTTGCCAGGGATGGTGGAGGGGTTTTGTCTGTGCAGAACTGGGGCCTTCTTGAGTTTGGGATGAGAGTCTCCAGCTTTGCGTTTCCATCCTTTCTTTTCTCTCCTGTCTCAGTCACCACTTCACAGATCTGAACCCAGCGTGTGCATGTGTGCTAAGCTGCTTCGGTCGTGTCTGACTCTTTGCAACTCCATGGGCTGTAGCCCGTCAGGCTCCTCCGTCCATGGGATTCTCCAGGCAACCCAGTAATGCTCCTCACTGGTTGTTTCAGCAACTCTTTATTGATGTGCCAGCCAGTGAGCCAGGCACCGGAATACAACAGTAAACCAGGGGCGCCACATACATGTGTGATGAGATGTGTTTCTGGGGAAAGTGCTGAGTCCCCTGAGTACACCCAGGAGGACCGTGGAACCCAGACTTTGGGATTCTGGGAAGGGTCTCAGGGAAGTAATGCTAGATTGACACTTATAAAGGGTAAAACTAGGTTTTTAAGTGTGAAAACACTCAGGGATCTGAATTTTACATGCCACTGCTGTTAACTTTAGTACTATGTACTTCCTTGTTACGTTTTACCTGCTAAGTCATGTCTCACTTTTTTAAGACCCCCATCAACTGTAGCCCACCAGGCTCCTCTGTCCATAGGATTTCCCAAGCAAGATAATGGAGTAGGTTGCCATTTCCTCCTCCAGGGAATCTTCCTGACCCAGGGCTTCAACCCAAGTCTCCTGCGTTGGCAGGTGGATTCTTTACCACTGAGCCACCAGGGAAGCCACATGTACTTCCTTGGGAGTTTTTAAAAAGTTCTATTGTCATGGTTACCATGTTGTAGTTAACGTGACTCTTTCTCTACTAGGATGTGAGCCTCTTTAGGATGTGGACCATGTTTTTCCCCTTCTTTTCTTCCTTCTTTCATTCTTTCCATCCCCCGCATTTTGTTTTTTATTTTAAATTATTTATGCTGCCTTATTTCTTTCTTTTTAAATATTATGTATTTAATATACTGCCCATAAAGAACAGATATAACATATGTAAGCTATGCCGTACTGTGCCATGCTAAGTTGCTCAGTCGTGTCAGACTCTTTGTGACCCCATGGACTATAGCTCACCAGGCTCCTCTGTCCATGGGATTCTCCCGGCAAGAATGCTGGAGTGGGTTTCCATTCCCTCCTCCAGGGGATCTTCCCGGCCTAGAAAGCCAATCCACATCTCTTCAGTTCAGTTCAGTCGCTCAGTCATGTCCGACTCTTTGCAACCCCATGAATTGCAGCATGCCAGGCCTCCCTGTCCATCGCCAACTCCCGGAGTTCACTCAGACTCACATCCATCGAGTTGGTGATGCCATCCAGCCATCTCATCCTCTGTCATCCCCTCTCCTCCTGCCCCCAATCCCTCCCAGCATCAGAGTCTTTTCCAATGAGTCAACTCTTCGCATGAGGTGGCCAAAGTACTGGAGTTTCAGCTTTAGCATCATTCCTTCCAAAGAACACCCAGGACTGATCTCCTTTAGAACGGACTGGTTGGATCTCCTTGCAGTCCAAGGGACTCTCAAGAGTCTTCTCCAACACCACAGTTCAAAAGCATCAATTCTTCGGTGCTCAGCTTTCTTCACAGTCCAACTGTCACATCCATACATGACCACTGGAAAAACCATAGCCTTGACTAGACATCTCCTGTATTTGCCGGTGGGTTCTTTACTGCTAGTGCCACTTGGAAAGCCCGTATATAAGCTATAGAGAATAATAATAAAGCACGCACTGTGACCTGCCTTCTGCTGTAAGAATTACCACCACTGAAGCTGCCTCCAGGCTCTTCCAGATCCCATTCTCGGCCTTTTCCCAGAGGTAACCACTACATTGAAATGTGTGTTTTATCAATTCCTTTCATTTTAAAAATAATCTCTATCACCTTAAGTATGTGCCCCTACAAATATGTTGGAGCCCAAGGGCAAACTTTAAACATGGAGCCATTTGCCTTTGTGCTCACCCTCAGTCGCACAGGGCCTAGAACTTAAGAGGTCCTCACTGGATGTTTGTGGACAGATAGACATGCCCTTCTAGAGCCTGGAAGATACCTTTGTGATGCTGTTCACCAAAGAGATACTGGAATTCGGTTTTAGTCTGTTCCTTTTGAGCCTTGTTGGTTTTGTTCCTTTGGGATGCTTATGGATGTAGGTCACAGAAATGAGTCACATACTGTCTGTTTGTTTGGGGAGACTTCCTACTTGGGCTTCCCTGGTGGCTCAGTGGTAAAGAATCCACCTGCTAATGCAGGAGACGTGGGTTGGATCCCTGAGTCAGGAAGATCCCCTAGAGAAGAAAGAGGCAACCCGCTCCAGTATTCTTGCCTGGGAAATCTCACGGACAGAGGAGCCTGGCTGGCTACAGTCCATGGGGTTGCAAAGAGTCAGACACGACTTAGCAACTAAACACCAAACAACTTCCTACTTAGCCTCTTCGTTTCACTGCCATGCAAACAACTGTCCAGTGGTCCTAAAGAGAGTGGCCTTCATGTTTTTTTTCATAATCTGCTTTGCCCTTCCATTCCATTGTGGCTTTTCTTAGAACAGTGTGGAATGAGGAGGAGAGAGGTGGAGAGACTAAGGAACAGTGAGTACACTTGAATTAAAAGTTAACTTGCGTTGGGGGGTGGGGCAGAGGAGCCAGGCAAGCAAAGGGTTGGCGGGGGAACGCGTGCTTCGTGCCAGACGTCACTTTGAGTTGAGAGCCTGGGGAAGGTTCCATTAAACAAATCCATGGAAATGCAGAGCATAATTTGTGTGCAGAGCATAATCTGATGGTGAGAGAGCTTCATTCTTTTTAAATGCCAGGCACCACACAAGAACCAGCAGAGAACATTTCCAGGGGGACATTCAAAAACATTTTGTTCAGAAGCTTGAGAGTCTCAGTAGTTTTCAGTGGGTTAAACAATGGGGTGAGGTGACCTTTGGAGCTTGCTGCTGGGAGCTCAGCTTGTTTGCAGAATGCCTGGCCTCTGCCCAGGGAGCACCCAGCCCTGAAGGCACAGTGGGAGCATGGCATCTGGGTGAAGTCCCCTCCCCAGAGGTACCAGGCTCTGCTGGCCTTGATCAGGTGTCCCAGGGCAAGAGTGCAAGAGCTGGTTCACCTACCTCACACCTGCTTTCCTCCTAGCCCGTCCCTCCGCTCATCCAGATATCTCTTTTGTGTTGCCAGGTCCTTGCCAGAAACATTTCCATGTGACTTCATTTTTCCCTCTCTCCCCTATTCTCACTTTAGTTTCTTGAACACAAGTCTGAATTTAAACAAACCCCGTGGGACCTTTCATTGCTCCATTTGCTTGCTTTTGTTCTAACACTCTGTACAGATGCCAGGAATTGCCAGAATTTACCCAGCTTGTTTGTTTTTATTTTGTTGACATTTGTGCTTGCAAATAAAAAATATTTGCATTAAAGATTGACTGTGTGCTCAGTTGCTCAGTCATGTCTGATTCTTTGTGACCCCATGGACTGTAGCCTGCCAGGCTCCTCTGTCCATGGAATTTTCCGGAGAAGAATACTGGAGTGGGTTGCCATTTCCTTCTCCAAGGGATCTTCCTGACCCAGGGATCAAACCTGGGTCTCCTGCATTGACAGGTGGATTCTTTACTACTGCACCAGCTGGGAAGCCCCCTTACAGCTTACTCTCCAGAAAATATTACACAGTGGTGAAGGTAGCATTGATCTTGGAGCATGGTCAATCCATTCTGATTAGAGAATTCAATTTTTCACATAGTCCTCGGGCCATATGAGAAACCTTTTTTCCTTTCGTTTGGCAGAGATAATTACTGTTTCTTTTTTTTCCTCTCTTTGATTGTGTGGAAAACATACATGTGGCCATTTCAGTTCTTTTGTGTGGGTAGCACTGCGGTCAAGTGTGTAACATAAGATCAACATGAATGTGTTAGTCGCTCAGTTGTGTCTGACTCTTTGCGATCCCATGGACTGTAGCCCGTTAGACTCCTCTGTCCATGTAATTCTCCAGGCAAAAATACTGGAGTGGGTTTCCATTCCCTTTTCCAGGGGATCTTCCCAACCCAGGGGTCAAACCTGGGTCTTCTGCATTGCAGGCAAATTCTTTACCATCTGAGCCACCAGGGAAGCCCAGTGTAAGATGAGGTGTCTCTTAATATTTAACTTGCTCTGTGCTTTTCCTATTTTAAATCTTTTTGTACAACTGGGGTTTTAAATGATTTTGAATCTATGCAGTTAACTTTGTGAACCTAAGAGCTATGTGGAGAGGAACTCTGTAGGCAGGGATCTTTCCCCCTTAGATACAGCCCAGCTCCGAACTGTTAACAGTCACCTGCCTGGCCTTCCCACCTCCAGTCCCTCCTACAGATTTCACTGCTGCAAGATCTCCATAAAACATCAGTCTGTTCATAATAAGGCCCTGTTCAAAACTCGCCATGGCTCCCTCTTGCCTTCAGAGTAAAGGTCCTTGTTATTGTTGTTCAGTCGCTATGTCATGTCCAACTTTCTGCAGCACGCCAGGCTTCCCTGTCCTTCACTATCTCCCAGAGTTTGCTCAAACTCATGTCCATTGAGTCAGTGATGCCATCCAACCATCTCATCCTCTGCCTCCCTCTTTTCCTTTTGCCTTCAATCTTTCCCAGCATAGGCCCTTAGCATAGCTTTACATTCTTCAGCTCTCTTCAACTCACCTTTGTGGCTGCATTTTCTCATCTGATCACTGTATCCCAGCCAAAGAAGGGGTTCAATATATTCTAAATATGCCCTGTGTTTTCCTTCCTCTGGGTTTCAGTTCATACCACCCCCTTCACCGAAAGTCTGCTCCCTTCTGTACCCCCAGCACTTGATCATGTTCTCCCAACTGCTCAAGGCATCTCTCCCTTGACATTGTCCCTGCCCTCTTCTGCTCACATAGCCGAGAGGATTTCTTCCTCTTCTGTGGTCTCCTAATGCCCTCTCTGTGTCTTGCACTCAGCATGTCCTCTCAGCTCCTAGTTGTTTGTCTCTGAAGCTCATCTCCTCTTGAGAAGAGCCTTGAGCCCTGGAACCATACTCCTCCTTGTTCCCTCTCCCGAGTGCCTGTGCACAGCTCAACACACATTTGAGTTGAATGCTATCATTTTGGTCTCCAGTTCTTAGATCATTGTGAAGTCTGATGACAAGGTCCCGAGCAGAGTGGACAAAGAAGAAAGCCAACTCTGGAGTCAGACTGACCAGCTCTGCTGTTACCAGCTCCGTCACTTGGAGCAAGTTTCATCACCACTCAGAACCTCAGTTTCTTCTTTTACACCTTGTATGTCTTTAGAACATATGTCTTTCAGTTCAGTTCAGTTCAGTCGCTCAGTCGTGTCACTCTTTGCGACCCTGTGAATCGCAGCACGTGTAAGCGTCTTCTAATTTCATGGCTGCAGTCACCATCAGCAGTGATTTTGGAGCCCAAAATAATAAAGTCTGACACTGTTTCCACTGTTTCTCCATCTATTTCCCATGAAGTGATGGGACCAGATGCCATTTAGATTCAAGAAAATATCAGAGGTAGGTGAAGCAGGCTTTTAGTACACAGCGGCTAGTAACGTTCGTGTCTGACTGTCATCTGTTGTATTGGTTATCCCTTAAGGTCTGTGTAGTCTCTAGTCTGCCATCAGCACCAGGCCGTCCATGCTTTCATCTGTGTCATTGATAAAGCATGTTAAATAGGATAAGGGCAGATACAAAGCCAGGTGACACGTTGCTGGAGATTTCCCTCGAGGTTGGCAGGCAATCCATTAGTCAGCATCCTCTGGGTCCTGAGCTGTGCTGTCATCCCGCTCCCGTGGCCGCCTTGTTCAGAAGACTTTCCGAAGTGCTGTGACTAATTGCCTGCTGGATTCCAGGTAACCCATTTATGTGGCCGCCCCAAATCATAACTCCGCCAGGAAAAGAATGAAACTTTTTTATGACTATAGTCATATGACTTCTCTTTCTGGCTTCTACTTACCTTATGAAGGGACCCTGCCTACAGTTTTACTGGAGATCAACACCAAATGTAGCAGTTTGTGATTTCCAGGATTTATCTTTTCTCTGCTCTGATAACCTCTGTACTTTTTGTTCATCACCAGCCAGCTACGTCTCTTCCTTTCTGATTTCCCCCAAATTGGAGGTATTTCCACAATCATATCTGTAAGTTCTTTTGTACCTTCCTTCATTCAGTAAATATTCTTCCAAGTCTCCCCTGTCAGGTACAGTGTTTAGTTTTGGGGGATACAGTGATGAACAAGACAGAGGTCTTCCCAAACGGCATGGTTTTTGCATGCTAAATTTGGGGCTGAAAACCTGAATTTTAAGAAATTTAGGCATATGGGTAGGTAGGCATGTGTGTGTATTCAGTTACTTCAGTCGTATCTGACGCTATGCAGCCCTGTAGACCATAGCCCACCAGGCTTCTCTGTCCGTGGGATTCTCCAGGCAAGAATACTGAAGTTGGTTGCCATGCCCTCCTCCAGGGGATTTTCCCGACCCAGAGATCAAACCCACATCTCCTGCATTGCAGGTGGATTCCTTACCACTGCCACCACCTGGGAAGCCCTATTGGTAGGTAGGATTGGAGGGAATATTTATCCTATCTGTAAAGAGCAACAGGCTGTTAACCCAAACTGACAGGAGAAAAAGAGGAAGGTAACTCAGTCGAGAGCGTTTCCAGGCGCCCTTGCTGAATACTCAGTATGGAGGAACTTTCAGTGTTATGAAATCTTTCAAGGCCATAGCAGCTAATGTGTATTCAGTGCTGCATTAGACACAGGTGCAGTCATAAAGGAGCCCTCAAGGAGCTGACAATGGGCTGGGAAATTACAGACGGTTGCAGTGCAATGAAATGAATGCTCATTAAAATTCTGGGTGGGGTGAGAGCATAAAGGAAGGGCTTCTGATCTCTTTCCTGAAGGAGTTAAAGGTTAAGGCTAAGCTGAGACCTGAAGAACAGGTAGTAGTTAGCCAGGCCCAGAGGGAAAGAAAAATCATCCTTCCAGGTGGAGGGAACAGCTTTTGTGAAAACTGGGAGTCCAGAGATGGTTGTGCTGCCTTCCAGAAATGTCGATGGTTCCACCAGCCGGGGTGCAGTTGTGGCAGTCAGGACAGATTCTGTGGATGGCTTGTAGATTATGCATTGGACTTTATCTTCAGGACACGAGCACCATTAAGGGTTTCAACAGGGGAATCACCTAATGAGATTTATGCTCTGGAGCAGCCTGGAAGATGGAATGCTCCGGGCCATGACGAGCAGCTGGATTACAGTGGGTGGTGGTTTCGTAATTCTGGCAAGAAATGATCGTGGCCTGGGGTGGAGCGTTCAGGATGGGAAGAAGCAGACAGATCACGGAAGTTACTACAGACAGATTTGAGTAGATGGCTGCAATCTATAGTTAAATATTGAAAACCAGAGTCATTTACTGTAGTGGTTCTCAGACTTTAGCATGCTTAAATATTGAAAACCAGAGTCATTTACTGTAGTGGTTCTCAGACTTTAGCATGCATAAAACATCGCCTGGGCATTTGTAAAAGTGTGTGTTACGGGAATGACTTGAGGAAATGTCAGTGGGCAGATTTGGGATGTGAGTCAAGAATCTGTGTTTTCAGCAAGTGTCCAGGTGACATTGATGCAGACGGGCCTCAGACCTCACTGTCAAAAGCCCCTCTCTATGAGAGGTTTTAAACTGGCAGTCTCTGAAGCATATCCATGATAGTTAACTTCTCATTTAAGAATGAAGTGTCAATCCTATTTTTAAAAATTTATGTATTTAATTATTTATTTTTGGCTGTGCTGAGCCTTCGTTGCTGCACCGGCTTTTTCTCTGGTTGCCGTGGGGGCTTCTCTTGTGGAGCACAGGCTCTAGGGCGCTGGGGCTTCAGTAGTTGCGGCCCTTTGAGTTATTGCAGTCCCAGGCGCTAAAGCACAGGCTCCATAGTTGTGGCTCACAGGCTTAGCTGCTCTGACGCATGTGGGATCTTCCCGAATCAAGGATGGACCCATGTCTCCTGCGTGGGCAGGCAGATGCTTTACCCCTGCACCATCAGGGAAGCCCAGTCCTATTATTTTTGTTGAGAATAGGTGAATGGCTCAGCCTGATGAGTTCAGGTGCTAAAAATATTTTTTAAAGAGCTGCCCCCTGGCTAGTGTGGTCTGTGTTCACTAATTGTTTGCTCTCTGGTAAGAGATGCCGGGCTTCCCAGGTGGCTCGGCGGTAAGGAATCCACCTGCAATGCAGGAGATGCGAGTTTGATTCCTGAGTTGGGAAGATCCCTGGAGGAGCAAATGGCAACCCACTTCATTATTCTTGCCTGGGAAATCCCATGGACAGAGGAGCGTGCTGGGCTACAGTTCATGGAGTCATGGAGTCAGACATGACTTAGTGACTAAAACAAGGGAGGCAGAACAGAGGGTGATAATCTTATTAAGACTCCTACAGCAGATGGTTTGTAAATGAATTTTCAAAGGTTTCAGCAAGCCCTTTGCTTGAGCAAGCCAGCAACCACTTACGAGGAAAATAAAAATCTCCCAGCTCTTAGTGCAGGTGTGCATTCTTAATGTTCGGGGCATATTTTGATGTGTATTATTGTGGTATTTCTCAAGCTTAAATGTCCACCTTCAAATCCCAGCTTCACTATATATAAGCTGTGTAATCTTGAGCAAGTTACCTGTTCTCTCCTTCTGTCATCTGTAAAATGGGAGTAAAATTGTACCTGTCTCATAGACTTGATATGTATTAAATGAGAACACGTGTACAGCACATTGACAGCGTGTGAACATAATAAGCCATTTCTAATCATTACTGAGATCTGTAATAAACTCATCACTTGAATTAGAGTTTCATCATGTAGTAAAGTCTTCACCTTCTTATTTAAGTCATGGTGCTTTAGAAAAACACATTTATGGCATCCATATGCAGGAATGCTTTGAGAAACTTAATATTTAGCAACACATACCAAACATGGGGTTAAGTCAGCCAATAAGTAATAATGCTGAATATTAATACATGAATAGTAATATTAATGCACTTATCACAGTCCCCATTATGTCACTGAATCTTTACAACGGTCCCATACAACCAGCATGGGATCCCTATTTTGAGTGAGGAAACTGAGTCGTAAAGAGATTAATCAATAATGGCACCCCACTCCAGCACTCTTGCCTGGAAAATCCCATGGATGCAGGAGCCTGGTAGGCTGCAGTCCATGGGGTCGCTAGGAGTCGGACACGACTGAGCGACTTCACTTTCACTTTTCACTTTCATACACTGGAGAAGGAAATGGCAACCCACTCCAGTGTTCTTGCCTGGAAAATCCCAGGGATGGGGGAGCCTGGTGGGCTGCCGTTTCTGGGGTCACACAGAGTCGGACACGACTGAAGTGACTTAGCGACTAGCGAAGGTCACACTGGCATTAAATGAAAGATCAGATATCTTCTCTCAGAACCCACCAATGCTAGACTCTGCTTTTAACCACAGACATTAAATACGTACTATCAGTTAGATGAAGCACAGTTAGTAACACTCAGTATTATGCCAAGTAAAATCAGAAATTGACTCATTTTGAGTGTGAAATATGTAAAAAATTATTCCCAAAATGTATGCTGTGGTGCGTAGCTATATTTTAAATCAGAGGCAAGCCTGCTGCTCTGTTTCTCAGAGGCAGCCATTCAGGAAGCCGATACATGTGATCTCAGTCAGAGGGTGTATTAGAACGATTCCCAAGTTTAGTGTTCAGAGACCTGAAGGGCTTATTAAAATATGGGCTTCCCAGGTGGCTCAGCGGGTTAAGAGTCTGCCTGCAATGGAAAAGACACAGGAGACATGGGTTCGATCCCTGGGTCGGGAAGATCCCTGGGAGGAAGGCACAGCAACTCCCTCCAGTATTCTTACCTGGAGAATCCCATGAACAGTGGAGCCTGGTTGGCTATGGTCCATGTGGTCGCAAAGAGTTGGACACGATTGAAACGACTGAGCATGCACCCCTGCCTCTGAGTTGCTGACTCTGTAGGTCTGGAGTTGCTGACTCTGTAGGTCTGGGGTGGGGCCTGAGAATCTGCATGCCTGATAAGTTCCCAGGTGATGCTACTGCTGCTGGTTTGGAACCACACTGTGAAAACCACTGTCTTAGAGGAATGAGAAGACGGTTGGTGACTTTAGGGGCAGAGGATGGTTTAAAGTCTACCCTATAATCACCAGACCTGTTTCACCAACCTAATTATTTAAATTCACAAAGATATTCCAAAGCAACAGAATGTAGCTTGTAGATGCTTAGATGGAGATCAGAAGATGGTCATCTTTACTTCGGTTTTAACATTTCTAGAGTAGGGTAGTTGCTTTCTAATGTAGAGACTTTTATATAGTAGCTCCCCCTTCTCTAAAGCAGTGGGACCTGATTTAAGACTCAGCTATGTATTCAAATGGAGAAGGAAATGGCAACCCACTCCAGTACTCTTTCCTGGACAATCCCATGAATGGAGGAGCCTGGTAGGCTACAGTCCATGGGGTCTCAAAGAGGCGGACACGACTGAAAGACATCACTTCACTTACATATTCAGAACTTCACCTGTGATGCAAACCCAGCATTTTGTCTTAAAACTAGGTACTTAACTATTAATAAGTTCTGGGCTGTGTTAAGCCATTACATGTCCCCCTCCTCTGCCCTTTGAGAGGCAAGGGCTTTCTCCCTCTATGAGGTTGTATGCACAGTCCAGTAAACTCTGGGTTGGTTTCTCACATTCATGGACTGTTCTCGTTGTCTAAGTTAAAGGGCGAGGTCATGGAGTGACCTAAGCTAAACCCAGTAGGACATCAGGTGATTCTTGAGATTTTAGGACTACCCCAGGTCAGAATGACGCTAGAAAGGATCACCTTGGGCATGTTAGATCCTAAAATTGGGACAGGGTAAAGCAGAGTCTAGTTTTATGTTTAACTCTTGATTCTTCATAACAATGAGAAGGAAGAAATATAATGACAAACGTGTAAGCACAAGTGACCCACAGAGCATTTTCTTTTGTCCATGGAATATATAACATAGAAGTAGATTTACTGAGTTGATATTTTTCTTTGGAGGATTTGAGCCTCTGGAAATGCAAGTGGATGCTTTATCAGAATGGAAAACGTAGCTAGAGGAGTAGCTGAAATTAACCGAACTAATTTTCTCATCATCAGAAGAATTAAGACCTAAATTATGGAATAAGTCATACAGCGGACTATTATACAGTTGTCAAATGAATGTACTATAACTATATGGAGTATTTTAGCAACATAATTTTGAGTGAAAATTTTCCCAAATACTATACATATCATGATAACCTGTTTATTAAAAAGTGAAAGATGAAACAAGAAAAAAAAATTGCCATTTGGAAATTCAAATAGATGTGATCGCTCTTTGTAAAAATGAAAACCTGGAAATGGTGAACGGGCGATAGGAAGAAGTAGATGTAAGTTGGTATCGACCATCTGGTGTTTGTGATGAGGGTGGTTTCTTCATTTATTATAATATTAACTGTGAAGAAATAAACAAAAACATGAAGAAACCAGTTAGAAAATAAAAATAAAGGTAGACTTGCATGAGTCTAAGAGGAGTATGTATCAAGAACCAAGGAATTTTATTAATCCAGTTCTGTGCCTCTGAGACTCATGTTTCAATGCGGACAGCAGGTGAGAAAATAGCTTTCTGGGTTTCAGAGAAAATAACACAGCCCCACTCTGAAGGTCCAGGCTTCGGTCCACGCAGCCCTGTAACCTCAAGTCTTGGCCACTGCCTCTCACCTTGTCTCAGACGGTGCAGCTTATCCACGGGGATCACTAAGGAGGGGTGAGATCAGTAGATCATCGAAGATGGTCAGTAGAGTCACTTCAGACAAAATTAAAGGCTACAGTGTCCCTGGAGTAGGAAAAACATAGATGTTTCCTTTTCTTTCCTATCCACCTGCCTGAGAAAGGTCACATTTCCGTGTTTTCTCAGAGAAGCAAGGGTCGGGGTTCTAGAAATGGAAAGATCTGCATCCAACCAAACTTTGGGGATGTGTCCTAGAAGGATTTTGAACTCACCTGGGTCTAAACTGCCTTGATGGGCTCGTTCCGATGCCGCTTCCGCTCCCCGCGCAGCGGCTCCCCCGCGCAGCGCAGCGCTGTGTCTCCTCCTGCCGCCCCTTCACCCTGGACGCCCATCTGCACACTCCTCCCGCCGCAGTCTCGGATAGTCGGGAATAGTTTCCAGAGCTCGCTGGTTCACTGAGCATCTCCTGGAATCGTAATCCTTCCAGTAGGCAACAGTGTTCTCCTTTGTTGACCTCTCTTAGCGCCTAATGTATCTCCGTCCCGAGAAGTTTGCCTCTCTGAAGAAACAGGTTTCAGCATCTCAACATGACGTTTGCTAGGTGCGCAAAGGAACTGACGAAATCTTGCCCTCGTGGAGATGCTGCATCCTGAGTGTGTGTTTGTGACCCCCGACCCTGCGAGAAGGCTCGATGGTTAGCTCTCTGTTTAGCGTGCTTGAGGCTTTCCTGTGAAATTGGAAGATTGAGTCAATACAGCCCGGGTCTGAGGATTTACTCAATTTAGAATCTAAAGGGAGGAGGCAGAATCTTTATCATCCTCTGGGAAAATCTTGTTTATTTTCTTGCTTGTTTTGAATCCTTGCTCATGACTACACCCCACACTACAGCCTCACCTCACTCCTGCTCTGTGCTCCCCACCCCGCTCCGTCTCTTTGCTCCCCACCTCACTCCTGCTCCGTGCTCCCCACCTCACTCCTGCTCAGTGCTCCCCACCTCACTCCTGCTCTGTGCTCCCCACCCTGCTCCGTCTGTGTGCTCCCCACCCCGCTCCCTCTCTGGGCTCCTCACCTCTCTCCTGCTCTGTGCTCCCCACCTCACTCCTGCTCAGTGCTCCCCACCTCGCTCCCGCTCTGTGCTCCAAGTCCTCTCCGACTGGGCCCATTGTGTATTGGGACTCAGGATTCAGAGAGGGAGATCGTGAGAAGAAAAATCAAAATAAAAGCAGTATTTTAAAGTTCTTACCAAGCGCCAGGCCCTACTTTCTACAGGCTTTACCTACGCTAGTTTACACAACCCTTCGAACAGCTCTGTAAGAGAGCTGCCCTTAGCATCCTCTGTCCGTAGAAGGCGCAGAGAGGCCGAGTGCCCTTCCCAAGGCCACACAGCTAGTAACGGAGGCTGCTGAACTGTACCACCGCGTAAAAAGTGAAGAGAAACAACTTCCTGGGGATCGAAAATGCTAGAGAGAGAGAGAGAGGATAAATTCTTCAGGAATTTATCCTGAAGACATCCAGGTGAAAGGATGTCAAAACATTCGAAGTGGAGCAAGGCCAAGTGCTGACGAGATCCAGTGATGTAGTTGGAGGCAGATGGTTCAGTGCAGTGAAGAGGAAGGTCGGGGCTGCAGCGAAAGTCGGGAGAGCGCGGCCGCGGAGGCGCGGCTTCCCTGCGGTGCCGGCGGCGGCCCTCCAGGAACCCGGGAGCCGAGCGCGCACACCCACACCGACCTGCGAGCCGAAGATGCCGGGAGGCAGTCGAGACTGTTCGTTCTTGGAGTCTATTTTAGAAACTGTGCTTAAGGAGGTTTAGAAAGAAAGAAAGAAATGCTGTTTTAGAACCCAGCTGTGTATCTCTGCAACAAATTATAAATTATGTCATCTTCTTCCTTAGCAAGTGGGTGATTTTGTTCCATTCATGGTCTCGAAGTGCTTGCAGAGAGCAGGGCCTCGCTAAGCGTGGAAAGTCAGGGGGACTTTGAGCAAGACCCATCCCTAACCCTTCCCCCTTATATCCTGCAGTCCCAGACGAGAATCGAGCCCTGCCCTGCCTTTGCAGTCTTAGCGGCAGATCAGTCCCCAGTTCTCGCCCCCCCCCCTTCTCCCCGTCAGCTGTCTCCACAGTGACACCCCTGCTCCGAAGCCACCACATAAGTGGGTGATTTTGTTCCATTCATGGTCTCGAACTGCTTGCAGAGAGCAGGGCCTCAATGAGAATCGGAGCCCTGCCCTGCCTTTGCAGTCTTAGCGGCAGATCAGTCCCCAGTTCTCCCCTCCACCCCCTCCTCCCCGTCAGCTGTCTCCACAGTGACACCCCTGCTCCGAACCCACCATGGCCACCTTGAGTACTGCTTTTTCTCTGGTCTAGGTTTTCCTGCCAGACACGGAGGGCAGGCACCTCATTTTGGTAAACACTGGATAAACATGTCTCCTTAAATAGAAGCAGCCGGCTCACCAGCTGGCTTTTTTTCCCTAAGTGGCAGCAACTCAGTTGAATAAACTTGACAAGTCAAAGATGAGGAACATGTAAGAGTGAAAAATTCTGCCAGGAGGATGGGCTCGTGTTATTACCAGGCCTGCAAGATAATCAGTGTGGGTGAAGTTCACGGCCACGGTGGAGGCCACCCTTCCCAGACCTGTTTAGCGGAAGGCCGTGTCGCTGAGGGTTGCCCTTCAAGCCCCTCTTCTTAAGGGCCTGTGCCCGATACTGAGGCTCTGCACGCATGTGTGGTTCCTTGGTTTCACTTGGCATGTCAGCCAGGAACAACTCGAGCCTACCAGAGGGTTGGGGCTGATGGGATGACCCAGTGGAGAGCTGGCTGGGCTGTGAGCTGTATCAATGTTGGATGATTGCTGATACCCCCAAGTCCAAAATGCTCAGCCCTTCCTCTTTAAAACCAGATTATGAGTAGTTCAAACCATGCATAAACTGCTAAGTGTCCTACTGGCTTTATAAACCGACATGTGTGCACTCGAGCTTGGCTGGAACTGGTACCTTCTATATGTTCTCCCTTTCCTTCCAATCCTCTGAGAAGGCACCTAGCCCAGGAACGTGCTTCTGGAGGGCTGCGAGGGCAGAAATCACTCTATAAGTTACACTCCTCTCTCCTGTGTGCCTTGTCGTTGAATGAAGTCCTCTTAACTTCTGCTCACTCGCCTTCCACTTGCCATGGAAGAAAGCTCTTGAGTTTGACCGGACTAGAGAGAGATTCTCTGCACTCCGTATCTTTGGAGCTCTCCTCCTCACAGTGTGGTCCATAACCATCTGCTGCACAATCATCTATGGTAATTACTTAAAATGCTGATTCCTGGGTCACCCCCCCTTTCCCAGCCTTCTAAAGGAATTTCTATGAGTGTTGCCCAGAAATCTCCACTTCCCAGGTGACGCTTATATACAGTAAGTTTTAGAAATCATTGCATTATTAATAATTATCAGATTAATATTTATGAGCATGTCAAGCACTTACCATGCATTTCACTTCCCATTCATTTCAACTTCACCACAGCTCTACAAGGTAGAAATCACCCACCTAGAGCAGGGCCTGACACATGACACACAGCAGATGCTCAATACATTTTTATTAAACAATAAGTTAACCTTAAATATATGTGTGTGTGTGTGTGTGTATATATATATATACATAGTTCAGTTCAGTTCAGTCTCTCAGTCATGCTTGACTCTTCACAACCCCAAGGACTGCAGCTTGCCAGACTTCCCTGTCCATCACCAGCTCCCGGAGCTTACTCAAACTCACATCCATCTCGTCGGTGATGCCATCCAACCATCTCATCATCTGTAGTCCCCTTCTCCTGCCTTCAATCTTTCCCAGCATCAGGGTCTTTTCAAATGAATCAGTTCTTCGCAGCAGGTGACTAAAGTATTAGATTTTCAGCTTCAGCATCAGTCCTTCCAATGAATATTCAGGACTGATTTCCTTTAAGATGGACTGGTTGGATCTCCTGCAGTCTAAGGGACTCTCAAGAGTCTTCTCCAACACCACAGTTCAAAAGCGTCAATTTTTCAGCACTCAACTTTATAGTCCCACTCTCACATCTATACATGACTATATGAAAAAACCATAGCTTTGCTAGACAGACCTTTGTTGGTAAAATAATGTCTCTGCTTTTTAATATGCTCTCTAGGTTGGTCATAACTTTTCTTCCAAGGAGCAATCGTCTTTTAATCATGGCTGCAGTCACCATCTGCAGTGATTTTGAAGCCCCAATAAAATAAAGTCTCTCACCTGTTTCCATTGTTTCCCCATCTATTTGCCATGAAGTGATGGGACCAGATGCCATGATCTTTGTTTTCTGAATGTTGAGTTTTAAGCCAACTTTTTCACTCTCCTCTTTCAATTTCATCAAGAGGCTCTTTAGTTCTTCTTCACTTTCTGCCATAAAGGTGGTGTTATCTGCATATCTGAGGTTATTGATATTTCTTCCGGCAATTTTGATTTCCAGTTTGTGCTTCACTCAGCCCCGCGTTTCGCATGATGTACTCTGCATATAAGTTAAATAATCAGGGTGACAATATATAGCCTTGCCGTACTCCTTTCCTGATTTGAAACCAGTCCATTGTTCCATGTCCAGTTCTAACTGTTGCTTCTTGACCTGCATATAGATTTCTCAGGAGGCAGGTCAGGCGGTCTGGTATTCCCATCTCTTTCAGAATTTTCCAGTTTGTTGTGATCCACACAGTCAAAGGCTTTGGCATAGTCAATAAAGCAGAAGTAGATGTTTTTCTGGCACTCTTGCTTTTTCGATGAGCCAACAGATGTTTTACATATATATATATGCTTCCTACCTGCTAAATCACTTCAATCATGTCAGATTCTTTGCAATATGGCTTGTAGCTTGCCAGGCTCCTCTGTTCATGGGATTCTCCGGGCAAGAATACTGGAGTGGGTAGCCGTACCCTTCTCCAGGGGATCTTTCCAACCCAGGCATCGAGCCCTAGTCTGTTACGTCACATCCTACATTTAGCTTCTTTACCACTAGAGCTACCTATGAAGCCCATATACATACACACAAGCACACAGATTTACTCCATAAATAAATAAGGAAACTAAGGTTTACAGAGGTTAAAAACACTTGTCCAAGAACACATGGCTAGTGAGAGGTGGAGCCAGGCTTTGTAGAGCCTTCTTTGGGTAGAGCTTGTTGGTGTGTGAACTTTCAGGCTGGCGCCCCCTTCTGGGGATGCTGAGTTGTGCATGGCAGTGGTGCCAGAGGACCCCAGAGGCATCTGATTGGCCTTAGGATGAAACTGATTGATCTCTATCATTCACCTCTTGGCCATCGCTGATAAATCGGCAGGATCACATTTATTTATTAGTAATGAAGATAACAGGCCCAGGGAACTTGGATGATTGTTCACGAAGCCAAATGGACCCATGCTCCTGCCCTGTACTCTGCTGAGGTTAACCAATGCAGTTTTAATTTTCCTTGGGGGTGAGGTAGAGGATGCCAGTTATATCCTCAGGCCCTGTGGGAGATTAATAAGCTTTTTGCCCTGGTCATAAATGTTCACTTTCTCTTCCCTTCAGGAAGTTTATTTATACTCTGCTCTTTGCTTATCATTTCTTCCATCTACTTTTCTTGGTTGACAGGTAGATTGTATTTCTGCCAAATACAGGTAGCTGAGCCAGGCCAAGATACAGGAGCAAACCTGATGGTGTTATCCTTGACCTGTTGGCCCTCCATGCCTCCTCTCCCGTCTCCCTCCCTCCCTTTCTCAGGGGACTAGCCTTTGCCGAGGCTTGAGCTGTTGAAAAGCTGTGGGCATTTTCCCTGGGCTTTTCTGAAAGTAGGCTTCTAATGCAGGAGCAACTCTATAGAGATTTTTGGAGGCTGTCCATGGGGAGTTTGTTTCAGGACCATGGATATTTTTTAATATAATCTGATTGATTGATTGATTGATTTTTGGCTGTGCTGGGTCTTCGTTGCCGTGTGGGCCTTTTCTCTAGTTGTAATGAGCGGGAGCTGCTCCTCGTTGCAGGGCGCAGTGTTCTCATTGCTGTGGCTTCTTTTGTTTCAGAGCACAGGCTCCAGGGTTCCGGGCTTCAGTTGCTGTGGCACACGGGCTCTAGAGCACAGGCTCAATAGTTGGGACGCACTGATTTAGTTGCTTCTCGGCATGTGGGATCTTCCTGGACCAGGGATCGAACCAGTGTCCCTTGCATTTCGAGGCAGATTCTTAAGCACTGGCCCACCAGGGAAGCTCAGGACTGTGAATCTTTATTACATACTCTATTGTGTACACACACACGTACACACATACAGTTAAAAATAGAAACATGCTCTCCACTGAGGGAAGACCACCATTTGTAAAGAGTGACTATAAAAATGCCTGACTCAAGTGAGATAAAGCATTTCCTATTGTGGGAATTTTTAAGGGAACAATGCCTGAAAAAGCCCTCTTCCAGCCCTCAAACCACTGTACCAGTAATTCTAGTCAGAAATAATTCTAGCTAGAAATAATAATTCTACTTAGAAATAATAATAGCTTGTGCCAAGCACTGTCTTCATTTCTTTTCATGTTTCACCTAACCCCCACAGTCCCCTAGCACTACCTACTCTTAATATTTTCATCCCTGTTTTACAGATGAGGAAACTGAGGCAGAGAGAGGGTAAACAACTTGCTCGAGGCTCCACAGAGTTAACAGAAGAGTCGTAATTCAAACCCAAGTGGCTTGACTCCCAAACCCTCATAATGCTGCATTATATGGTGTGATTACTTTTATTATATGATGATTTTCCTTGAAAGTCTTAGACTTTCAAGGAAAAAATCAATTTTCCATAATGGTACTATTCCTCTACTTATAATTTTTATAACAAGGGTAATACATGCACTTGGTTAGAAAAGCCGGATGGCTCAGGAAGTTATAAAATGAAAATAAGAGTCTCTTCATATCCTCATTGTCCTATTTTCAGGGGAAACCATTATTACCAGATCTCTTTTTGTTCCCCAAGAAAAACGTTCTGTACATGTAGCAGTTTATGATTTAAAGATTTACTTACAGAGAAGCAAACATGCCACACCCGCTCTTCTGTAACTTGCTTTCCTGGTCGAGTAATAGGTCTTTTCATCTCAGCACACACAGGTGCATGTCACCCCTTTTCATGATTGTAGCATATCCATTTAGTTTGCTGTACCGCCCGACTTAAGCTGTCAGTATTGATGGACAATTCACTTGTCTTTTTGGATGCTTCTGTGCAGGATATGTTCCCAGCAGTACAGTTTTCTTTTTTATACACATTGCACCAATTCACACTAGTGTTTTGCCCCAAACCCTTAACAGAACCAGTGTTAGCAAACTCTGATTTTTTTTTTTTTTGGCTGATCTGTTGAAAAAAATCTTTTTTCATTTCCATTTTTAATTTTATAAATGAGATTGTATGGCATTTCAGGTGTATAGGTTGTTTGTTTTTCTCTCTTTGTCTGCCATCTGACTGTTCATGTCCTTTGCCCATTTTTCTGTTCTTTTTTTTCTCTCTGTTTTTTCTAATTTGTTTGAGCTTTTGGTAAGTTAAGGAAATTAGCCCTTTGTCTATAAATATGTTATAAATATTTTCATTCAGTTTATTATTTGTCATTGACTCTGCTATTTTATTTTTATGTAACTAGATTTATGTTTATAGTTATGTATTTAGATTTATCAATACAAAATTATTCACTTCAACATCAGACATGATCTGATATGCAAGACATATCAGGTCATGTTTTCCTGAAAGGTTGTAAATACCATTTCCATTTTATCATAATCTCAGAAAAGATGTATCTTCATTCTGATTGATGTTTGTATGAAACTGCCATACACTTAAAAGCATATATAAACATTTATAAACAGAAGTTCAAATTTAAAGTATGTAGAAGTGAATAATTTTGTATTGATAAATCTAAATACATAACTATAAACACAAAATGTAAGTACATAACAATACAGTAGACTCAAAGACAAATAATAAACTGGAAGAAAATATTTATAATATATTTATAGATATATTTCAATCAATTTGTTGATCTTTAGATCAGATATTCCCTTTCTGACATAAATACCTATGGAAGTTTTGGGATTAGTTTGCAATAAGTAAAACAAAAATCCTCTTTCGGCTGTGAAGCATTTTTTGGATTCCTTGGCTGGGCCCCCATTGCTAAGCTCTGCAGCTAAGAGTCAGTGCTACTGAATAGACTTGGAGTAGCTTCATCTGTAATTACACATGTCCACTGCTCCAGCTGCTTCTTAATAGTGCTACTTGGCCTTAGTGAAAATGGCTCCTCCCCCTTCCCTAGAGATCTTTAAATAGAAGATCTGTGTATCTGTGTGTGGGGACGGGGGATGGGAAGAAGAATTGATAGGGGTCTGGGTTTTTGTGTGTGTGTTTTTTAATTTGCTGATCCTGTTTGAGGTGGAGATATAGGTGGCCAATCTGAATTAATCTGATTGTTTTGTGGTAACAAAGGATAAAGGAAGGTTTGGGGTTGCTTGAAGCAGTGGTTTCGGATGGCTTATTACCACTTCGTAGACGTTAGGAGTTCTCTGTTCTCAGAGGCCTGTGTGATATTCTGATGAATGAGGAATCCACAGTGTCCTGAAAGCAGGCAAAAATAATAACGTCCTAAGAGACCGGATCACAGACAGTGTTTAAAGAAAAATGCATCTAGTTATCAGTAAATTTTGCCCATATTTTTTGTTTCCATTTTCCCTTACTTCTCTAATTCCCAGCCTTACTATCACATGCACAGAGTGCTCATTACCCTAAGGTTATGAATAAAAGTAAGGCCTCTCAAGAGAATCCAGCAGCACTACTGAACAAAGACCCACAGAGCTTCTGGAGGCCGGCAAGCACAGCTCCTTAATGGCTGGAAGGTGCTGTCTGCTGCCCAGATCACCTGACATCAGCACTGCAAGGTATCTCAAAGGCCATCCTGCTCCACCTACCCCAGCACCTGTTTGAAGACAGTATTGATGAGGATATTGACTTGGATATGCACATTTTAAAATTCCCTTCAGCTTTTCAAGCACAGCTCTTCAGTGACCAAATATTTTTCCCTGTGCTTTGCTGAAGCAGTCTCTGTGACATCAGAGATTTACCAGATGGGGGCAAATACTTCCTTGTCCCCCAAAACTGCTTGAGGCTCGTGTCATCCAAAAAAATCCCTATGGAATATATATTAAAAGTCTTAAAATGAGTATATACTTTGGTTTAAATGTTCTACTTTTAGGAATTGATTCTGAGGAAATAATCAAACAAGAATGTAAATCTGTATGCTCAAGGGTATCCATTAAGCCCATGTGGGTTTAAGAGCAGGCACTTTGGGATTAGACGGCTTGGTTTCCCTCTTGGCTCCACTTCTTATTGTGTTACCTGGTGTGTGTCACTCAACTTCTCTTCCGTGTCTTTAAAATGGTCTGATAGCTGTCCCTACCACATAGAGTCTGTCCTGTCATGAAAAATAAGTGACTTAACATGTAAAAGAGGCTCACGATGATTTCTGGTACATAATGTTTGCTATTAATCATAGAAAAATGAACGTGGCCTACATATTCATTGATTTAATAAAACAAAATATGCCATGTTTTAAAGTTATTCATTTATTAAAAGAAAAACAATTAGATTACATAATAATGTATTAAGTATGAATGCTGAATAGTTATAAACCAAAAGCTTATTTTTTGGTGATGGAATTATAGGCTATATTTTCCCCTCTGGATCATTGCTGTTTTCTAAGTCTTCCACAAAAGAAATGCATAGTGTAATAAAAGTTGCCTTTTCAAGTCCTGCAGAGTAATAATAACAGCTAACATATTTTGAGAGCTTACAACTGATCAGGTGTTTTTCTGAGACAGGAGATAGATACTCATTGCTTACAATAACCCCATGAGGTGGGTGCTATGATTATCAATCTCCATTTACAGATTAAGAAATCAAGGCAGAGCGAGGTGAAATAATGTGCCTACTATGTCTTCTATCTCATAAGCAGTAGAGGTGGGATTTGAACCTGGGCTGTCTGATTCAGGGCTTATGTTTTTAGATTAGGAACTCTCTTTGTATGGCAATGGCACCCCACTCCAGTACTCTTGCCTGGAAAATCCCATGGACGGAGGAGCCTGGTAGGCTGCAGTCTATGGGGTCGCTGAGTTGGATGCGACTGAGCGACTTCACTTTCACTTTTCACTTTTATGCACTGGAGAAGGCAATGGCAACCCACTCCAGTGTTCTTGCCTGGAGAATCCCAGGGACGGGGGAGCCTGGTGGGCTGCCATCTATGGGGTCGGACACGACTGAAGCGACTTAGCAGCAGCAGTAACCCATAAGAGCATTGAACTATATACAGTACCCACTGCAATCACCTAGTATACACTCTTTAAAGGAAATACATAAAGAGTGCCTCTCCTTCTTCGTATCTTTGCTGCAGCTAATAGATACATAAGAGGTTTTCAGGTCTCCAACTGTCCTCTTAGTTACCCTGTTTAGTAAATGGGGAGAATATATTCAGATGCCAGAGTAAAATTGACTTTTCTGTATATCCCTTTTTTAAAGAGTGCGTTGACTTTACATGACAATAAGCAAACTGTAAATAGTTTATATTTTTAAAAGTCATCACAGAAATAGGTAAGTAGCATTTACATTCTTCACTATAATATTACTCAGATAGTCCTAAATACAGTTGTACCCTGGATGGGTCTTCTCAGTTTCTTTCTCATGTGCACAAGGTAAGTTAGAAAAGCACAGGAGCAAAGTGCCCTTAGGCCCTGCAAACACTAACAAGTCAATATATTGATTGCCAGAAGCAGTAAATTTAGAACAACGTGGTCCCTTCAGTCCAGGGTACGTAATAACTGCAGAGGAGCTTCCCCGGTGGTGCTAGTGGTAAAGAACCCACCTGCCAGTGCAGGAGACATAAGAGATGCGGGTTCGATCCTGGGGCGAGAAGATGCCCTGGAGGAAGGCATGACAACCCACTCTAGTTTTATTGCCCAGAGAATCCCATGGACTGAGGAGCCTGGTAGACTACAGTCCATGGGGTCAGGGTTACAAAGAATCAGACACGACTGAAGCAACTTAGTGCGCACACATACAATAACTGCAGGTCAGAGGCATCGTTAAATAATGGATTTTCAGCAAACGTCTGTTTCTGTTCTAGAATTTCCATTTTTATGCAGGCAGTTAAATTATATTGATGGGTCTTTGCATACCTTTTAAAGAATGAAAATTGGGTGTCTCAGAGTAATAATTTTACATCAGAAAATAATATCTTACCCTGATGGCTGCAACCACAGGACCTATTTTTGAAAATCATCCACCTTTATCATTTTATAACCAACCTGGTAATTTGCTAGCAGACAGAGTTGGAGTAGGCTGTCAGGACTACTGTGTTCCTGGGTAGCATTACCAATCATGAGTCCTTGAAACTGTGAAATACTATAGTTTAGCCAACGCATTACTCAGAGGCAACTAATTAAGTTCAAGGAGCTTCTGGGAGCTCATTACATCATTAGACAAAGTCTCAAATCCAGAAGGAATAGCCAGTCCCGGTTCTGATAAATTGCTACCTTAATCCTCCCAGAATTCTGCTGGGAGCTGGGATTCACAGCTGTCATCTGCCCTAAGGGGTCTTTCCTGATCTCTTTTCCAGAAGAGGCTGACCTTCCCGAGAGGTCCTAGAAACCAGACAAGGGATCTTTCTCTTTGCCTTGCTTGCTTCCCCCTTTAGCAAAACCAAAACACGCCATCAGTAAGAGCATCTGTTCACCAGTGGGCCGATCTGGCCGCCTCTTGCCCTTGTGGCTCATCTTGGCTGTTGGGGAGATGGTAGTTTATTCAGGAACCTCCCCAGCTCCTGCTTCTTTTACGGTCTTCATGGGACATGTTATCACAGGGGTAGTATGGGGATTTGGTCCTGGACAGAACTCATCCCCCACAAGCCTTAGGCAAATAAATCAGCTTTTGCTTCCTCAACAGTAGAAGACAAGATTAATATCTGCCTTACAAAGATGTCAAGATTAATAGGTTAAGGAATAGAAAGAATCTTGAACAAAGGACTGGAACCTAGTAGGTTCTCAGTAAAGAGTCACGATCATCAGGACTTCAGAGGTTAAAGTTCTGTGCATCCAAAGCAGGGGGCATGGGTTTGACCCCTGCTAGGGGAACTAAGCTCCTACATGCACACAACGCAGCCTAAAAAAATTAAATTCAAAATAATAATGATTACTAGTCACTGCATATCAGAAACTCAAGGGATTTAGATTATTCATAGTTTCCTCAGTCAGAAATGTGATCTGGTTCTGAGTTCTAGGCCAGAAGAGTCACAAATTGTGGCACAGGAGTTGAGAAACAAGATCAAATAAAATCGTGTGTCTCGATTGATTTTTGCAAAAGCATTTGGAATTTCATCTTAAAAAAAAAAAAAATCGTCTTTCTTCTGTTATCCTGTACCTCTTCCACGCCCCTGAACTTCCAGGCAATCCATGGAATGTTTTCATTATTACTATTTCAAAACTTTGTTTTGTTAAAAATGAATTTATGTTAATTATTCTACCACACAGCATGTTTTCAATTATACACTGAACCCTAGTCTGTGCTTAAAACGTACTGTGATCTTTGTAAACTAATAAACAACCCCTCACCCACCCCCCAAAACTGCGGTTTCAAATTTCAATGATCATTCCCAGGTTCCATCACTGGTCACTGTGAACTTTTTTCACAACTCTCTGGAAATGTTAAGTTCCTGCTGTTCTGTTAAGGTTGTGTTCTTCATAGAAAAGCTGCAGCTGCGGTCAGAGAAGTGGAGGCTTGGAGCTGTTATCTGGAGCGCAGGCTTTCCTCCTATTTCGAGCCGGTTGATTATCTCCAGACCCTAAAGTGCCAAATTCAAGTATGGCTCAGTTCAGTTCAGTCGCTCAGTCGTGTCCGACTCTTTGCGACCCCGTGGACTGTAACCTACTAGGCTTCTCCGTCCGTGGGATTCTCCAGGCAAGAATACTGGAGTGGATTGCCATTTCCTTCTCCAGGGGATCTTCCCGACCCAGGGATCGAACCCAGGTCTCCCGCATTGGAGGCAGACGCTTTAACCTCTGAGCCACCAGGGAAGCCCAAGTATGGCTAGCCGACTGCAAAGCCGAAAGATAAACTCTCTTGGAAAAACCGCTCTGGGCTGACAAGCATGCTTTTCATGCTGCCGAACGTTGGGGTCGGCCTGTTCATGTTCCGGGGAACCGGGAGGGAGCGGCGGGCGCTGTCTCCGGACCGGGTGACCGCGGCTCGTCCGCGGGAAGCCCGGCACCTAGGAAACCGGCCTCCCGGTGCTTCCAGGCTGCGTTCAGGCGACGCCGTCCTCATGCCTGCGCCTCCTCCCGTCGGCTTTGAGGAAAACGCTGGGAGCCTGGGAGCGCTGGAACCCCGCCACGTGCTGCGTCCGTGTGCAAACGCGGGAGCCAGGGACCTCAGAGGGCAGGGCATCGGCCAGCGGGCTCTCGGGTTTCGAGTTTCCTGTCCTTCATGCTTCTCCCCGCCTTTGTTTTTTCAGGTAGTGAAGCCGATTTTAGCTCCTCGAGCAGCACCGGCAGCATCTCGGCTCCTGAGGTCCCCATGTCTGCCGCCGGGAGCAAGCGGTCCTCTTTCTCACGCAAGTAGGCCCGCCTCCAGCTCCGGCTCTCTCCTCGTTAGACGCGATGCACGGGTGTCTTACTTGTCCTTAACCTGTTTTCCTAGACACCTGGTTTTACTGCTGTCCATTTCCGTTTTGTGATTCTTCAGTGAATGGGTTTGGGGTTGGTGGCGTTTTACAGTGATTCATGGTTGGTACTTTGCCCAGCCTTACCTGCCGTGGTCACGTGGTTGGCCCCGCGTGTGCTCATGCGGGGCTCCCCCCTTATCCCATCCCCGGCTCAGGGAGCCCTGCTCCTCCGGCCCCCACCTGTGTGCTCACCTGTGGATCAGGTCTTCCCGTCCCCACTTCCCACCCAGCCTCCACCTTCTTGAATCTGTCCTCTTGGCCGTAAAGCCTCAGACTTCACCCTTTTCTTGCTTCTAGCTGATCTTCCTTTTTGTGAAAGAAGCATAAAAGAAGCATGGTTACCCTCTGGGCCACCCCCAATATTCACTTGGAGAAGGGGTGAAGAAAGTATAAAGTTCATAGGTCGGGGTGCCCCCCACCCCCCAAAAGAAGTCTAACAGAATAGGGACCTCTGTGGGCTCTGGGCTGGAATGCCAGGCCTTGTGGCCCCCCAGCAAGTTGTTCAGCTTCTCTATGCCTGAGTGTCCTCATCGGAAAAGTAGGGTAATAGTCATACCCACCTTATAGGGTTTATTTGTTGTTGTTTAGTTGCTGAGTTGTGTCTGACTCTTTTGTGACCCCATGGACTGGAGCCTGTCAGGCTCCTCTGTCCATGAGATTTCCCAGGCAAAAATACTGGAGTGGGTTGCCATTTCCTTCTCCAGGGGATTTTCTCGACCCTAGGGATTGAACCCATGTCTCTGACTATTGGAGTGGGTTGCAATTTCCGTCTCCAAGGGATCTTTCCGATCCTAGGGATTGAACATAGGTATTGAACCCACGTCTCCTGCTTTAGCAAGCAGGTTCTTTCCTGCTGAGCCACCTGGGAAGCCCTGTAGGGTTTATAGTTAGGGTTAAATTAGTTAATTGAGTAAAGTGTGTTTACTGTGTTTGAAGCACAGTAAACATCGGCACATGATTGGTGCTGTTTGGATCGGGGGAGAGAAGGACCAGAAGGAAAAAGGGGGCCACCATTCACACTTGGTAGGACACGTTGTCAGCCCCAGGATACTCTGCTGCCATCTGTAGCTTCATTTATTCAATTAGAATTTATTAAGCATCTATTATGAGGCAGTTTCTAGAGATATGGCAGTAAACAAAACTTAGGAAAACTGTATTTGTTCTAGGAGAGAAAGATAATGAATGCATGTAAATAATATAAATATATATTTTTTAATGTACAGAAAAAGGATACAGAGACCCACAGTGTGTGGTATATTCTGGATAGGTTGGTTCTGGGAGACTGTGTTGAGGTTAGCTCTGGGCAGGGACCTGAACAAAGCGATGGAGTGAGTCACATGACACTGGGGTGATTGGTCCCTTGACTGTCCTGGACCACAGTGTCCGAATGTATAAAAAGGAGGTTGGACCACATGATTCTTAAGGTCCCTTTTCTGGAGAAAAACTGTTTAATTTCTAATTGCTTGCATTTCCAGGACTGAGCAAGCAAATGTTTCCCACTTCTCTTGGGTGAGCAGAAGATGTGGCTAATATTTATAAAGGGATCTGAGGCCCACAGTGCAGAGTTCTATTGTTAAAAACAAAGCTGAAGCCAGACAAACTTGTAACTAGAGTGAAATCTGCAGTGAAGAACAATTGTTCTATCTCCAAATACCGTGTATTTTGGAAATAAAGTGCCTCTGGGATCACAGGATGAGACTAAAAACATTCTCTGTACATATCAGATATGGCTTGCTCTGAGAATAAACCATTTACCTCACCCATTCAAGGAATTAGCACATACCCATGGTGCGAGGCATCAAAGAACAGAGAAGCAAAAAAAAAAAAAAAAGAAATGGCCTGAAGAGCAAACCAGTTTTAATAAGCATTTCAAAGGGATTTGAGTCTGTCGTTAAATCCCAAAGTTATGTCAGGTATACTGGCTGACTTAGAGAAAATATTCTAGTCTGGAACCCATGAATTCCCTCAGTGATGGAAAATTGCTGTTTTAAACATAAAATAGTTTAATATAATTATGTGCAAACCAGATATATGCTTAATTGACAGGAAATTGAAACAGGCAAGTGTTCTGTCCATTATGCTCACTTTTTAAAAATCTGACCCCGGAACAGACGGAGCACCATCAGTGGATTTCTGGGATGGAATGGTGCGGGTGTTTCACATAATCTGTGTGTTCTGCAGGACCACGTGTTGAGGATAGCTTCTCTGGATGGGCTGGTTCAGTTCAGTTGCTCAGTCATGTCCGACTCTTTGCGACCCCATGGACTGCAGCACGCCAGGCCTCCCTGTCCATCACCAACTCCCGAGCTTACTCAAACTCATGTCCATTGAGTCGGTGATGCCATCCAACCATCTCATCCTCTGTCATCCCCTTCTCCACCCACCTTCAATCTTTCCTGGTATCCACGCTAAACTTTTAAAGAGCTTATGATCCTTTTGGACTTCCCAGGTGGCACTAGTGGTAAAGAACCTGCCTGCCAATGCAGGAGGCGTAAGAGAAGCAGGTGCCATCACTGGGTGAGGATCCCCTGGAGGAGAGCTCGGCAACCCGCTCCATATTCTTGCCTGGAGGATCCCATGGACGGAGGAGCCTGGTAGACTACAGTCCATGGGGTGGCAAAAATTCAGATACAACTGGAGTGACTTAGCACACAGCACACCCCTGCGTTAGAATCGTAGCATCTCAGCCACTCAACCACCAGGAAAGTCCTGAAGAGTATATTTTTGACAGGTGATTTCACAAACAAAGGCAATGGCAGCCCACCGAGGAGTCTGGCAGGCTGCAGTCCATGGGGTCGCTGCACGACTGAAGGACTGACACGTTCACACCTCACAAACAAAACTTGGAAGATTTCCAAAGACCTCCTCTTAGAAAAGGCCAACTCGCTGGTCTTTCTGAGAAATTCTCTTTCTTAAACCCAAACTCTAATCTGACTAGAGGCAGCTAGAAGTGAAAAGGGAAGAAAAAAACAAACCTCAGAATTTGGAGTCAGATGGACCTGGGTTTGACTTGAGCATCTATCATTTATTAGGTACAAGAAAGACCCAGAGTGCCCAGCCTCAGTTTCCTGTTCTGGAAAATGGGGTAATAATGGCATTCACCTTCCTGATTTAAATGAACTGAGAAATCTTTGCTACCCTATGGACTAGACCACCAGGCTCCTCTGTCCATGGGGATTCTCCAGGCAAGAATACTGGACTGGGATGCCATGCCCTTCTCTAAGGGATCTTCCTGACACAGGGATTGAACCTGTGTCTCTTATGTCTTCCGTATTGGCAGGCGGGTTCTTTACCACCAGCGCCACCTGGGAAGCTCCTTAACACAGTGCCCAGAAGTCAGGAAAAGAGTCATTAGATGGTTATTTTTAGTCGGTAGTGATAAAAATAATACTAATGAATGGGCACCACCAATGGTGGTGGTGGTGGTGGCGGCAATGGTGATTTTCATATCAGTTTGCTCAGGCAAAAAAAAAAACAAAAAACACACAGACAGGGAAGCTCTAAACAGCAGAAATTCACTTTGCACTATTGTGGAGGCTGGAAATCCAAGATCAAGGCGTTGGCAGGACTGGCTTCTTGCGGCGGCCCCTCTCCCTGACTTGTAGATGCCCATCTCGTCCTTCTTTCCTCACATGGTCTTTTCTCTGTGTCTGTGTCCAAATTCCCTCTTCCTATAAGCACACTAGTCATATTGGATTGAGGGCCACCCTAACACATTGTTTTAACAGAAATACCCTTTTTAAAGCCCTATTTCCAAATACAGTCACATTCCTAGGTGCTGGGAGTCAGAGCTTCCACCTGTGAATTGGAGGGGGCCATTGTTCAGCCTGTGACAGTGATGATGAAGATGCTGAGGGCAAGGGTGAGGATGTTGCCTGAAGGAAAGGGCAAGGGCTGGCGAAGGGAGATTCCCCTGGCTGCCTTCTGAGGATCCCTTCTTCACCTCCCCATTTCTCTCATTTCCAGTTACTGGTTCAGGTTTGCAGGAAGGGGCACAGCGTAGCAGAATTCTCTCTGTCTGTGGACTGTGTTTGTCTTATCCACCAGTCCAACGGACTTGGGGCGGGCTAGGAAGGCAGTGTCAAATTTGCCTTTGCACGGCCTTGACAAGCATGGAATCCTGTTTCTCCACTGAAAATTTTTTTTTTATCATCATCCACGATGTTTGTACCCACATAAGTTAGCGTTTGAACTAAACTAAATGTAAGGGACAGAATTGATCATTTAAAGCATGCAGTTTCTTTTTTAAAAGTTAGCTCTTACAAACAGCCTAGTAACTCATTTCCTGAAATATATTTCAAGACTCGATTGTACTTGAGTAGTGTTTGATAGCTTGGAGAGTTTTTGCTTTATTCTGTGTAGCAGAGGAATTCTTACAAAATCCGCACCTCATTTAATTTGTATGTCACTAATCATACATCTTACTGCAAGCACCAAACTAAAGAAGTTGGTGGTGAATTCTTCAGGTTGATAACCACATACCTCTCCAGTAGCTAGTATACCTGTTTACAAGCCCCAAACAATATATTCCATTTGTGGAAAGATGGAGACATATCTGTAGAGTTAAGAGACCTGGATTTAAATCCCAGTTGAGTTGTGAGTTCTTGGACCAGTTTTTTTTCTTTTTTCCCCTGCTTGAGTGCATGCTAAGTTGCTTTAACTGAGTCCAACTCTTTGTGACCCCTTAGAGTATAGCCCGCCAGGCTCTTCTGTCCATGGGATTCTCCAGGCAAGCATACTGGAGTGAGTTGCTATGCCCTCACCAGGGAATCTTCCCAACCTAAGGATAGAACATGAGTCTCTTTCATCTCATGCATTGGCAGGCGGGTTCTTTACCAGTAGCACCACCTGGAAAGCCCTTTTCTCCCCCCGAGCTTCATTTATTGCTTATAACTGGAGTACTTCCCATATTTCATGTAATGTAAAAGGAAAGTGATCATCTGATCAGCCTTACTATCATAAATCTTATTGCCGTGATGGTCAAAGTTAAGTGAAACAATGTTCATAAAGCCCTTACAACAGAGCTTGGGTTGCAGAAGCTTCTTGGTGAAGAATTCCCTGGATCAACATGAGGGGTAGCGCTTTAATTTTTCTCCTAACTTGTAATGGTTAACCCTCCACATGTCTCATAGCCACATGAAGAAATAGTCAGGCCAGTCGGTGCCAGACTTAGAAGTGAAGCAGAGAGAAGCACCTCCCAAGCCAGAGAACATGTTCCTTCCTGCCCCGCCCCTACCACAGAGTTGCTGAAGTTGGTTTGTCACGAAGCCATCAGCCCATCTGTTCCAAATAAAGTGTCCCCTTTCACAAAAAAAAAGGAGGCAGAGTCCATTTGGATGATTTCAAAAGGAAAGAACTTTTTAACTTTAGAATTTCATGATGTTTCATTTATATGTGATTTACTGGGTTGAGTGCTAGTTCAAATTGTATCAGATTTTAAGTAATTGCAATTTTGGAGCCAAGTAGACCCAAGCACACACACTTATACTGACATTCACTGGTGTTTCTCAGTGAGATGTATCTGTTGGATACACTTGCAATCAAAATTGCAAAGAGAGACTGTCAAAAAGCAGCCCTGCTGTATGAAAAGTATTGTTTTCCCTTTCACTTCCTTGTAATGTCATCAAGATACATTCCTGACATAGATGTGCTATCCTATTTAAGTAATTTCTACATTCTTAAGATGCTTCCTTACCTTGCATGTTGTTGTTTAGTTATTGTGTCCGACTCTTTGTGACCCCATGGACTCTAGTCCACCACGCCCCTCTGTCTATGGGATTTCCCAGGCAAGAATACTGGAGTGGGTTGCCATTTCCTTCTCCAAGGGATCTTCCTGACCCAGGGATCAAACTCATGTTTCCTGCATTGTCAGGCGGAT
Source organism: Cephalophus harveyi (assembly GCA_006410635.1). NCBI lineage: Eukaryota > Metazoa > Chordata > Mammalia > Artiodactyla > Bovidae > Cephalophus > Cephalophus harveyi. Next base: position 239,521 of record SJYT01055759.1, on the reverse strand, counting down.
TCTTTACCACTGTGCCATCTGGGAAGCCCCCTTCCTTACACTAGGGAGTGTCAAATCTATGGAACTAGATTAACAGGGAAGTTCAAACAAGATTATCTGAAAATAGTACCTTGCAGTTGAATTGGCCTTAACAGCTTATCTGTTGTATTCAACATGCATTCTTTATTTCCATCACCTCTGTGAAAGTTTTCATATATCTCCAATAGTAAGTGACTTACTTGCTAAGTTCCTAGTAAGTGGCAGTGCCAGGACTTCAACCCAGTTTATTCACTTAGCAGTCATTTAGGGAGAACCTACCTGTGCTAGGAGGTAGTGGGGATGTAAGAGCACAAGCTGTGTTTCTGCCCTCAGGATGCCCTAGTCTGGTGGGAAGGACAGACAAGCATGCCATGGTGACGCACTGTGATAAGTTCCATGGTGAAGTCTGCACAGCGGGGTGGGAAGCCCCAGGGGACGGCACCTCCAGCAGCCTAGAGAAGGAAGAGTCCAGAGGAGGCTGCTTGGAGAAGGTTCCCATCTGTCTCGAAGTAGGAGGTATCCAGAGGCTCAGGGTAGGGAGCAGAAGAACATTCTAGACAGAGAAAATAAGTTCAGAATTAAAAGGATGATGGAGAGCATGGACCAGCAGGAAATTAAATTGTCTGGAATGCAGGGGAAGGGGAGAGGAGGGGCAGAGAGAAGGTGGGTTGAATGCGGTGGTGCGGGGACAGCTTCCTTGCTGAGAGGGCAAGATAAGAGGCAGAAAAGAAAAGGGGTAATATTTCAGCAGTCAAATGATAAAGGTTTTGCTAAGTCATTGGGGGCTTCCCAGGTGGCTCAGTGGCAAAGAACCGACCTGCCAATGCCAATGCAGGAGATGTGGGTGCCATCCCTGGGTTGGGAAGCTCCCCTGGAGGAGGAAATGGCACCCCACTCTAGTATTCTTGCTGGGAAATCCCATGGACAGAGAAGCCTGGTGGGCTTCAGTCCACAGCATCCAAAAGAGTTGGACACAACTCAGCAACTACCGCAAGTCACTGGGAGTAGAAAGAAAAAGAAAACATATAGGTGGTTAAAATTATAGACGATGCATTTATGTGGGTTATATTTATCTGTCCTGTTTTTTCCTTCTTCCTTATGGGCAAACTCCTTCTCCCTGTTCCTCCAAATGATCCACCCCAGTTTTCTGACCCAACATGAACAAAACCCGAATATTTTAAAGTAGAAACAGGTATACTGAAATAGACGCCACATCTTTAAAACAGCCTCTGGAACGAAACTAAACCAAAGCAACCTTTTACATGGTTTGTGTTCTTAGCAGGCAGCTGGGTTTAATCCAAAACAAACTTTCTGGTCAGAAACTATTTGAAAGAACAGCAGAGGGAGGGAGCCCTGTGCTGACAACACGGGAGAGAAAATATCGGGCAGGTGGGAAGAAGGCGCTCATAAAGCCACGTTGCTCTAATCATTATAGGGTTGAGCCCTATAGGTTGGATTTCCTCGGTGGTGACTAGGTTTAAGAAGGAATAGAACTTTCACACTTGGTATCCCGGGCCCAGGGATTCTAACATGCTTCATGCCTCTCTCCCAGTCGAGGTCCCCACGGGCGGAGCAATGGAGCTTCGTCCTACAAGTCTGGCAACAGCCCACCCTCCCCACGGGAGAAAGACCTTCTGGCCATGCTCTGCAGGAACCAGTTGAGCCCGGTTAACATCCACCCCAGTTACGCGCCTTCTTCCCCGAGCAGCAGCAACTCCGGCTCGTACAAAGGAAGCGACTGTAGCCCTGTCATGAGGTGAGTGCCGTCTGTCTCCCGACTCATGGTTCTTAGTTTGTCCTACTTGTAAACTTCTATTTAAGGGGGCTTCCCTGATGGCTCAGAGGTTAAAGCGCCTGTCTCCAATGCGGGACCGGTCCCTGGGTCGGGAAGATTCCCTGGAGAAGGAAATGGTAACCCACTCAAGTATTCTTGCCTGGAAAATCCCATGGATGGAGAAGCCTGGTAGGCTACAGTCCATGGGGTCGCAAAGAGTCGGACACGACTGAGCGACTTCACTTCACGTCACGTCACATATATATCAGTTCAGTTTAGTTCAGTTGCTCAGTCGTGTCCGACTCTTTGCGACCTCGTGAATTGCAACACGCCAGGCCTCCCTGTCCATCATATAAAACTCGCGGTGGCTTTCCTGCTGGCTCAGTGATAAAGAATTCTGCATGCCAAGTAGGAGAGTCAGGTTCGATTCCTAGGTCGGGAAGATCCCCTGGAGGAAGGCATGGCATGGCACTCCAGTGTCCTTGCCTGGTGAATCCATCAGGACAGAGGAGCCTGGTGGACTACAGTCCATGGGTTCGCAAAGAGTCGGACACGACTGAGAGCCTGAGCCCGCATGCATCCAACTCTCAATCCCCTGCCTTGTTCTGCAACATGACACATCTCTTTACTTTTCCGTACTCAGTAACAATCCTTCAAGGGCTGCTGCAGAAAGGACAGGAGCCACAATTGCTAATAAGGCTCAGCAGTCCCAGGAATTACTGGGTAGGCAGGAGAAATGGCACAGCAGCAGTAGGACGGTCCTACGCATTTCCCTCCGAATGGGGAAGAGTCATTCGTGTGTTTGCCGGTTCATTCAAACACCAGATGTTTATTGAGTACCACACTGTGTCCAGTGCTGTGTGAAGCACTGGGAACAGAGACATAAACAACAGAGGTCCCCGTGCTGATGCTCAGAGGAGAAGAAAAACAGTAGCCATCTAATGACAGAAATGCATTAGGATTATTCTCCAAGTACCTGTCATTCTGTGTAAAAGCTGGGAACTGGGAATTCCCTGGCAGTCCGGTGGTTGAAGACTTTGCCTTCCACTGCAGGGGAGTGCAGGGTCAGTCCCTGGTCAGGGAGCTAGGATACCACATGCCTCGCAGCCAAAACATAAAAACAGAAGCAATACTGTAATAAATTCAATAGCGACTTTTAAAATGATATGCATAAAAAAAAAACTTAAAAAAAGGTGAACAAGGGATCCATTTGGAGGGGTCAAAGGAGGCCTCTCTGAAAAAGCGAAATTGAAATGAGATCTGAAGGTCAAGCAAGGAATGAATTAGTCCCTGGAAGGCACGAGCTTGCAGAAAAAAGGAACTGCACATCCAGATGGGCCCTAGCAGGCCAGTTGGGAACTGAATGCTGGGCACAGACCATCTTGGATGGAGTGCAGGCTCAGGGCCAGCAGGGCGGATGCGGCGGCTTGGCCCGGGTCCTGAATTGGGGAAGAAGCTGCCAGCCCTCCTCCTTCCATCTTCCTCCTCCAGGGCACCTGGTCTCATAGTCAGCTTTCTTAGAGCAGGAGGGATGCCCGCTCTCGGCCAGGTCTGACAGGAGCCAGGACTCCAGTGAAGGAAGCTTCACAGAGCGCCGGACGCCTCTCTTACAAACCCTATCTGGTGCGAGTAGACCAGTCCTTTTCCCTTCAAAAGAAGGAAACTTTACACCAAATCAGCACACTCACGTCAGGGACTGATATCAGAACAATCTGAATTCAACCAACAACAATCAAAATCTTTAGGCAAGTGGCACATTGTGTGGAAGCGAGGTCATCTCGCTCCCTTCCTGCCCCCGCTCATTGTCCTTTAACATAACAGCCTCCTACTCTGAACTGACAGGCGGGTCTCTGGACAGTTGTGCATTATTTTACAGGAGATCGTCCCTAAGCCACAGAAAATCTCCCTCTCCTGGCCCCACCCCCTTGACAAAGCCCCGCCCTCAATCTTCCCAGTTATGCGCAGTCCTAAGAGCGGCAGGTGGATGACTGTCCCCCTTCTGAGTGAAGAGAAGTGAAAGTCTCTCAGTCATGTCTGACTCTGCAACCCCAAGGACTGTAGCCTGCCAGGCTCCTCTGTCCATGGAATTTTCCAGGCAAGAATACTGTTCTCTTCTCCAGGGGATTTGCCCAACCCAGGGATTGAACCCAGGTCTCTCCCGCATTGCAGGCGGATTCTTTACCGTCTGAACCAGTAGGGAAGCCCAAGAAGACTCCAGTGGGTAGCCTATCCCTTCTCCAGGGGATGTTCCCAACCCAGGGATCAAAGTGAGGCCACTCACTGTTGGGCTTTAAGATCCCAGCACACAGCTGCCGTTTCTTCTCAAGCTGTTTTAGCTGTGCCTTAACTTTCCTTTTTTATAGAAAAAGTAATATTTCATTTACTTGGATTGTTTCAGGCGGTCTGGAAGGTACATGTCCTGTGGTGAAAATCATGGTGTCAAACCCCCAAATCCCGAGCAGTACTTGACTCCTCTGCAGCAGAAAGAGGTTACGGTGAGACACCTGAAGACCAAGCTTAAGGAGTCTGAGCGCCGACTTCATGAGAGGTGAATTTGCATTCTTTGCACGCTGTGGCTTAGAACACTTTCTTTTTCCATAAAGTGAAATGTGAACCCACGCTGTAGAAAAGAAGAAAAATGACTTCATTTAATTTCTGTCGGATTTCTTAAATCAGTCTCTCAGAAGAGTCATTTGATAATCCTGAGTGATTTGACTCTTTTAGGAGTTCAGGGAACCCTCCTGGATTTGAAGGGACCCTCTGCTTTTTCTGGGTGTGTCTAGCTTTGACATGAAGAGCTGGGTGTGTGCAGAGCTATTTTTAAAGGACAGAACCCTTGCAGGAACAATGCCGTACTTCCAGTAGAAGGGGTCACACACAGTTGGCCCCTAGGAAGCCCTGTTTATCTGTGTCAGAGAGTGGATGGCCGTGTGCATTGTGATTCCTGCCAGCTATTTCTGTGCTAAAGGAAAAGGTTCATTATTCTTGGCCAAGTGTTACGGTCATTTAAAAAAAGAAAAACAACAGCCCAAGTTTAAGAGATCTTATCTCAGAGAGAAAAGACCTTTGACGTCTTGGGACAGGCCAGATTTTTGCTTGGTAGTTTTTCTGAGAGCTCTGACCAGGGTTGACAGTGACATGAGTCAGATCATACTTTCTGGAAGTCTTGGTTTATGTTTTGAGGTTCTCTGGGACAGTTTGAATCTCTGGGAGGGAGGTGTGGAAAGGTAGTGAAACTAGAGAATAGTCAAGCCTAAACTTAAAGAAGCAATACATACAACATCTGTTCAAATATGTCAGGATCCTGACTATGTGGTCTTGTCATATTCACTGAGAATGAGGACATACATTTACATTGACTAGGAAGAAATTACATGTAAGGAAAAAATTTTTTGACAAGTGTCTAGAAATACTGTCCTGTGAAGAAGCTAACCATTCCCTTCAGTGTAGGATGGATCTAATATTATCTTGCCTGAGAAGAGATAGAATTATCAACATTTCATAAAGTCCTTGAAACATGTAACTTTTTATGATTTAAAAAATTTTTTTTAAGTTATCATTGGAATATGATCAGAACTATTTTGCAATGCTAAAGTTTATCAGTCTGTCTTCTGCTTTTGACACATAATTAAAAGTGATATGGACTTTCCTTCCACAAATTGTTTTGTGGACATATGAAAGAGTAGGCTATGGAGATTAAAGCAGGCTAAGAGACTCTCATGTGTTCTAATAAAATAATTTCCAATATTAAATACAGGACTGCCTCGGAGATATTGCAGGTTTGGTTCCAGACCACTGCAATAAAGCAAATTGCAATAAAGTGAGTTATATGAAAGTTTTCACTTCTTAGCACATATAAAAGTTGTTTTACTACACTGGAGTCTATTAAGTGTGCAAATACCTACTGGAGAAGGCAATGGCACCCCATTCCAGTACTCTTGCCTGGAAAATCCCATGGACGGAGGAGCCTGGTAGGCTGCAGTCCATGGGGTCACTAAGAGTCAGACACGACTGAGCAACTTCACTTTCACTTTTCACTTTCATGCATTGGAGAAGGAAATGACAACCCACTCCAGTGTTCTTGCCTGGAGAATCCCAGGGACGGGGGAGCCTGGTGGGCTGCCATCTCTGGGGTCGCAGAGTCGGACACGACTGAAGCAATTTAGCAGCAGCAGCAGCATTATACCTAAAAAAATGTACAAACCTTAATTTAAAAATATCCTAATTGCTAAAAAATGCTAACCAGTGTCTGACAAAGCAGGGTTGCCACAAACCTTCAATTTGTAAAAGACATAGTATCTACAAAGCATGATAAGGCAAAGTGCAATAAAACTAGTCTATATTAAACAGAGGATAATGCTTGAAAGATGGCTCAGACCGTAAAGAATATGCCTGCAATGCCAGAGACCTGGGTTCGATCCCTGGATTGGGAAGTTCTCCTGGAGGAGGGCATGGCAACCCACTCCAATATTCTTGCCTGGAGAATCTCCATGGACAGAGGAGCCTGGCGAGCTACACAGTCTATGGGGGTCACAAAGAGTCGGAGATGACTGAGCGACTAAGCAGGATGCTTGAAAAGTACTTAGTGCCATGTCAGACACAGAGTGGACACTATGAAAAAGGAGAGAAAAACAATCATAGCACAATTTTTATTCTGCTTCTAGTTACTGTTATTATCTTAGCTATTTTACAGTTAAAAGGTGGGGGCAGTTCAGGGCTAATACCTTCAAAAGAAAGAAAAAAAAAACCCAGAAACTTACATAACCTGTATGTTTCGGTGGGAGAGCATGGGCCCCCGGCTGGGTGTCAGAGTTGACTTTTTTTTTTTTTTCTGAGCGGCGCTTGTCTTCTGGCTCTAGGGAGAGTGAGATCGTGGAGCTGAAGTCCCAGCTGGCCCGAATGCGTGAGGACTGGATTGAGGAAGAGTGCCACCGGGTGGAGGCCCAGCTGGCCCTCAAGGAGGCCCGGAAGGAGATCAAGCAGCTCAAACAGGTCATCGAGACGATGCGGAGCAGCCTGGCCGATAAAGACAAAGGCATTCAGAAATATTTTGTGGACATCAACATTCAGAACAAGAAGCTGGAGTCGCTCCTCCAGAGCATGGAGATGGCGCACAGCGGCTCGCTGAGGGATGAGCTGTGCCTCGACTTCCCCTGTGAGGCCCCGGAGAAGGGCTTAGTCCTCGGCGCGGCCTTGGGGCCGTCGGAGGATGCTCTGTCCCCGGAGGAGCCGGCCACGGAAGAAGGGGCCGACAGCGAGCTGCTGGGGGCAGACGGCGCGGCCCCCGGCGAGGGTGTGCCGGAGGAGCTGGTGACAGGCGCCACCCCGGAGCCGGAGCTGCCGGGCGCCGAGGTCGTGGCGCTGGGCGGCGAGGCGGCGGCGGCGGGCCGCCGGGGGCGCCGCGCGGTGGCGGAGCGGGCGGTGCAGACCGACGTGGTGCCCTACAGCCCGGCCTTCTCCGAGCTCCTCCGGCACGTGCTCCGGCTGCAGGACCCCTGGCCCTCCTCCAGCGCCGCGACCCCCGACGAGGAGTCCGGGGACGACTCGACCGAAAGCTTCCCGGAGCCGCTCTCCGCCTTCGTGGTCGATTTAACTCCCCGGAATCCAAACTCGGCCATCCTTTTGTCTCCCGTGGAGACCCCGTCCCCCGCGGCGGGTCCCGAGGCGCGAGGGAACCGCCTCATGAGAGAGCTGGATTTTGCGGGCTCGGAGGCGGCGGCGGCGGAGGAGGAGGTGAGGCCGGACGGCCCGGGCCCACTGGTCCGCGCAGGGGGCATCGCCGGGCGCTACTGGAGCCGCAGCTTCCTGGTGGATCTGCTGGCCGTGGGGGCCCCCGTGGTCCCCACCGTGCTGTGGGCGTTCAGTACTCAGAGGGGGGGCACGGATCCCCTGTACAACATCGGGGCCCTGCTACGGGGCTGCTGCGTGGTGGCCCTGCACTCGCTCCGCCGCACCGCCGAGCACATCAAAACCTAAACAGACGATGTGGCTTCGGTGGGGTGGGCCCGCCTGCCCCCACCCCGTGCGGCCCGGTGCCCGGTGGAGAAGCGGGTCGACCGGTGGCGGGCCTGGGTCTGTCGTTCTTTGCTCCTCGGTATTTGATTTGCACTATATTTAGTTGAAAGCCTGTTCCCTGTTGAAAACCGGAGGTATCTTCAAAGGCATGGAGACCTGGTTCCAGTCAATGTCCCACCGGTGTGATAGAGAAAGCATGTTCGTGACCCTGCCCTTGTCGTCCGAGGTACCCCTGCTTATTATCCTAGTGGTTCAGGAAGAGAAAATGCAGAGTTTGCACTTTCAAGACAGCTTCTGTAAGGCTGGCATGTTATCTCCTTGCTTTGCTTTGTCCCGTTTTTCAAAAATGTGTAATTGTTAACAGCATTCCAATGGTCTTGTGCATAGCAGGGGACTGTAACCAAAAATAAAAAATGTATTTGTGTAATGGGTTGGAAGAAGTCTTGAATAGCTCTTTAGTGTCTTACTTGGGGTTGATAAGGTTTGAGTGTTTGCAGTTTTTTTAAACTAAATGTAGCTCCAGAGTCTGAAGTGGCTTGTGTGTTCCTAAACCTGGTAACTGATGAAACTGTATGTAAGGTTTACATTGTATTAACTTATTTTTTGCTTATTATATATAGTGTTTTGTTGAAAATCATTTGTAACCACACACTTCAGCATGATGAAAATAGAGATTAGTGTTTCCATTGAAATAAATGTTCTATCCTCCTATAAAATAACTATCTCTGTGATTTTACTTCTGCATATGATAAGAAAGATTATATGGATGGCACACCCTTCCATCTTTAACAGTAGGAGCTGTAAAAATGGAATTAAATAATAAAGACGGAAAAATAATTGTTCAATAAAGGTGAGGACTTCCCAGTCTATCTTTTGAAATGCATTATTTTCTGGGCTCCCCTGGTGGCTCAGGGGTAAAGAATCTACCTGCCAATGCAGGAGACACAGGTTCGATCCCTGATCTGGGAAGATCCTACCTGCTGTGGAGCAGCTAAGTCCGTGTGCCACGACTATTGAGCCTGTACTAGAGCCTGGAAACTGCAACTACTGAGCCCAAGCCCCATAACTACCGAAGCTCGAGAGCCCTAGAGTCCCATGCCTTGCAACCAGAGAAGCCACTGCAAGGAGAAGCCCAAGTACTGCAGCGCAGCTGTAGAGCAGCCCCTGCTTGCCACAACCGGAGAAAAGCGTATGAAGCAATGAAGACCCAGCACCGCCAAAATCAGAAATAAATAAAAACTACAATTGAAGAAATGTTTACGAAGCATTATTTCTGAGTAAAAGTGGCTTTGGCAGTTATCCGTACACTTGTTTGTCCCCGTGTTGGGTTGGCCACAAGGTTGTTCGTGTTTTTTCATAAGATATAACAGAAGAAACCAGTCGAACTTTTGGCCAAACCTGTACTTACTCAGATATACTGAGTGTTTTCAGGAATTTGGGTTGATTTTGTTTGAAAGCATGCTAGGGGTTCAGAAAGGGAGGAGATACCGCACCATTTGGCTCCTGCCCTTGGAGTAATAGGGTGAGGGTGGGTGACTGGAAGGGATGAGATAGTATCAAATCTGTATTATTTCATTTGTTCTTTACACCAGCCTTGAGAAGTGGGTATTATTCTATTTTACAGTTAAGGGAGCTGAGCCTTAAAATAGGTAAATTGCTCAGAGTGTCATCATTCATCTCAAGGTTTCAAGTGTGCAAAGCACATGCGTTTTCCAGTTTGCACACAAAGGGAAGAGACCGGAGAATATCCTAAGTTTTTCCCAGAAACAATTCTTCCACGGCACTTAATCAGCTTTGTGTGCTAAGTCGCTTCAATCATGTCCAACTCTTTGCAACCCCATGGACTGTAGCCCACCAGGCTCCTCTGTCCATGGGATTCTCCAGGAAAGAATAATGGAGTGGGTTGCCATACCCTCAGACATACTACATTTTTGCTGACTGTGTTTTGGTTAGTGCCCATCTCCCCCACTAAAATATTAGGGATTTGTGTTCTGTTTTATTCACAGATAAATGTCAAGAACTTAGAATGGTAGGTGGCACATAGTAGGGAGTTCTAATCAGAGCTGTTGAATGAATTCATTGAACAAATACTTATTGGGTGCTCTCATCCTAGATACCTTGCTAGGTCTGTTATCAATAGTGAAGGGGACAGGCAAGGATTCTGCCCTCAGGGAGCTTACATTCTATCTGTGAAAGACACAGAACATGCTATCGGATGAACAAGTTAACTCTGAACAATGGTAAGTGCTTCCAAGGAAATAAGGTGTTTTGACCAAGAGGTTTGGGGGTAACGGCAAGGAACACATATCTGAAGAAATGCCAACAATGTTAGTGTTAATGGATGAAAGCCCATCAGTGAAGATATGGGAGGTAAAATGTTGCAGAAAGAACAGAGGCAAAGTTTCTGAGGCAGAAAAGGGCTGGATATGTTAGAGGGACATCAAGGAGGCCAATTTGTTTAAAGCAGAGTGAGGGGGAAGGAGGTGGTTGAGAAGTGGAGGACAAGCTAGTTCATATGGGGCCATGCAAACCGTGGGAGGGTTGGTTTGAGTTTATTCCCAGAGCAGTGAGAAATATTAACAGATTTTATACAGGGCAGTGATACAATCTGGTTTTTCTTCTTTTTTATAAACTCTGTGTCTGCTCTGTGCAGGACGTACAGGAGCCGGAGTGACAGCAGGAAGCCCACTGTGATGGTCCGAATGAGTGATGCTGACAATTTGGAGGTAGAAGTGGATATAAAGATTAAGTTGAACAATTAAAGATATATCTTGAAAATAAAACTGATGTGATCTGCTGATAGGTGGAATATGGGGAGGAGATGAGATAGGGTTTAAGGGAGAGAAACTAAGGATGTCTCACAGTGTTTGACTTGAGCATCTGGCTCAATAGTGGTGTCATTTACTGAGAATGGAAAAGTGCAAGAGAAACGAGTTTAGAACAATAAATTTGAGATGTCTGCTAAATATCTGTGTGGAAATGTCAAGAGAGTAATTGTGTGTGTGAATGTGAAAGTCACAGGAGTCATCAGGGCCAGGGTTCTTCAGCGTTCACATACCATGTAAAACCATGGGATGGATGAAATCATCCAGGGAGAGTGTTAAGAGGAGAAGGCTGGGAACTGAGTCCTGTGGTGCTTCCCCGTCTAGATAGAGGGAGAGGGTGAATAACCAACAAAACATCTGGAGAGACGCAGCCCAAATGCAGGAGGAAAACTTGGTGATCCCGAAAGCCAAGAGCAGAGAATGGTCAACTGTGCTGAAATCCTATTAGAAGCTGAGTTGCATGAGAACAGATAGATGTCCACTGGCTTTGACAACAAAATCTTAGTGACTATGGAGATCATTTTCTTTGCAAAAATGGGAACTGAAGCTGGATGGGAGTAGGTTGGAGAGTAAATGGAAGAGAGGAAGAATCAGTGTGTGTAGCTAACTTATTTTGAAGTTTTATTATGAAGAAGAGGAGGGCTGTGGGTAATAATTATAAGGGGATATGAGTTGCAAGGATTTGTTTTATTTTTTTCAATACCAAGAAGAAATAAAGTTTGTACACTTTTGTGATTGAGCTAATGAAGAAACTGATGACCTAGGAGAGAAAGAATTAATTGAAGGAGGGAAGTCCTTGGGAAGTGAGAAGGGATAGGATGGAGCCATGGAGAAAAGTGGCTTGTCTTGGATAGCCAGTCCATTTCTTCCGTGGGACCCTCATATGCCTCAGGGACACACGCGGGCTCTTACACAGCACACACTCAGTAGCAGAGGGACTTGGCAGAAATGAAAGGGAAGCCGTTTCTGGAAGTGAATAATCGGAAGCTTCCCAAAATAAAGAACCATGCTGACTCAGGTCCCTTCCTGCAGTCCAGCTCAGACCAACACCTAGATATGGCCATCTTCCTTACAATCCCTCCTTGTGTTGTTTAGTTTTTGTCGTTGCCAAGTTAAGCATTTTTAAGAAAAATTACAAGCGTGCTTTTGGTATCCACGTGTTGCTACAGAAACGAATAGAACCACATAAAATCAGTACTGTTCTTCATCAGTTCAAGATGGATGGCAAGATGGGTTCTGGTGAAGGAGATTTCTCCATGAACCACAAACGTTTATGTTGATCATCACATTGGAGGCAGCTGATCACAAACAGCAACTTGCTTTGTAGTCGTAATGACCTGTATCTTTTTAAAATGTAAACCAGAAGACTCACAGAAAGTTAATTCATTGAAACACTGGACACTGTACAACATGTGTTATACACATGGAAACAAATTTGTGCAAAGGTAAAACAGGAGAACTTAGAGAAGTTATTCCATTTTTCTTTTTCTCCCCACTTCCTTCCTCCACCATCTCCTCCTCCTCCTTTTCCAGGGTTTCACTATGTATAGTCTGTGGAAAATTACTGCTTTTATTCAGAACAAAGTCTCTTACAAATGAGTCCCTCGGAGTAAATAAAAGATGGAACACAGCCTGCGTTTCGGAAGTCCAAGGCGTTGGCTGGTTTTGTGGACAGGATCATCTGACCCCGTAGAAAGAAGTGCCACAAAGTTGCTTTCCGTAATTTGGGTGCCTGTGATGTACAAACAGACAGGAAAATGGAAAAAGGAGAACAATTCTACTCTATTGAACAAACTGCTGTCCCATCAAAGCAAATGTTAAACATTTCCTACAGTTTTGTGTGCAAACATTCCAATTTACAAGAAAAGATTTTTCCCAAAGGGATAGGCTGACCTTTCCAAGTTGAGCTGTTCTGAAAGGAGGGGAAAAAAAATGCAATACACTCAGATGCCAGGCGTTTCTGGCATTTGTGGCAGAAGAAAAAGGAAGTCTGTGATCTGTGTTTGTCTTAGGCCCTGCCTTAGTAGTGGTTGGGTCTGATACATTTTTTCTTTTGAGGATTTTTCATTTTAAAAGTTCTAGGGTGGTTTCTGACTTCCATTTTGGCTCAGTGAGCTCTTTTACAAAATTCACTTATTCCCAGTCTTGCCAGGCAAAATGTGTACAATGAAGTAGTAACTTGGGCCATTAAAAACAGCAGTTCACAGAAATCAAGTCTTGAAAGAATGTCAACAAACTCCCAATGGTCCTGAAAAATCAATTAGAAATCCAAATAGAATACAACAAGTTTCTATCAGGTAGTTTCCCTGCCCTCTTCCCTGGAGGATAATTGCTTTACAATGAACCCAGATCCTATTTTACAGAGTGAAGTAAGTCAGGTAGTTATTTTTAAACCACAGGAAGGCAGGCTCCACTTTGATTCTCCCTCAATCACAATGATTGTGGTAACTAACAGTTATACAATGATTTCAAAGAATTTTAAAATTAAAAAAAGGTTTAAATGCTACTCAAAAGAGTTTGTGCTAAAATACTGGAATATTTCAGCAGTGTTTAAGTTCTGTAAAAGGCACGGCACGTCTCTGTCAAAATAATTTTTCAACATTAAAAAACCTAATACACAGAACACATAAAAGTGCAGATCTGGGAACAGGGCACCAGGCCTGGAGACCTCCCATTTGCCTCTCTCTCATCTCCGGCAGTGGTTCCAGAGTCACCTCTGAGAACAGTTTGAAAGCCAGTTCACCATATACCAGTTCTTTGAAAACTGCCGGTTCATGTAAGAGCTCCTGGGGGTAACTCTCAGTTCGTTGGAAGAGTAAGTCTCTGGATAATGCTGAAGGACTCGATCCTCTACTGTCCTAAACAACTGAATGCTTAATGGAGATGTTTTCTGCTTGATGGAGATGTTTTCTAACCATTTCTCACAGAACTTCGTTTGACTGGGAAGAGGATCTCTCATTCCATCTACAGAGGCCCTGGAGGCATCTGGGATTATGGATGCGAAATGACGATGTGAAACCCACAGTCCAGGCTCCCTTGTGTCTGTGTGTGTGTTAGTCACTCAGTCATGTCTGACTGTTTGCGGCCCCATGGACTATAATCCTCCAGGCTCCTCTGTCCATGGAATTCTCCAGGTAGGAATACTAGAGTGGGTTGCCTTTCCCTTCTCCACAGGACCTTCCCCACCCAGGGATGGAACTCAGGTCTCCCGCATGGCAGGCATATTCCTTACCATCTGAGCCACAGAGAAGCCTAGGCTCCCCTACTGAATGCTAGTAAAGGCAGGTATCAGAACTTTTCTCCTCGTGGCCACAGAGTTCTCCCTGTGCCAATCTTACCCGACTCACCTTCAGAGATATTTTCACTCTTGTTCCTTGAAAGTTATCATTTCTGATCAAAGCTATTTGAATAACTGAAAAGTTAAAATTTTGCTAGATCATAGCTTTAATAGACTAGAATATGAAAGCCATTAACAACAGCAATATTTCTCTAATTTGATGGTGAATGAGATCCTTCCTCTCCTTTCTTGCAATCAAATAGCTAACAGAGTTTGAAGTGGTTTGGTAGCCTCACTTTCTACAGTAAACAATAGGTGCTGGCATTTTAAGCTGACGTTTAAGTTTTCTGAACCAGCATGTTATTTCTGACTTGGTTGCATGGAGAAAATGCAAAATGAAAGCAGTCTTAATAATTTCCACACTGTGCTGTGTAGTGCTGTGTCTCAGTCGTGTGACCCCATGGACTGTCGCCTGGCAGGCTCCTCTATCCATGGGATTTTCCAGGCAAGATTACTGGAGTGGGTTGCCATGCCCTCCTCCAAGGAATCCTCCCGACCTAGGGATAGAATCCTCGACTCTTACGCCTCCTGCATTGGCAGGCAGGTTCTTGCCACCAGCGCCATTTAAGAACTAGAGAGGAATTCCTAAAAGCTCACTCTTTGGCAGCTCAGAGTTTCGTCAAAAGAGAGGATGTGGAAATCGTAGTCCACTTAGAATGATGACTAACCACTAAAAAACCTGCTCCCAAAGCTTACTGTTTTCTTTTAAATCAAGCTGGAACACAATGCCTTTCTAAGCTTTAGTTTCCTTACACATGTAATGGGGATAATGTTCACCTCCCTGGATTACAAGGAGTCATTCATTGATAGTCAAAATTCTTAGGTGGTGCCAAGCACCAAGTAAATCTTTCCTCTTATTATAGATCAACTTAAAGGTGTGTAAAAATGAACTTAGTTAAGATCAGTCCACTTTCCCCACTCTGCTCAGGGAAAGGGCCGCAACATCAGTGGGTGGTGTAATATATGGGAGGTGTGCACAGGATCCCATGAGGAAGAAGTGTGTGCAGGTACTCATAAAGAAGTGTGTATAGGAGCTCACAACACCTACCATTGCTGAGCGAGCACCTGTTATGTGTACATCAGGCACTATACTGA
Organism: Cephalophus harveyi; assembly: GCA_006410635.1. Classification (NCBI taxonomy): domain Eukaryota; kingdom Metazoa; phylum Chordata; class Mammalia; order Artiodactyla; family Bovidae; genus Cephalophus; species Cephalophus harveyi. The sequence continues at coordinate 224,457 of SJYT01055759.1, read as the reverse complement.
ACACTGTCTCGGTTAATCCTTAATACCACCACCTCCATTTAAAAGCTTTGCAACTGCAGGCACTTTAACACGGCTGCATCTCTACAACGGCTGGAGAACTCTGGGAAGCTCTCAAAATGGATGTGATCAGAGCAGCAAATAGGCAAAGTCCTTGCAGAAACAGCCATGGACGTTCCCTGATGGGGAAGGCGGAGATTGACTTGGGTGAGCACAGATTTTTGGCTCGAGTTTCTCTGTAACACTCCAGCTTGTGATTAGCAGTGTCCACAGCAGCTCTGCAAGGGTAGAAATCTGTTGTATGGGGTGGATGACAAGCAGGCTCCTAGAAAAGTGTCTCTTTCCAGCCCTAGGAGGTTACGGCTTCCGGTGAAAAAGCATCTGATACTCTCGAAACTTACTCTGGTTACTGAGAAGTCCAATGGCCGTGACAAATGGACACTGAAGGTAAAAGGTAGAAAGCCAAGTAAACAGAAACTGTTATCAGCTGTTGCTATAACCTTGGAGCAGCCTTGGGTGCATTAAAGAAAATGGAAGTAAATGACACAAAGAAAAAAAGCTGTCTTTGATATGAGGGGAGAGGAACCTAAATTTTAAAAATCTGTGTAAATGGGAAAAACAAGTTACTAGCTACTAAAATAAACCCTTCATGGACCCACCATCTTCTTCACAACTTGGCAGTTAGGCACAAGGAGGCTAGTTTTGGCCTATCTCAGCCCTCAGTGGGTGTTTCTCATGACTACAATCATTTCTAGCTTTTTGATTTAGAGAGAGTTGTGTGACTCTTTTTTTGAACACTTAGAGAAGCCATTGTGGAGTTTTAAATTTGCCTGGTTTCAGTATTCCCATGGCTCAGGAAATAGGGCGGTGGGAGGAGAGGGAGAGAGGCAGTGGAAGGGCTAGCTGGAGAAGCAGGCAGACCACACACATTTATCCACTAAATTTGCTATCGTATATGGGTGTGGTTCACAGCCCTAAAACACCATAACAAATCTAATAATGAAACGGTTTGAAATATTGTGAAAATGCCGAAATGTAAAAAAAGTGAGCAAAGGCTGTTGGAAAAATGGTGCTGATAAACTTGATCGGCACAGGGTTGCCACAAGACTTCAATTTGTTTAAACTACACCATCTGCAAAGCACAATAAAGCAAAGTATAATAAAACAGGGTACACCTATAATGACAAAATTTTGGCTTTTTGGAACATTTTAGCTGTGGCTAGATTTATCCTGTTGTAGTAGCTTGTAGAGTGGTGCTGAAGATGAGCACCTGTTATGTGTACATCAGGCACTATACTGAACACTGTCTCGGTTAATCCTTAATACCACCACCTCCATTTAAAAGCTTTGCAACTGCAGGCACTTTAACACGGCTGCATCTCTACAACGGCTGGAGAACTCTGGGAAGCTCTCAAAATGGATGTGATCAGAGCAGCAAATAGGCAAAGTCCTTGCAGAAACAGCCATGGACGTTCCCTGATGGGGAAGGCGGAGATTGACTTGGGTGAGCACAGATTTTTGGCTCGAGTTTCTCTGTAACACTCCAGCTTGTGATTAGCAGTGTCCACAGCAGCTCTGCAAGGGTAGAAATCTGTTGTATGGGGTGGATGACAAGCAGGCTCCTAGAAAAGTGTCTCTTTCCAGCCCTAGGAGGTTACGGCTTCCGGTGAAAAAGCATCTGATACTCTCGAAACTTACTCTGGTTACTGAGAAGTCCAATGGCCGTGACAAATGGACACTGAAGGTAAAAGGTAGAAAGCCAAGTAAACAGAAACTGTTATCAGCTGTTGCTATAACCTTGGAGCAGCCTTGGGTGCATTAAAGAAAATGGAAGTAAATGACACAAAGAAAAAAAGCTGTCTTTGATATGAGGGGAGAGGAACCTAAATTTTAAAAATCTGTGTAAATGGGAAAAACAAGTTACTAGCTACTAAAATAAACCCTTCATGGACCCACCATCTTCTTCACAACTTGGCAGTTAGGCACAAGGAGGCTAGTTTTGGCCTATCTCAGCCCTCAGTGGGTGTTTCTCATGACTACAATCATTTCTAGCTTTTTGATTTAGAGAGAGTTGTGTGACTCTTTTTTTGAACACTTAGAGAAGCCATTGTGGAGTTTTAAATTTGCCTGGTTTCAGTATTCCCATGGCTCAGGAAATAGGGCGGTGGGAGGAGAGGGAGAGAGGCAGTGGAAGGGCTAGCTGGAGAAGCAGGCAGACCACACACATTTATCCACTAAATTTGCTATCGTATATGGGTGTGGTTCACAGCCCTAAAACACCATAACAAATCTAATAATGAAACAGTTTGAAATATTGTGAAAATGCCGAAATGTAAAAAAAGTGAGCAAAGGCTGTTGGAAAAATGGTGCTGATAAACTTGATCGGCACAGGGTTGCCACAAGACTTCAATTTGTTTAAACTACACCATCTGCAAAGCACAATAAAGCAAAGTATAATAAAACAGGGTACACCTATAATGACAAAATTTTGGCTTTTTGGAACATTTTAGCTGTGGCTAGATTTATCCTGTTGTAGTAGCTTGTAGAGTGGTGCTGAAGATCAATCCAGACACCAGTTTCCATAGCTACCACCTGCTTCCCAAGCACCAATCCTCATCCAGGAATGGTCACGGCCCTGGCAAGTGCATGTCGAAAATGAGGAATTCAGATGCTATTGAGTCAAAGATGCCACTAAAACAGAGCCAGGATTCAACTAGAGGATGAATCCTGAATTTTTAACTTCTACTAATAAGCCCCTAAAACTGATAATCCTTTGCTAAAATTAAGGAAACAAAAACAGAAACCATAAATTTAGAAGCGAAAGGAACCAGTTTGCTACTATAAAGGGCTTATCATATGTCTGACTTCTATTGGGACAATATACCCAGTTTAATACAGGAATCTAGTTTACACCAACAGAGGTCAAAAAATACAAGAATTCAATCTATCCTTTCCACGAGAAAAATCTCTTCTTAATTAATCATACGGACTGTGATTCTATCCAGTCTTTACTTCTAAAGAAAAATTAAAAAATCAAACAAAAAAATGTCACACATGAAAATCATGACCAAAGCAGACTTCAGTACTTGCCCACTCTGGGGAAGAGCAGTGAAAACCAACTGTACTAAAGGAAAATTAGCCTCTATGAACCCTCAATTCAGAGAAATCATGTAGCATTCCCATAACTAAAAATAAATAAATACAAAGGACATAAAATAATTCATTTATTATTACAAATTTGAGTCTAATTCTATTTAATTGCGAGTTCACTGGCAAAAACTCTCTAATAACCATAACTGAAAATATAGCTTGGGGCCATATCAGGAAGCTTTTTACCAAAGTTAAATTTCAACCGATTTCATTTTGCTGTACATCTGAAACTTACACAACATTGTAAATCAACAGTACTCCAATAAAAATTTTAAGAAAATAAAAAAACAGTTGCATTTGGTCTAGATGCTTAGGCTAAGAACTTAAGGAGTTTATTGTATAGTTTGTGATTTTACTATGAAATATCACTTTAATTCCAATGAATTAGCAGTATTTGGCATTTATGACATTTAAAAAACTCACAAAATGTTAATTTGGGGCAGCAACTTTTAAGAAAGTAAAAATCTTAAATTCCAAAGCCAAAGAAGGTCAGGATGGATGTATTTTAATTGGGGAGACAAAATTAATGAGATTTTAAACTATCAAATCTACATTTTTCCCTATGAACACAGTCTATATCTATTTCCTGAAAACTATTTTGGAGCTTGTCAACATCCAAAAATAGAAGTATTATTATTCCTATCTTGATTTAATAAATCAACGTTACCTTAGTAAACAACAAAGGTAACTTGAATTATGTCATATTATACAAAACTGATAGAGAAATCATTTAAAAGCTTTGAAACAGTAGAACTGAAGGCTTTATGCATTTGTAAATTAATGGCTTTTGGTAGACAGGAGCTAAGGTACTTAAAGATACCATAACATCTTAAAATCTACAATGACAGGGAAAAACTACAAATACTAACTTTTAAAACTCACAAATTATAATAATGTAAAACAAATTTGCCATTTTAGCTTATTTTCAGTATGTTTATACATGCAATATAAATTACAAATAAGTAAAACATTACAACACCATCTAAAAGAAAACAATGATGTATAAAATGTTTGTGATAAATAAAATTATTGCATTTAATGTCATTTTCTTGAAAACTGAAATGACCAGATGCCTTAATGAATGCCAGTTCAAGTAAGAGCAAATATATGCCAACATCAGTTTCTGACAATAGAAATAAGAAGTTAAAGCCCTGCAAGTCTGTCTGATTTAGGTTAGGTAATCATGGAAACAAACAAATATTTAAAATTATTTATTTTAACATTATGCACATTGAAGGAAAGCACTATAGACAGCAGAATTCTTTCCCATCATAGAATTATTTACACCCATTGAATTAGATAGAAACACTAGCTTGAAGAGGTACGGATATATTCCATTTGTAATAATTTCTCTACAACAAACAATTGTCGTACACTTGGAACATGTTGAAGAAAATATTGTCTCATAAGTCTTTTTTGTTCTCTGAGTCTCCAACACTAAGAGTTCAGGGGGCTTTGAGAGAATCCTGGTGTCCTGGCTGGCCTGGCTGGCTGATGAATGCATTAAAATCAAGCAGGGTATTTGTATTCTGAAAATACTCTTGGCTCCATCCAAATGCTGCTTGGGTTGTAGAGCCTGCGTTTCTCTCACTGGCACTGTGACATCTGAAGAACATCTGTTATGAAAGTTTCACACCAATTTTATTTTGTTCCTTCTTCATTAGCCGCTGGGCTTCCTTTTCCATTTTCTTCCTTTGTTGTTCTGCTGCTCTCTTTTCTCTGTCTGCTATCTTCTGCTGCCTGAAAAGAAGCATATTTTTACTTTTAGAGAACACTGCTGCTGCTGCTGCTAAGTCGCTTCAGTTGTGTCCGACTCTGTGTGACCCCACAGACGGCAGCCCACCAGGCTCCCCCGTCCCTGGGATTCTCCAGGCAAGAATACTGGAGTGGGCTGCCATTTCCCTCTCCAATGCATGAAAGTGAAAAGTGAAAGTGAAGTCACTCAGTCGCGTCCAACTCTTCGCAGCCCCATGGACTGCAGCCTACCAGGCTCCTCCGTCCATGGGATTTTCCAGGCAAGAGTACTGGAGTGGGGTGCCATTGCCTTCTCCATTAGAGGACACTAGACAGGTAAAATGGCAAATAAGGTCCAGAAAGAAATAGCACTTCCCTTCAACTATCATCAAATGTAAGTTTAAAAAGTCTTCATTCTTCTCACTGCTTTGAAAATTTCAAGGATTTTCAAAATAGTACTTCTTTTAATCCTTAGAACATGACTTACAAAATAAAAAAGGTATTATCTCTGTTTTAAGAATAACTAAAATGGGGCATTCAGGCTAAGTAAAATGGCCAAATAAGATTAAGAACCTCTATCTCCTGACTCCTTTTCTTCAGATTATTTTCACTAAAACACTATTTCCATTGGACCACATCTCTTTTTGAGAAAAGCCTGATATTTAGGATTAAATATCCTGCTATGATAATACTAAAAGCTTGTCAGCTGAAGGATATCAAGAACACAGATGTACACATCACAATGCAAAAAGAAAATGCAAAGACATACCTTCCAACTAGAAGCTAGAACTCTTAGTATTAAAAGTCAACTAGCTCTACTAACGAAGGGCTTCCCTCATAGCTCAGTTGGTAAAGAATCCGCCTGCAATTCAGGAGATCCTAGTTCAATTCCTGGGCCAGGAAGATCCCCTGGGGAAGGGATAGGCTACCCACTCCAGTATTCTTGGGCTTCCCTTGTGGCTCAGCTGGTAAAGAATCTGCCTGCAATGTGGGAGACCTGGGTTTGATTCCTGGGTTGGGAAGATTCCCCTGGAGAAGGGAAAGGCTACCCACTCCAGTATTCTGGCCTAGAGAATTCCATGGACTGTATAGGCCATGGGGTCGCAAAGAGTGAGACATGACTGAGCAACTTTCACTTCACTTCCCTTATTAAGGGATAGATGGTGGAAATTTAATAATTACACTTTATGAAGTGCCTTCTCCCAGCCCCTCCCTAACTCCACTGATACAGAACCACTAAACACTTCTATCTTTATTGCTTTTTTAAATTGAACTCTAGTTGGTTTACAATGTTCTGTTAATTTCTACTGTTCAGCGAAGTGATTTAGTTATATACACACATATATATTCTTTTTAATATTCTTTTCCATTATGGTTTATCACAGGATACTGAACGTAGTCCGTGTGCTACACAGTTGACACATCTATAGATAATAGTTTCCATCTGCTGATCCCAAACTCCTCACCCATACCCCCACCTCCCACCCCACCCCAGCACCACGAGTCTGTTCTTTACGTCTGTGAGTCTGTTTCTACTTCGTAGATGGGTTCATTTGTGTTATATTTAATTTATTTTTTAAATGATTTTTTGATGTGCACCACTTTTAAAGTCTTTACTGAATTTGTTACAACATTGCTTGCTTTGAATTTTGGTTTTTTGGCCGCATGGTTTTGGTTTGGTTTTTTGGATGAACCTGCATCCCTACACAGGAAGGCAAAGTATTAACCTTGGGACCACCAGGGAAGTCCCTGTGTCATAGTTTAGATTCCACATATAAGTGCCCTATCTTTACTGACTGCCTTGTATGGAAAGTGGGGCTAGGAGTAGCGTAATTAAATAGGAGAAAGGAGAACAGAAGTTGGTCCTGGATCTGAAGGCTTAGGGTCTGAGAAAGTAAGTCAAGAAGCATGCAAGGCTGAGGAAGGAAGCTGTCGGGCACAGGACAGGCAACACTGGGTTATATATAGAAAAATCTAACGTGGATTACCCATACATGGGATAGCTCAAAGCTGGCTATAGTGAGTGAAAGGTATATATATAAGTCTCAATCATACTTATAAATGGGAGTAAGCAGAGGTATGGATGACCAAAATTCAACAAAGTAGAGAGACTTATTTTAGGCAACATTTTGACTATCACCACCAACTAATTAAAATTTCAAAAGAATAGTTTTAAAAAATTTACTTTTCACAACTCTGTTCACTTTCAAGCAAAACTGATAATACGCACTAAAAACATCAAAATGTCAGTGGCAGAAAAAAGAAAAAGAATTATGAAAGGCTTGCTAGGTTACAAACAAGATAATCCAGCTCTGACCTAGTTACCAGCCAAAATATAAGCATCAACAATTAATCTTCCTGGTACCAGAGGCAACTTGGACATTACTGCTGATAAAATATATTCTTCTTGTCCAGATACATGTCTGGAATGACTAAAGTACCAGAATCTTTTTCCTTAATGATACTACTGATCATAGTACTGGTAGTATTTAAAGTAGCAATGGGAAACAGGCTAGGTTAGAAGCCATAGATTATGGATACACTTTTAAAATTCTCAGTGTTCTCCTGGGGGTGGAACAACATATGGAAGCCTCCAGGTGTCTTTGGCTCTACTTATGCAACTTGCAGCTTGAAGCATGTCTATTACTGACTAATAGTCTCCGCCTCCCAAGCTGTCGTTTCAAAAACAGAGTTTGCGGGGTTTTTTTGTCTTGTTTTGTTCAGGGTGCAAGATGACAGGGTGAAAAAGAGATGGTTTTTATACTGTGAATGTTCAGCTATGATCAGTGAACTCATAAACTCTACAGTGCTGTCATTAAGATGATTGGATTCAAAATGAATAGCCCCTTCCTTTATCCTTGTGATTGATAAATTAATCATCACTAGAATCCCAATTCCAAAATGTTCTAAAGATACTCAGACTTCTATGATATATATCCAAAGGAAACAGAGTTTAAAAAGTGACATCTTTTTTTGACAATTCATGGAACATAAATGTTGCTGTTTACAATTTTTAAACTGTTTCCTTTATACTGAATGATTATCAAACAGGAACTAAATATTTAAAACTCTTGTACCTTTACTGACTTTTATAATGTGACCTTCTGTTAAAAAAAAAAATGCTGAAAAAAGTACTGACAAGATCAAAAAAGTCAGTCTTAACTCAGTTATTTAACTGCACCCTCTGCTGGCTACTCAAGGTAATTACAATTTATTGGTAAACACGGGAAAGGAAAATACAAAAATGAAATCAGTTGTTTCAAGATGGTCAGATAAGGGTAATTCATTTTCTATCCCAATTATAAAAACCATATTTGAAGAAAACATACTGCTATATTTTACTTTATCATCTTTAAAATGCACAAGTAATTCAGATACATTTACATAGAGTTTTTATCAGTGATAAGTCACAAACTCTCGAGGTAAATTTTTTTACTCTTTGATCTAATGTGGTAGTAGCAAGAATTAAGTTTACTGTTCACAAAAACAAAGAAAAAGAACATACCAACAAAAACAAACTTGTAAACCTCCAGAAAAAAGTATCATCTGTAGAGTAGGCAGCAAGTATTATGACTTATGTTATCTACCTCAGGGCTTTCAAGTACCTCAGGTGAAACACACATACAGATGTAGAGTGCAACACAAATTATTTTCAAATAGCAGTGCTGGGGACTTCCCTGGTGGTCCAGTGGTTAAGAATCCGCCTGCCAGTGCAGAAGACTTGCGTTTGATCCTGGGTTGGGAAGATCCCCTGGGGAAGGAAATGGCAACACACTCCAGTGTTCTTGCTGGGAAATCTCATGGACAGAGGAGCCTGGTGGGCTACAGTCCTTGGGATCACAAAGAGCTGGAGACAGCTTAGCCACTGAGCACACACGCACAGGGAGCTAAGATCCCACATGCCGCGGGCAACTATGCCCGAGTGCTGCAGCAGAGTCCCTCCACGGCAAGGAGAGACCCCGCGTGCAGCAGCTAAGACCGGACGCAACCACAAAACACAGCGGTGCTATTCACTGTTACACTCGAACGAGCAGTGCTGGACTACGCTAGACCACGGGCAAACAAAACTAAAGGTATAATCTCTGACCTAGAGAAAATGTTAATACAGCGTCGTGATTCACATTTCACAGCAGGACATTTCAAGAGATATATTTTATAGGGAATGAAGTATGAAGCATATAGTACAATATGGTGTCTGTATGTAGACAATCTCCTTCATTAGTATTCTTTTGTATCTATAAAGCTTTAAATTGTTGGTTTCTGTGAGGTTTTAATCATATAAAATAGCACACGTAGTCTGAAATACAAAAAAACTACCCCAGATTATCTTATCTAAGGCTCAAATGAGAGGGAATAAAAATATAACATTTGGCAGAAGATACTTTCTTGACCTTAAATGTAACAGGAACAAAACCGGTTCTACTCTGGCGGCAGTGTAAATATTACTCAAATACCTCAGAACTTCTTCGGCTTGCCAGGCCGCATCTTCTTCTTCTTCCCAAGCATTGGTGTTTTCCTGCCAGGTATCTAAGTCACCTAATTCAGGCTACAAAAAAACAAAATAAAACAAAATTACAACAGTCAAGAGCCATCCTTGGTGGCTTACACGGTAAAGAGTCTACCTGCAGTTTGGAGTGCAAAAGACCTGGGTTCGATCCCTGGGTCAGGAAGATCTCCCAGAAAAGGAAATGGTAACCCACTCCAGGATTCTTGCCTGGAGAATCCCACAGACAGAAGAGCCTGGTGAGCCCCAGTCCATGGGGTCACAAAGAGTCAGACACGACTGAGCGACTAACTTCGCTTCATTCTTTTTCCACTCAGTGGTCAAGAAGAGTATATATTTTAAAGCATTAACTCAGACCTCATCACTGCGCTGTGTCTTCTTCACTTTCTTATCACATCCTCTACAGGGTCAAATGATTGCCCCTGGTGTGCCTGGAACTATCCTGAGACATATGACCTTCCATACGCAAGTCTTAGCAAGACCAGCTTTCTTCCTATTTCATGTTTTAAAGGATATTCCTTTAATATACTAACTTTTCCTTTCCTTTCCTAACTTTTCCATTACTTTCTCCTACTTTAGTCAGGGAAAAATAAGAATAGGACATATCTTCTGTTTGTCTCTCTCTTGAGTAAGAAGGAGTGTGTAAGTGGGGGAAAGAGAAGAGAGAGGCTGACCGCACACTGGATTAGAGATGCTTGACTGGACTACCCTTGTGCTGGGGAGGTGAACTCGAAGAACCTACGTTTCCAACCTAGTACAGTCATCTCCCTTTAAGCACAAGTAATTTTCTAGACTTTTCAATGGCACTTATTGTCTGAGTCCCAGGCAAAAATGACAAGTCAGGAAAAATTTACTCTTTATTGGAGTACTTTTGTATTGTGCTTCCTTTTGCTTGTCTTACCTGATACCATTAGGCGGGCCACACTACCTTCCATTATTCCCCAGGCCAGGCCTCTAAGTTCACTTTTTCCTTCTACAAACCAATGAAAATGCTCATTCTGGAATGTTTCATTAGTGAGAATAATTAAATGCATAAGATAACTGCATAAAATAAGCTGTGCATAAAATAATCAAAACATATCAAAACTTAAAAGCTGGGGATGGGTTTGGACAGTGATGTGTCTTAAAAATTTCAAAGATGAATCTGATGGCCTCCAAAGTTGAAAACATACACCTTCTTCACTACTTTTGTCCTTAAAAGTATTGTATTTAAGTCAAATCCATTTTAAGTTAAACCACATTTTAAATGTACATGTAAGTCTTTAACTTAACAATTCATAATTTACTTAAAAATAAGCTGCTATTGAGGTTAAATTTTAGTGCTAATCTCTTTAAAGGTCATATTTTTATATTTTCACATTTTGTCTCCATCTTTTATGTGTGCAATGGACTCTGATCTTAGTACCTGATGTAATTTAGAGTCTTATCAAAGGACAGGACTGGCAACTGCTCTTGATCTGCTAAACTAGTTTCAAAGTCATACAAATACTATGTTCAAGTCATTTAAATTTTTTTCTTTTTCCTTAAAGAAAACAGAAATGAAAAAAAAAAAAAAAGCTCTTGCCTAGATACAATTAATATACTTACAGATTGATGTATGAAAGGCATATCTTGTGTAGCTGCTAGTCTACTAGAGAAGCCTGTGCTACCATCTGGGATGCCAAAATTTAATGGTTCTCGCTTCTTAATGATGATCTGAAAGATTAATTGAAATAGAATTACGGAAACATTTTACACACCACTCTATAAAAGGAGACAAATGAATTAACTGACCAAAGCATTTATAATTATTCAAAATATGTTCTACCTTTCTTTCCTATTCTATATTTTCTTAAAGAATCTGCCTGCAGTGCGGGAGACCTGGGTTTGATCCCTGGGTTGGGAAGATTCCCTGGAGCAGGGAAAAGCTACCCACTCCAGTATTCTGGCCTAGAGAATTCACAGACTGTATAGTCCATCGGGTCGCAAAGAGTTGGACACGACTGAGCGCATTCACTTTCACTCTGGTAGGATAGGGTACACTGTCCTACCACAAGTATAACCAGTTCTCTAAGCATGTGGCTACGTATGAACACATTAACTCTTTCAAGCCAGTAGTATTAGCTTTGTACCTTAAAAGTACTTTCATTCTAATTTACTAAGGTATTACTTGTAATATACTAAGTTCCTATTAAGAGCAGCAATAGACTTTCAAAACAAAAAGCATTCATCTACTAAGAAATTCACTTAAAACTCCTTGAAAAATATACAACTTAATGCTTTCAGCACTGAGACATTTGGACAACTCTATAAAAATGACTATGATTATAGTATGTCAATGTTATCAGCCTTGAACATCTAAAAATAAATGTACAGCTAAAACTGACTGGAAGGTAGAAGAGAGTGAAAACCCTATTAGAGAACTGCAGAATAAACAGTGTCCTCATTTTATGAAATATATTCATAAGAAATATTTTCTATGCTTGATTGAATAAGAAATGGCACTTAAAGTAATGGTTTTTTTTTTTTTTGAAACAGCAGGATGACTGATGAGGTAGACTGGAATAAGCGCATTACATTATTTGAATGGGTATAAGGGTAGTATGAAATAAACCCCCATTTACCACAGTGTGAAGTTGGTAGACAATACCTATGACTGGCCTAGGAATAGCAAGATAAGAATACTGTATACAGATAAACAGAAAAAGTTTTGAGTGGCTGCTTTTAGTAGAACTGGTTTGAAGGATGATGGGGCAGAAGTCTACTGCTTTTCATTATAAGCTCTTCTATACTCTTTAATTTAAAAATAAAATTTAAATCTACATGTACTATTTTGATAAAAAGAAAGAAAACTGCTTAGCCATTCTTCTTTTTCTAATAATTTCCTGCATATTGAAGTGACTGTCCACATTCAATTCAAAAGGGATAAAATAAAGTGTGAATGACTATGCAAACCCACCACAATTACTCTAAGTTCTCAGAGCCCTGCATCAGTTTGATAATGTTATAGACAATGGATACTATCAGTATTATTGGTTTGTAGATATCACTATACTATGAATTCTTTTAAGGCTAGAACTGTATCTTATTCAGTTTAGTCTCCAAAGTAGAAACTGGAGTCTAGAATCTGACATACAGGAGTATTTCTATGAACGCTTAGAAATAATTTTAAAAGATGTGGGGCTACAATTTACCAGATCTATGGCCAGCTCTCTTGAATATATAAACTTCTCTAATATGACAAAAAACACAACTGACAGTTAGAAATAGGCTTTCTACCAAATACTAAGTATACTGTCTAGTTTTAATTATAGGAATCTGAAGAGCAGTCTAAATAGTTTAATTTCCAAGAGCACACATCTTTAATGTACCTTCTGGGTTTTCCTTATAGTTGGTGTCATGTCCTTAAAATAGTCAGGTTCCAGTTGTTCTAAAGCATTTTGTTGTGTTGCCACATTCCCATTTCCTCCTTCAATCTTGACACTTGTGGGTGCATCCTCATCCCAGGAAGTCCACTCTTCCACATCTGTCTAAATTTAAATGATCAGCATTGTCAGTCAAAAATTTCATCACTCATTACAAAAATGAGCTTTCTAAAACAGTGGTTTTTTTTAAATTTTTTGACCAATGGGAAAATATACATTTTATGCCAGATAGCAAAACTAGATCAAAAGTTAAGAAACACTCTGTGAGTTAGACATTCTATTCCAACCATTAAAATAAAAACAACCAAACAAAGCAAAAGAAAATGCTTCAAAAACTGAACTGACATTAGAACTACAGCCCACAGAAAGAGGACTGGAACTTACAATCTATCCCTAACTAGGTTTATTGCCTGATAAAATAATAAATAATAACATTCTTTATAGGATTTAAATAAGATATAGTCCCAAACATAATATTCAAAAAAATCCATGAAATAACTTGAAATTATTCAGCAAACAAGGAAGCAACAAATCTCAACTTGAATGGAAAAAGTCAAGCAACAGACACCAAACCCAAGATGATATAAATGATGTAATTATCTAAGGCTTTAAATACGTTATTGCAAAAATGCTCCAATAAGCAACAGCAAACACTCTTAAAACCAAAGAAAAAAATAGAAGATAAATCTCAGCAGAGAAATAGAAAATAAAGAATAAAGTTAAAATTTTAGAATAAAGAAATTTAACAATAAAACAATAAAACTCCTGACCGTGACTACCAAATTAATTTCATGACATATTAATGGTTTGCAACCCAGTTTGAAAAATATGGTTCGGAAGCACTTATTCAATGTACAAAAAATGTTTTACCTGTTTGGGAACTGATGAATAATCAACTGTAGTTGGCAAAGTTATTTGGTCTCCACTTAATTTCCGTCCTCTACCAGATCTAAAACAAAAATATAAAATAATTTATTTCAAGAAACCATCAAAACAAGCACAAGTAAAAGCACTAAAGATAGTAATAAGACTTATAGAGGTCTTCTGCAGCTTTAAATTATTTACTTTATTAACAGTTGTTTGTTAATGTATGAAAAAAAAAAGCATATATTAGATATCTTTTCAATGTTTTTAAATACTGGACCAGAATATCACACTGCTTTTTGGCTTAGGATTCAGAATTAGAGTCAAACTCAGGAGGACTACCAAAAACAAAACCAGAAACTGGTTTCAAATCACACTCCTGAGAGTTCTGTGAGTTCTGTAGGTGATGCTCTGGGATACCTATGCTGTTTTAACCAGGGTGGCCTGGCTTTTGTTTGTTTTACATAGTTGGTTTCTGATTAAGATTACTCTTAAACTATTAAAAAGTTTGAAAATCACTGGGTTGAATTGTAAACTGTACCCAGTAACTTTCAAGGATTAGTGAAGTACCACACTAAACAAGATAGGTATTGTCATAGAGTTGTTAAGAGCATGGGCAATGGAATCTGTGTAAACCATGGTTTTCAATGTTACTTCTATTAATTATGAATCTAGTTAGAATTACCTATGTCTGAGCCTCAGTATCCTCATCTGTAAAAGGCAGGTATTCAAACCGACATTTGCAAGGTGGTTGTGTGAGGATTTAACTGACATATTTAAAATAGTTAGACATGAGACTGTGCCTGCTTTTTAATGACATTAAAAAATGATAGTTATTATAAATGATTAGTCACTTGCTTCATGTCAAATAATCTATGAAACACCTGCTTAGAGCTAGTTGATAAAGTCAGCTAAGTTTAGAAATCCTATTTTATTTGTTTAAAGGATGCATAAAAAAGTATTATAGTCTACTTTCTAAATTTATGATGTAAACCTGTATTTTAGAACACATGATCTAGGTTCCTTCTGACGATTAAGAAAAGCTTATTGTAACAAAGGGTCAGTTTTCTTTAAAATTGAACATACAACCAATCCTAAATATGCTTACACTAGTAACAAAGGGTCAGTTTTCTTTAAAATTGAACATATAACCAATCCTAAATATGCTTACACTAACAAGAGAAATTTATAGTGATAATGCATGTGTATGTGCTCAGTCATGTCTGACTCTTAGTATCCCCAGGGACTGTAGCCTGCCAGGCTCCACTGTCCATGGAATTTTCCAGGCAAGAATAATGGAACAGGTTGCCATTTCCTACTCCAGGGATCTTCCCCACATCTCCTGCACTGCAGGTGGATTCTTTACCACTGAGATACCAGGGAAACCCGTATAGATGATAGAAATTTGCAGTATCTTATATTAAAAGTAACCTATATTCAACAAAAATTTTTTGAAATAACAAATGCAAAGAGAAAAACACCTAGAATTTATTACCACAGTTAAAACAACTTATTCCTTTCAACCTCTAGTCTCCGGGCATTAATACCCATTCTCATCCTGCTTTAACCTAGTTATTTTTTGGTCATGCTGCTGCTGCTGCTGCTAAGTCGCTTCAGTCGTGTCCGACACTGTGCGACCCCATAGACGGCAGCCCACCAGGCTCCCCCGTCCCTGGGATTCTCCAGGCAAGAACACTGGAGTGGGTTGCCATTTCCTTCTCCAATGTATGGAAGTGAAAAGTGAAAGTGAAGTCGCCCAGTCGTGTCCGACTGTTCGAGACCCCATGGACTGCAGCCTACCAGACTCCTCCGTCCATGGGATTTTCCAGGCAAGAGTTGGTCATGCTACTTCTAACAATAAATTCTACGCCACTTAATCCTCAGAGTTTTAGTTGTTATAAAATGGCCCTTTAGTCAGAGAATACATTTCCTAGCCTCCCTTGCAGCTAGGTGCCTAAGCTCTGGATAGTAGGCTGTGAACAGAATTATGTGTACTTTCTAAATCATATCTACTAAAAAAGAGAGCTGACTACCCTCCATTTCCTCTCTATCCAACTCTTATTCTGTAGGTGCTTTTTTCACAGTACTCTAGGCCAAAAGAAATACCTAACAGTTCCACTGATTAAGTAGGTAGGCCCAAAGAAATACCTAACAGTTCCACTGATTAAGTACGTAGGCCCAAACAATACTTATGTATGTCCTATCTGCTTAGTAGCCATTAGGAAAAAACACATATGAAATTAAAGAAAAAACATTTTAATTTCATTCTTTAATAACTACAATTACTTACTAATAGAATGTGTATACCTGTTGGCTACTGTATAGTTTCTCAAGCCTTGGAATCAGACTGGATTCTGTCAGCTTCATTTTCTGTTCTATGTTAATTCTGATTTAGTGCTTGCTCTTAATTACAACCTAAAATCCTAGCTTTGCAAAGATAGGTCACTCCAAATACAAGTAAACAAAAACTTATCTCAACTATTCAAGAACATCATCAAAAGTAATACTGCAGGATCTAATGTTACAAACATGAACTACCTTGAGCCAACAAATTGTATAATGTTCAACAGACATTATCACATTCAGCGTGTTTTGTTAGAAATTTAGAGTATCCTTCGGTACCCCTGTGAGTGTAATGCGAGCCCTGAAGTGCCCTGGCATACCATTCAGGAACTGTATCTCTTGGGTACAGTAGAATGACAAATAGAAGGAATTCAAGTCTCTGAATGACTTACTGAAGCAGAAGGACTTACCTAGCCTGGACTCCCTGTACATTCTGGAATATTATTTAAAAGATCAAAAAAAAGAAAATCTATTTTCTTTGGAGTTTTTCTGTTAAGCTTGTTCCAATATAAACATAACACTCATAATGTACTATGTAAAGAAATACCTATGCCTAATTCCACCTAATCATCTTAAAAATATCCTGATAATAAAACAATTATGTACATAAAAACTTCATGATGATTATAATATGAAAGTTAGTTTGCTTATCTCTAAAATTCTACAGTACAGAATGCTATTTTAATGGAATATGTAAGAATCTGATGAAAAGACCTGAACTTCTACTTTCTAGATCTGAAAAAACATAAAAATCTGAGAAAATATTTTAAAAAAATACTAGAGATTAATGCATGAATACTGCAATCAAGATACTTAGCATAAATGTAATATGCCCTGCCTTTTTGAAGTTATGGAAGGTATCCAAAATTAGCAAGAAGGTAACCAGATCAATCTGAACATAAAATTTCTTTACCTGCATATTAACCTCTTTAGGAATGAGAATACTGTTGCTAGGCAAGTACAAACTTTAAATAACCGAAACTGTGTGATAGCCATGATGGAAAGCAAAACCTGTGGGAAAAAGCACAAAAATAAATGCATTAGGGTGATTTCATAAGCTATATTTATGTTCTGAAGTCAAATTGAAAAGTCCTATTTTGAACTGTAAAAATCAGACACATTTTTACTTTCCTTTAGACAGCACAAATAAAACACAGTAAACTCAAAAATTAAAATGTAAATCATATTGACAAGAAAGTTTTGAAGATTTCAACAGTTGAGAGGAAAAAAACCTTTTCAAAATATTCTCAGAGTGGTTTTCTAAGTTGTACGTAAATATTTATTTACAATTTATTTATAATTTGTTTTCTAGTAAAAAATCAGAGTATGAGACAGAATGTACTGAGTCTTCCTTATCTTTTGAAATTTGAATCATATGAACATAGTAATACTATTCAAAATATTTTTAAACTTTCAACTTCTAGATACATTTCATTACACCCATTTTATAGGTGAGGAAATTAAGACAGGTCAAATAACTTAAAAGCACACAGTTAACAAGTTAGAACTACAGAGATCATCTAGGCCAGTGGCCCACACATATTTAAAGAATCCTGAAAAATGGGCCCACCACCAGCAAATCTATTAAATCATATTCTCTGAGGGGTAAAGTCCAGTTACAGTCAAATATCCAACAGAAAAGTAAAAGAAGATTAAAATATTTCAATGTCAGAGAGTAGATTTTTAGGGAAAATACCATTAGCAGGCATAAAAATGCTCATTTCATAATGATAAAGGGGTCAGTTAATCAAAAGTACATAACAATCCAAAACATACGTCCCTAACAACAAATTATGCCAATATCAGAAAAGAGAGGTGACGTGACCAGAGTCTGCAAATATGAAGAGGATATTGAGAAAATATAACTTTATGCCTGTATTTGACAAGATGAAATCGACAAATTCTTTGAAAGAAACAAGTTATGAAAACACAGCAAGAAGAAAGAGATAACTTGAAAATCTCTAAATTTATTAAAGATGCTGAATTTATACTTAAAAATCCCCTAAGCCCAGATGGTTTCATGAGTGAATTCTCTCAAATACTTAAAAAGTAGTGCCAATTCTATACAAACTGCCAGAAAACTGAAGGGAAGGGATTATTTATTAATTCACTCTTTGAGGCTAGCATTACACTGATACTAATCTAGACCAAAGACATTACCAGAAAAGAAAACTGAAGACCAATATCTTATGAACACAGACACAAAACTCCTTAAAAACTCACAACCAACTAGAAATAGAAGGGAACTTTCTCAACCTGACCAAGGACACCTATGAAAAGCCTATTGTAACTTGAGACTTAACAGTGAAAAACTGGCTACTTCCCACCAGCACATCTGTTTTTGCCATTTCTTCTCAACACTATATGGCCAGTGCAATCGAGCAAGAAAATAAAATAAAAGGCATTCAGATTGGAAAGGAAGAAGTAAAATTGTATCTGTACTCTATGTAGAAAATTCAATGGAATCTATAATCAACAGTATTTTTATACGGTAGCAACAACAAACAATCACAAACTAAAATTTTAAGAAATTTGTAAGAGTACAAAAAATATGAAGTATTTAGGGACAAATCTAGTGAAAAACATATATATCGGAAACTATAAAATATTGCTGAGAGAAATTTAAAGACGCTTGTTAATTTTTAAAAAGATTTTTCAGGGCTCAAAGACGTGATACTATTAAGATAGTAAATGACTCTAAATTGAACTACAGAGTCAATGAAATCCCAATCAAAATCTCAGGAGGCTTTTTCCTCTAAAATTCGATAAACTAATTCTAAGATTCATACAGAAATACAAAGGATCTATAATGGTCAAACAATGTTGAAAAAGATCAAAGCAGATGGGCTAATACTACCTGATTCCAAGATGTGTTTTAAAGCTGCAGTAATCAAAATGGTATAGTACTGGAGTTGACTGATAAACAGATTGATAAACTGATCAATGTAATAAATGGAAGGTAGAGAAATATG
The DNA here is from genome assembly GCA_006410635.1 of Cephalophus harveyi. NCBI lineage: Eukaryota > Metazoa > Chordata > Mammalia > Artiodactyla > Bovidae > Cephalophus > Cephalophus harveyi. The sequence goes on along the minus strand of SJYT01055759.1, from coordinate 205,489 downwards.
CCCATAAAATATGAAGAATTGAAATTTATGAAGATGTAAAATCCATTCAGTGGAGAAAATAGTTTTTTTGACAAAAAGTAATGGAAAAACTGGATATCCATATGAAAAAAAAAAAAAAAAAGCCACCAAAACCCAAAGAACTATAATCCATATTTCACGCCATTTACAAAAAATACTCAAAATGGGTCGCAGATGTAAATATAAAACCTAAAATTACAAAAGTGCTAGAGAAACAAAATTGGACAAAATCTTTGTGACCTGGGTTAGGAAAAGATTTTTTTAGATAATGACACCAAAAATACAACCCATGAAAAGAAAATGGATAAACAGGGCTTCATCAAAATTAAAAATTTATATAATTCAAAGACACTGTTAAGGGAATATAAAGACAAGCCACAGACTAGGAGAAAACTTTTGCAAAGCATAAATCTGATAAAGGACTTGTATACAGAATATATAAGGCTCTCCCAAAATGCAGTAAGAAAACCTAATTTTAAAAAATGGGTGAAAGCTGTGCATAGGCACTTCACCAAAGAAGATACACAATAGTAAATAAGTACATGAAACAATGGTCAAGTCATTAATTTTTGGAGTTGGTTTACTAATTGAGAGGATGAAACAGTTACTCTAAAAGAAACTGAACAAAAAAAATATTAAAAATCTCACTGTTCAAGTAACTTATTTCTGTCAAAATCATCTCCAAACAATGGTTTACTAGTGATAAACCACCTAACAGTGGTTGTAAAAAGGCAACAACTTTGACTTCTCCTTTGTCTTATCCCCTTATGTGCCAACTACAAAAAAGATTTTATCCTGTTTCCTCAGTTCAGTTCAGTTGCTCAGTCGCGTCAGACTCTTTGCGACCCCATGAATCGCAGCACGCCACGGCTCCCTGTCCTGTTTCCTAATACTGCCCATATTCTTCCCTATTTCCACTGAGGTCTCCCTAGTATAAGCCTTCATTACTTATTGCTGAACTACTGGAAAGTTTTAATTCCGGTATTTTTCTCTTACTGTACCTATATTTTCCATTTTGTACCTTAGTTATTTCTATATACTGTATTCATCCAGCACAATCATTCCTGTGAGGATCTTGTTCATGTTACCTTGCCAGTTACTGTTTGCAAAGTAGGACCTGGAAGAAAGATTTGATTGCTTCCATACAAGTAGAATAATCTGAACAATTAAGATGATGAATAAAGCTTCATTTTAAGGCTATGTGTCAAAGGATTAAACTCAACCAAAAGAAAGCAAACTTCCTAAATGAAGATTTAGAATTAAAGAAAAAAAATATAAACAACAAAAAAAGATAGCTAGGAAAGAAACTGCAGAGCATGTGGCCCTAGGGGGAAATGGGGAAAGAGTTGAGGATATCCTCTATCAAGATGTTTGAAGGAAGAAGTTTAATATTTAAGGACTGGAGCAAAGAGTCAGTCTCAGGATTTATATGAATGAAGATTTGAGAATAAGTTTCATGTGGAGTTTTGGTAACAACGGACATCACCCTGCCATAAATATTGCTATGTGTCATTGTTTAATAAGTATTTCTCAATGTGAATGACTAATGATGTCTACAAATAAAATCTGAAGTTTTGTTTCAACAGTAAATTGTCAAGTGGGACTATTACTGACACCAGAATTCTCCCTCTAGCAATTAAAAATATCTTCATTTTATGGAAAATTTGCTTTTACAATTAATAAAAGAGAAAAACTAATATTCACTGATCAGCTACTATGTGCCAAGCACTAGGTATTCTCTCAACCCATAAAGCCATTTTATGAGATAGATATTATTGTTCTCTTTACATAGAATTGAAGCACAAAGAGTAAGCTTATGTTTCACACCAATGATCTAGATTCAAACCTAGGTCTATTTAATTCAAAAACCAAGAATACCTCACTAACAATAAACTATCTTAGCAATTCAATGATGGTATTATAATTTTCAAGATAAATTCTCTGACGAACTGCAACTGAAATGCGGGGAAATACAATCAAGGTAACCACATCAAGCAACATTTTTGGTTTTATCAATCACACTGATTTGAAGGCAGGAATATTCTTTGGGACCTGTGTTTACTTAGTGTTACAATCCAGTTCAAGTATCTACTCTGTAACAGATACTACTACCCTGGATGATAGGAAATACTACTGACCCAGTACACAGAAACGCTGTGTTTGTTGCTCAAGTGTCAAAAGCTAGTGACAATGCAAGGGTCTAGGAAGGCAGAGCCCCATCAGTCTTGCTGAGTTTGGTTATTTCTAGGCCTTAGCCAATGTCAAGCACATGGTGAAAGTGAAAGTGAAGTCGCTCAGTCGTTTCCGACTCTTTGCGACCCTGTGGACTGTAGCCCACCAGGCTCCTCAGTCCATGGGATTCTCCAGGCAAGAATACTGGAGTGGGTTGCCATTTCCTTCTCTAGGGGATCTTCCCGACCCAGGGATCGAACCCAGGTCTCCCGCATTGCAGGCAGACGCTTTAACCTCTGAGCCACCAGGGAAGCCTGGTGAATACATGGTAGGTATTAAATACTTGCTGAAGGAAGGGAAATTATCATTCTTTGAGCACTCAATATAGTTCGAGACAATCTATTTTGTTTCTATAGCCTCACGGGAATCCTAAGGACAAACGAGGTGAGTTTCACTATTCTCATTTAACAGATGAGGCTCAACTACTAGTGAAACTCACATTCACTCACCCATAAGTTAAAGAGACTGACCCCAAAGCCAAGGTTCTTCCCACACCACATCCAATATAAGAGACCTCTTTGACACTCAGTGCCTCAGTTGATTTCTGAAACGCTCTCTAAATCACTAATCTGAGAAGTAGACATCTTAGGCTACCTGCATTTTGACTGCTTCAAACTACTTACTAGGACTGAGAAATGCTAATACAATTTTAAAATTAAGATTTCCTTTAAAATTACTACAAAAATACAAAAACCTGAGATAAAGCCGAAATAAGCATCAAGAACAAATAATCTCTCTAGGAAATCAATAGCAATGACAGCTTGGCTATGTCAAGCGAAAAAGATTCACCTATAATTTTAAAAAAGAATGCTGCGTTAGAATCTGAAAGATTAAATGTACCTTTCCTCCCTGTAATTCCATGTAAACTGCTTTTCTGTAGTCACTATATCATACTATGTCATAAATCGTTAAATAAGCCAAGCCAAAATCTATGTTGGTACACACTAAACAAGTCATTAATTGCCGAATTTCTAAAACGATAGTTCTGAATTTTCCTAATACCAAAATTTGAAACTCCATATGATCTACTACAGTACAGAAATCCTTAAATTAAGTTTGTAACTCTCTAAAGTAGGTTACGGTATATCGCAAGGCTCCAAAAATAAAACCACCTGACCTCACTCAAATTTGAAAAACCAAAGTTCAGCAGCGGCCAGAGAAAGGGAACAAGAAGTAGACTGTGAGAGCAGGTGGTAAAGTTCAACACCAGACCGCCTCTGGCAACTAAAAGCCAGACCCTTGAACACCACCGAGGCTCTTACAAAGGCAAAGCCTCCTGAAAGGCTCAAAAGGAACGAGTTTCAAAACTAAAATGCTTTAACTTCAGATCACCCACCTGAAATTAACTGATGGAAAAAAAAAAAATCATACCCACTGTACAGATGCAAAAATCGACAGAAGCGTTTTCAGGTTACACAATTAGACACCATCGGTGAAACACTCTCAATTGCTCCAAGTGGGTGCCCAGTGGGCTGGGACTTGGATTTTGGAAAAATCTGTCTGGGAAGGAGCAAGGCCTGTAGAGGAAGGGCAGGAAGAAGGGGCAAATTTCCCCTGGGGGGCAGATCTGGGGCGAGGGGAGACTCTGGGCCGGGGCCCCGCCAGCCGCTCTCCCACGCGGGAGAAGCATGGCGAGGGCTGCTTGACCGGGGCCCGCTCCGGGTCGCAGGTCCCTCACCCCAGAGGTCACCCTAACCCGGAAACAGTACCCTAGAGTGGCAGTCGGCCTGGGTTCGGGGGAAGACCGGGTGAAAGAAAAGGAAGGTGGGAGGGCGGGAAGTGCGGGGCAGAGAGGAGAGCTAACCCGAGGAGAGCAGAGGACAGCCCCGCCCCCCTCCTCAAGACCCGGGTCCCGATCTGGATGGGGGTGGGGGAGGGAAGCCCCCCGAGGGCGCACGAGCCGCACACACTCACCTGCCCCTCCCCCTCCCCGCCCGCCCGGCGGAGGCTCCGAGCTGCCGCGAGCCGCGCGCACACACAAGGCGCGCGCACGCGCGCTGCCGGTCGCTTCCTCGAGCTCGCGCTCCGCCGGTTCAGTCCCAGCCCCGCTCATTCAAAGCCGGGCGCGCGCTCTAAGCCGCCACTGCCTCCGCGCAGGGGCCATAGCCGCCCCTCCTCGGGAAACCCTCCCCCGGTCCCACCTCCTGCCCCTCCTCCTTCGCTCCAGAAGGCGGCCCTCAGGAGTCCCAAGCTCTCACTTCCGCACCCCGCCCCAGGTCCTGTCTGGCCCAATAGGCAAGAGGTTGTGGGTCCGGTGTCGGAGCTGAGAACCAATGAGCATTGGGGGGCGGGCCGAGCGGCGGCAGCTGGCGTGGCAGCTGCGGGGGCTGGGTTAGGAGGAGTTTTTTTGTGACCGTTGCTGGCGGCGCAGGCTGCTGTTTTTGTGGAGTGGACGGACTGCTCCCGTGTTGTTGTACTTTCTGTGCACAGTGCCTCTGCTCCAAACTATACCCTTTTTCGTTAAACCCACAGAATCCCCCTACCAGATGGAACCAAGAGAAATAAATACGTATTTAGATTGCCAAAAATTAGGGAGTCCCATGTGTCAGGATATTGGATCTGGGTAGGCCAGATCTCATTCAATCTGCAACTGTAAAGGTGCGAAACCCCGAGTTTAATTCAGAATTTAGGCTTCTGCAAGTAGTTTTCGGTGGAATTTCCTTTAACTGGAAGTTAAAAAGTGGCATTTCACCGTGTCCTTGCCTTTGCTCCTCTCTTGCTTACCGAGTTAGTCTGTCTTCAAACTAAGGTGTTTTCTATGATTTTCCCTTTGAAGCCTGATTGTTTTTTTTTTGTTTCTTTTCATGCCGTTTGCTATTAAAAGGCTAACATCCTTTGATGTTGTGGGTAAGGGGCCCTGAAATAACTGCCTCACTGTTGTAAAGTTACCGGTGACGGAGGTTAGAAATTTATATAGTCAAAGACTGAAAACTGTTCTTGCAAATTGTTCCCCCACCAGCCTTTTTTCTCCTTCTATTTGGCTACAAAAGATGGTAAAGCGTCTGCCTACAATGCGGGAGACCCGGGTTCAATCCCTGGGTCGGGAAGATCTCCTGGAGAAGGAAATGGCAACCCACTCCAATATTCTTGCCTGGAAAATCCCATGGACAGAGGAGTCTGGTGGGCTACAGTCCACAGGGTCGCAAAGAGTCGGACACAACTGAGCGACTTCACTTCACTTCATCCTTGTTCTGTTACCCTGACCAACACTTATCTCCCTATTTTACTTTATAATATTAATATCTTCACCCCTTCTACCCTCCAAATCTGTAACACGTTTCTATTAAACTTGTTTATCCTCAAGAAGGGAAGAAAGAGAATGTTTATGAGTTTGTTTTGGATTTATTCTATGTAACAACCTTGAATAAGGTATTATATTCCTAAACCTCATTTTGCTCATCAGTGAAATGGACGTAATAGTGCCTACTTCATGATCAAAGCCTACAAAGCTCTTAGGGCAGGACCTGGTGTATAGCAAACATTCTTAAGAGCTGTTACTACTACATTACCACTACATCATTCCTAGGCAATGGCGCCCCACTCCAGTACTCTTGCCTGGAAAATCCCATGGCTGGAGGAGCCTGGAAGGCTGCAGTCCATGGGGTTGCTAAGAGTCGGACACGACTGAGCGACTTCACTTTCACTTTTCACTTTCCTGCATTGGAGAAGGAAATGGCAACCCACTCCAGTGTTCTTGCCTGGAGAATCCCAGGGACGGGGGAGCCTGGTGGGCTGCCGTCTGTGGGGTCGCAAAGAGTCGGACACGTCTGAAGCGGCTTAGCAGCAGCAGCAGCATAGCTCCTGAAGTCCACTTTGTCCTCCACAGTTCCTTAAACACCTGTTCTAGTCCTTAATTTCTTCAAATGCCTAAATTTCAATAATTCAAAATTTCTAGAATTTTTTTGATTCCCCAAATCCAGTAATCCAGACTAGTTTATATCTTGATATGAACATGTTTTCAAAATGCTTTTCCTTAGTGATGTGTATATTTGCTTCATCTATCATTATTATTTGTTGCTGTTGTTCAATGGCTAAGTAGTGTCCCACTCTGCCACCCCATGGACTACAGCATACCAGGCTCCCTCTGTCTTTTCTTCTTTTTAAAAATTATTTGTCAGTTTTCTTTATTAAAGTTTCCATTTCCAAATGAAACAAAACAAAAGGTACATATTTTTCTAGAAACAAATAATGAATATTTGTTTTCCAGCACAATAAGAAAACAAACAGAAATCTTGCTAAAGACTGCAAACTTAAAATTTGCTTTAAAAATACCTACGTGGTGGTGGTGGTTTCATTGCTAAGTTGTGTCCAACTCTTGCTACCCCTATGTACTGTAAGCCTGCCAGGCTCCTCTGTCCATAGGATTTCCCAGGCAAGAATACTGGAGTGGGTTGCCATTTGCTTCTCCAGGGTAGCTTCCCAACCCAGGGATTGAACCCACGTCTCCTGCGTTGGCAGATGGATTCTCCACTGCTGAGCCACCAGAGAAAAATACCTATAAAAGAACATTTAAAAGTCATCATTAGTTGTTGACCATTAATCCCATAACTTGGAATTAAGTCTCGATAATTTGAGGTCTTGCTTGGGGACCACTCTTGGGAGTGTGCAGTTTGAAGTCCTGTCCTCTGCCCAAGTCTTGGATGAGGTAGGAACAGGAACCACCAAATGTCAAGTGGGAGGAGTATAAGGGATAGAACCTAATATGTGAGATATCTCTTTTTGGATTGCCTCTCTTTCATGTGTGTGTGCATGTGAAGTCACATTAGTCATTTCTGACTCTTTGTGACCTTATGGACCTTAGGCTGCCAGGCTCCTCTGACCCTGGGATTCTCCAAGCAAGAATACTAGAGTGGGTTGCCAAGCCCTCCTCCAGGGCATCTTCCCAACCCAGAGATGGAACCCGAGTTTCTTATGTCTCCTACATTGGCAGGCAGGTTCTTTACCACTAGCACCACCTGAGAAGCCCTCTCTTTCATGGGGTACAGCTAACTCTACTTACTCTGTGTCAGGACCATTTTGCCCACTTTCAGACTTTTGATTTGCCTCCCAGTTCCCAATCACCAGCTTGATTTTTTCATTCTTTCAGCTTCCAACACACCACTTAGTCTCCCAGTTCAAAGCCTGGGTAGGATTCCTTATTCTGAGCTCTCCAGGTTCTGGAGAGTTGTGTCTTGACAACTGATCTCTCATCCTGCCTGGGAGGTAGGGCAGACCGTGCATACACAGTGTAAGGCTTACAGATCTTCCCCAACTCAATTCCCTGACTTTTCATTAAAGGAATGGTTTTTCCTCAAGCACAATCTTAGACCCATTGTCCTGACATTTGTGTGCTCGGTTGCTCAGTCATGCCTGACTTTTTGAGACCCCATAGCCCACTAGGCTCCTCTGCTGGGTACAGCTAACTCTACTTACTCTGTGTCAGGACCATTTTGCCCACTTTCAGACTTTTGATTTGCCTCCCAGTTCCCAATCACCAGCTTGATTTTTTCATTCTTTCAGCTTCCAACACACCACTTAGTCTCCCAGTTCAAAGCCTGGGTAGGATTCCTTATTCTGAGCTCTCCAGGTTCTGAGTTGTGTCTTGACAACTGATCTCTCATCCTGCCTGGGAGGTAGGGCAGACCGTGCATACACAGTGTAAGGCTTCCAGATCTTCCCCAATTCAATTCCCTGACTTTTCATTAAAGGAATGGTTTTTCCTCAAGCACAATCTTAGACCTATTGTCCTGACATTTGTGTGCTCGGTTGCTCAGTCATGCCTGACTTTTTGAGACCCCATAGCCCACTAGGCTCCTCTGTCCATGGGATTTTCCAGGCAAGAATACTGGAGTGGGTTGCCATTTCCTACTCCAGGGGATCTTCCTAATCCAGAGATTGAGTCTGTGTCTCTTGCACCTCCTGCATTGGCAGGCAGATTCTTTACCATTGTGCCACCTGGAAAGCACGGTTCTGACGTTAATGACTTTTTATTGATGAGCAGCTGTTCACGGTTGAATACAGATCATAAAGTCACATTCATTTCTTGATCAAGTAAAACAAAACCTTACAGCTTATAGAGTGACAGTTTTGAACAGATACAAAAAGCAAAGAATTATCTGGGGATAATTCTAATGGATTAATCTACTGATATTTCTGTCTACAGAATTTTGCTTGCTTTCAAAATGGTACATTTTACTATTATGGAAAACCATAATTTATTTTTTAATATCTAAAATTACCATTGCTTAATAGAGAAATCAAAAACCCTGAAGCAGCTTTTTATTTCTTTTTTATTAAAAAAAATTAACATTCTGTGAAACATTTAAATATTTTTCATCATAGTTATTTCTATAGCACAGCTTCAATTAGTAGTAATTTTTATTGCTGAATACAGGAAGACCCAAGGTTTAAGAATAATTAAGAGTTTACCAGGTCCCTTCAGAAGATGTCTGGATAGGAATGGAGAGAAATAATTTATTAGATTAGAAATAATCTAATCATAGATTAGAAATAAATTCATATTTAAAAATGGCATGAACTCTTCACTCTTATATTTCAGTAGAGAGGTTCAGCCATGTAATATCCCTTGGCACTGTCCGTATTGTTATTAGAGCTGTAATATAGTTCAGCTTTATTATGAGTTATGTAGACCTGATTTGAACAGTTCTGGCAATCTAATGCCATTTATGATTTCTAATGATAAATACGTTGAGATTCATTTAACCAATATAACTTTACAGTTTATAATATAATTTATCCTGTATGTGAATTGAAAACTAAAAAATTAAATAGGGAAGTCACTAGTTAAGACTCAGCGTTTTTACTGTCGTGGGCCTAGGCTTGATTCCTGGTCCAGGAACTATGATCTTGCAAGCTGCATAGCACAGCCAAAAAAAAAAAATGAAAGCAACACTGAATCAAAATGAAAGCCTAATTGATGCTGCAGCATGATAGACATTGTGGCTTTGTTCTTGAACAAATTTGAGCCTTTTCTGCAAAATTACGTTAATAATTCCTGCCTTATGGATTTATTTTGCAAAGTATGGGGTATAATGTACATAGAAATGTGCTGGAAACAAAGCAATAAAATCAATGAAAGCTTTTAGGTGTACAAGTTTATCCTCCTCAAGTCCCTAGAATCTTCTTTTAGCTCACAACAAGGACTAAGTCCTTCCAAGTGTCAGGCCAGTGTATGTTCCTCGGTTCTGTCTTGTCACAACAAAGATTTGGAGTGTCGGACATTAAAGCTCTCTGCGTGTCACAGCTCTCAGGTCTCAAACAGGCCATGTTATAGCTCTTAGACAAATCAGTGCTACAGCTCTGTGTTACAGCTCTATTTTATTTAGAAAATAGCAAGAAAACCCATCTTCGAGGCATGAGGGCATGTCGACCCAAAGACAAAAAGAGAGGAGCGCCCCAGTGCGCGGGGGAGAGGGAGAGAGACCCCTGGCCCTTTGGCTCCTCTTTTTATATGTTTTTTCTTCTCTCTGGGCCTGCCCTATGTAAATTGGGCTAGCCAGGAGAGTTGTTTGTTCTACCCGAAGTCCTCACTCCGGTCCTCGGACCTTCCTTTGTTCTGTTTTCACGGGCTTTTCCCTTCCTTATCTTTTAGCCACTGCCATTCTGGACTGTTTCCTATTCCAACTACCTAACACAAGGAACACAGAGATGAATTTTTTGTCATCAGCAACCAGAACTAGACATATTTATCAGTAATGTGTTACAAAGGTGAAAAGAGGAGGAAACACTCAGCTTTGAAGCTAAGCTCTGAGTTCACCCCCCACTTCCTTTGCCTCCTTAGCTTTAAAGACATGGGGTGAAAGAGCAGCTGTTAGAACAAAAACACCTTCAACCCTACTCTTCCCTCTCTGATCTTTTCCTTATTACTCATGGTATATATTTTTCATAATAGCATCCATTGCCACGTTTTGTCCATTTTTACTTCTGAGTGTCTATTATCTTAGCATGCCAGGATTATGATAATGATCTTCGATCTTCTAATTCAGCTTGGTGCTTCACTGCACAATTAATACAAATATTTTTCAAGCACATACTTCTTCATGCTAATGCTCCTGTTCAAAATAAAGAGAGAGTTGCTGTTGCCCATCAATTCAAATTCACCTTAGGAGGATAAGTATCTTGACTTTTGCTTTTTAATTTCTTAATTTCAAACTGCTGCTCTTGGATCTTTCTCTGACTACCTCTGGCCCTTTAAAATATTAGACATATCAATACTTCTTGTTAAAGGGACTTGTTTGTATATGACACACATTTCATACAGTGAAAAATACTCACCTCCTCACAATGGAATATGTATTCCTTGCTCTAATTTTTATGTGAAATTAAACCTTTTATAAGTGAGAATTTAATCCATATTATCATCATCCCAGAAGTTTCTAGTATAAAGAACTTAATTTGTTTTCCCTCTTCCTAGGAAGAATTTACATGTATAAAGGATTGAGAGGGTAACAGGCAGGAAGGCCAGGGGTCCCCAAACGGAGGAAATAATCTGCAAGTGTCAGACATTTTTATCTCTCTCTTAAGCGGCAGGAGGAAACAAACTAGTGATATATATTTTTTCCCTTCTTTATACAAATTTTAAAAAAAGATTTCTCTTAAGATACTGTGTTGCCATAATGACACCTGGTCCCACCTGAAGTTAACTATTCTCAAACCTGGAGTTAACCAATGTATTTTTCTTAGGGAAATGTTTGTCTTAAACTATGTTAATATACTATGCTTTTACCCCAGACTCTAATGGCTCAGAACCTACTTGACAAACCATTATGTTATACTCAGACATTGTTCCCCTAATCTATGTAGAAGAAACTATTTATATGGTAATCTGCCCTTCTACAAGATTCAAGTCAATTGTTTTATGGCCTGAGATGACTCCTGTGGTGCCAAGATTATCCCAAAATACATCTTATGGATGAGAGGCCTGGTGCCATTCTGAGTTTTAAGACATTCCTTTATTTCCTTAACAAACTTGTTGTTGCCAAGTCACTTCAGTCGTGTCCGACTCTGTGTGACCCCATAGACAGCAGCCCACCAGGCTCCCCCGTCCCTGGGATTCTCCAGGCAAGAACACTGGAGTGGGTTGCCATTTCCTTCTGCCATTCTGAGTTTTAAGACATTCCTTTATTTCCTTAACAAACTACTAGTGACTATATAAGGAAATGGCAATCCACTCCAGTATTCTTGCCTGGAGAATCCCATGGATGGAGAAGCCTAGTAGGTTACACTCCACAGGGTTGCAAAGAGTCGGACACGACTGAGCAACTTCACCTCACCTCACCTCAGTGACTATATAACATCCAGCTGAAGACTAGCAGGGGGGTACTTTTTCTGCCCCCTTCTGATGCCTATGTCAGAAGCTTTCTCTATCTTCTTTATACTTTAATAAAACTTTATTGCACAAAAGCTCTGAGCAATCAAGCCTCGTCTCTGGCCTCGGATTTAATTCTTCTCCTCCAGAGGCCGAGAATCCCGGCGTCTTTTCGTGGTTCAGCAGCAACCTTTCAGGACCATCTGATTAAATACATAAATTATTCTGAAGAAAAATGAAAAGAAAATACTCTTGCCACATAGCCAGACACACTCAAGTATCTTGCCCAAAAGGAATCATCTTTTTCTGCTCATAGGCACAGGACCCATTACCATGGTAACCGTAACTAGTGGTCTCTAACTGGATGTGAATTTTATACAGTTATTTGAAATACTTAGGCATCAAGTCAGGATAAAGTGCAATTTCTGTAATATGTATTTTGGTAGGATGTTTTTTATCTCAGAAATCTTATTGAGGAAAAGTTTCATCATACTGTCTATTCATTTGCTTAATTAAACAGCTTACTCAACAGTTACCGTGGGCACAGTGTGTGCTAAGCATGTTAGAGGAGTTGAAAGTACCTTAACTGAGAGTAATTTCTCTAGTAAAATCAGTTTGTCATGGGTAAACAGAATTCCTGGAAAGACTGTTTTTCCTAAAATGGTCTTTTTTAATTTTAGCAAGATCTGATCATAATAACTAGACTGGTATATCAGAGCCTGCGAGTAATGTGGGAAGAGGTTTGTAGCTGGGCAGACTGCCCACAGTATCCAGGTACCCACTGTAACCCCAGACAGCAGGCTCCTTTTTGGTCTTAAACATGCTGTCTGTGGCTACTTTCAGGGAAGGCAAAGTCAGGGGAGATAAATCTTTATGTTTCTTTCACTGGAGCTTGGACACTTCCTTTCAGCTAGTGCCAACCTGAGGAAACGGAAAATGCCTACTAATGAGAATGAAAGAAGGTTGTGACCCTCCAATGGTTTTCCCAAACCAAATACACCATGGATTCAAATCAAGGGTTAAGCATCTCAGTTTTGGAGGATACACATAATAATTTCAAAGATGTATGTTTTGGGGCTTCCCTGATGGCTCAGTGGTAAAGAATCTGCCTGCTGATGCAGGAGACACGGATTCAATCCCTGGTCCAGGAAGATCCCACATGTCTCAGAGCAACTGAGCCTGTGTACCACAACTACTGAGCCTGTGCTCTAGAGCCCGAGAGCTGTAACTACTGGAGTCCTTGCTCCCTCGAGCCAGTGCTCTGCAACAAGAGAAACCACCGCAGTGAAAAGCTCACATACCTTTCAAGTAGAGTGTAACTCCCACTCTCCACAAGTAGAGAAAGCCCACACAGGAGCAAGACCCAGTACAACTCCAAATAAATAAAGTAAAATTATTTGAAAAAAAAAAAATGACATGTGATGATCTCAAATAATTATCTCAAAATAAAAAGGTTAAAAATATATGTGCAATTTGAAACAATTTCTTTGCCCTGGCATTGTCTCTGCCTACCTTCCCCTGTAGGGAGGATGCATTCCCTATTTTCTTGTTGTGCTAATATTTTGCCTGTGAAACCAGGAGATGTATCAGTTAGGACTGGGTCTCTGGTCAAGTAGCAATGCAACCCTGAAAGAGCAAAGGCTGGTATTGTCAGGGACCCAACCTCTTTTCAGCTCAGTTCTCTACACCTTCCCCAAAGGGGCTGGCGTTTGCCCTCCTGGTCCAAGGAGGCACCCTGCTCCATGCAGCAGGAAAAACAGGAAAGGCTGGAGAAAGGCAAAAGAATGCATCACAGCCATCTTTTAAGGTAAGTTTCTAGAATACGCCACAAGATTACTTCTGTTTTCATAACTCACCATACACAAGTTGGTCACTCTTCATTGCACTCACTGATGAGAAACAGTCTCTTCTTCATGGCCCTGTGCCTGGCCAATGATTCCAACAATTAACACTCACATTGTGTTCATTACGTGCTAGGCACTGTTCTGGTGTAATAAGAAGCCTAATGGGCCAGTGATTGACATAATATAGGCAACACTACAGTCGTAACAATAATAAGAGTGGCCATCCGTTACTGAGAGCTTACCACCTGTTGGGCACTGTGTTAGATGCCTTTTGTATGATGTAATCAGTCCTCAGATTGGTCCACATAGCAAGGTAGATATTTTCCGTATTTTACAGGTGAAGAAACTGAAGATAAAGGAGACGAAGAATTTGCCTGAGGGCACAGAGGTGGTAAAACATAAACCTACAATTTGAACGGTAATTTGGACGAACTGTTCAAAAAAGATCTTCACGACCCAGATAATCATGATGATGTGATCACTAATCTAGAGCCAGACATCTTGGAATGTGAAGTCAAGTGGGTCCTAGAAAGCATCACTATGAACAAAGCTAGTGGAGGTGATGGAATTCCAGTGGAGCTATTTCAAATCCTGAAAGATGATGCTGTGAAAGTGCTGCACTCAATATGCCAGCAAATTTGGAAAACTCAGCAGTGGCCACAGGACTGGAAAAGGTCAGTTATCATTGCAATCCCAAAGAAAAGCAATGCAAAAGAATGCTCCAACTACTGCACAATTGTACTCATCTCACACACTAGTAAAGTAATGCTCAAAATTCTCCAAGCCAGGCTTCAGCAATACGTGAACCGTGAACTCCCTGATGTTCAGGCTGGTTTTAAAAAAGGCAGAGGAACCAGAGATCAAATTGCCAACATCCACTGGATCATGGAAAAAGCAAGAGAGTTCCAGAAAAACATCTATTTCTGCTTTATTGACTATGCCAAAGCCTTGGACTGTGTGGATCACAATAAACTGTGGNCTTAAAGCTCAACACTCAGGAAACTAAGATCACGGCATCTGGTCCCATCACTTCATGGGAAATAGATGGGGAAACAGTGGAAACAGTATCAGACTTTATTTTCTTGGGCTCCAAAATCACTGCAGATGGTGAACACAGCCATGAAATTAAAAGACGCTTACTCCTTGGAAGGAAAGTTATGACCAACCTAGATAGTATTTTCAAAAGCAGAGACATTACTTTGCCAACAAAGGTCTGTCTAGTCAAGGTTATGGTTTTTCCTGTGGTCATGTATGGATGTGAGAGTTGGACTGTGAAGAAGGCTGAGTGCCGAAGAATTGATGCTTTTGAACTGTGGTGTTGGAGAAGACTCTTGAGAGTCCCTTGGACTGCAAGGAGATCCAATCAGTCCATTCTAAAGGAGATCAGTCCTGGGTGTTCTTTGAAATAAATGATTTTAAAGCTGAAACTTTAGTACTTTGGCCACCTCATTCCAAGAGTTGACTCATTGGAAAAGACTCTGATGCTGGGAGGGATTGGGGGCAGGAGGAGAAGGGGGCGACAGAGGATGAGATGGCTGGATGGCATCACCGATTCGATGGACGTGAGTCTGATTGAACTCCGGGAGTTGATGATGGACAGGGAGGCCTGGCGTGCTGCAATTCATGGGGTTACAAAGAGTCGGACATTACTGAACGACTGAGCTGACTGACTGACTATAATAACTGTTGGAGTATGAAATGGCAATCTACTCTAGTATTCTTTCCAGGAAAATTCCATGGAATGAAGAGCCTGGCGGGCTACAGTTCATGGGGTCTCAAAGAGTTGGACACGACTCAGCAACTGAGCACGTAATCACAATAGTAATTTTAGGAAATTTTTAAAAGCAGACAGCT
This sequence comes from Cephalophus harveyi, assembly GCA_006410635.1. Classification (NCBI taxonomy): domain Eukaryota; kingdom Metazoa; phylum Chordata; class Mammalia; order Artiodactyla; family Bovidae; genus Cephalophus; species Cephalophus harveyi. The sequence goes on along the minus strand of SJYT01055759.1, from coordinate 190,234 downwards.
AGAAACCTAGAGAAATTAAATCAGAAACTTTTAAACAAAGTCTGTGGCTAAGAAGCAAATTTTTAGAAATTCCCTTTACTCTCAAATGATTTGTCTAGAGAAATCCAGTCCTCTTAAAACTGAGCTCCCCTGAGATTATGGTTAATACTTCTATCCCAAACTTTTTCCCTTTCTTGTCCTACCTCTGTTCCCCTCAGGACTGAGGAGTATCAAAGAAAAGGAGGGGGGCGCTGAAACCAAGCTGAACCCTGTGGAGTCTTCCCAGGTATAAAAGTCCCTTCATATCCCCCATTATCTTAATGATAAGAATAGTAGAGTCACAAGACTCCTCGTCCCTCCTGAAGGAATATATAAAGCTATCTGATGCATATCTATGAGTTGCTCAGTAAAAACTAAGTCACCCCCACCCAATGGAGGAGGATGACTGAATGCTATCCAGAAGCACGCAGACCCCAGGCTGGAGCCAGATGGTTGATGACAGAGATTCCTGAAACATCACTCTGTTATTTCACCAACGGCCAATGAGTCAGAATGTCCATGAGCTGATGAGGCGGCCTGAGACCCTGTTATCTTCAACCTAATGATCTTCCCTAACCCTTGAGAGTCCCTTGGACTGCAAGGAGATCCAACCAGTCCATTCTGAAGGAGATCAGCCCTGGGATTTCTTTGGAAGGAATGATGCTGAAGCTGAAACTCCAGTACTTTGGCCACCTCATGCGAAGAGTTGACTCATTGGAAAAGACTCTGACGCTGGGAGGGATTGGGGGCAGGAGGAGAAGGGGACGACCGAGGATGAGATGGCTGGATGGCATCACGGACTCGATGGACGTGAGTCTGAGTGAACTCCGAGAGATGGTGATGGACAGGGAGGCCTGGTGTGCTGCGATTCATGGGGTCGCAAAGAGTCAGACACGACTGAGCGACTGAACTGAATTGAACCCTTGTTTAAAAGCCACTGGGGAGTTCTGAGCTGCCCTTTCTCCTTGCTTGCCACTCTGCAAAGAAACCCTTACTTTGTTGCAAACACCCTCTGTCTGAGTTTGGCTTTCTGTGCCACAGGCCCATGAGCCCTTGCTCTGTTACATTAGAAAAGTTCTTTATTGAAAATCTATGGAAATTAAAAAAAAAAATCCAGTGGACTGAATACAGCTTGAGGTAAGGAAAGCCTACAGAAAGTAATCAATTTTGTGGCTTTCACAGTGTTTAGCTGTGAAGATTTCTGCATCTCTTCCAGAAGCCAAATGTAGAAATTTGTTCCTTAGATGTCACAATTGTAGTTCTTGGAATTTAGTTTTCCAAACAAAAGAAAGTGTTGTGAAATGGAGAGTAAATTGGATTTTCATTAGGAAATCTGGTTTTTAAGTCTTTCTTGTCAGTCTCTCTCTCTCCTCCTCATTTTAATGGTAGAGTTTTCTCACCCCTCTGGGGTTGGAACTGAGGGAATTATTCAGTTCAGTTCAGTTCAGTTCAGTCGCTCAGTCGTCTCCGACTCTTTGCGACCCCATGAATCGCAGCACGCCAGGCCTCCCTGTTCATTACCATCTCTCGGAGTTCACTCAGACTCACGTCCAACGAGTCAGTGATGCCCTTATTAGCGTCCTCAATTAACAAGAGGTGTGGTCTCATCAGTGCTCTCGGGACATGAAAGCTATTCCTCATGGAGTGGACTGGTGTTCCAGTAACATCAGATGGCTGCTTTTTTTTTTTTAATTGGGGCATACTCACTTTACAATATTGTGTTAGTTTCTGCTATACAATCAAGTGAATCAGCCATATTTGTTGTTGTTTAGTCTCTCAGTCATCATGTCCAACTCTTTTGTGACCCATATACTATAGCCTGCGAGGCTCCTCTGTCCATGGGATGTTCCAGGTAAGAATACTGGAGTGGGTTGCCATTTCTCCCTCCAGAGGATCTTCCCGACCCAGGGACTGAACCCCCAAGTCTCCGCATATCCTTCCTAGCGAGTGGATTCTCACTGCTGAGCCACCAGTATTCCTTCCCTTTTGGACTTCACTCCCACCCCCTTACCCCACCTCTCTAGGTCATCAACAGACCACAGAGCTGAGCTCCCAGCGCTGAACTATCTGTTTTACACATGGCAGTGCCCATATGACATGGCTTCTTGATTTCCCCGAGCTCTGTGCTGCATTCATGCACCAAACAGTGAGTCTGCATCTCCTAGTGTCAAACATCTCATAAGACGGCAAAAAAAAATGTTGAGTAAGGAAGAGCCTTACTACTTCCAAGGAACTCGCTGTCTAGTGGTGTTTCAGCCTTCATTCTTCCCCCCACACTTTCTGTCAGAATGCTCTTACTTGGCTAATCTCATGTTTATCTCACCACTTATTTCAGGCATCATCGTCTTCTGGAATCTCCCTCATCCATTTCCATCCTCAGAAGATGCCCTCCCTCCAGCCCGTGCCCCTCCACTGTACCCCTCCAGCATCCTACGTCTCTCTCTCGTGTACCATGTTACACCTCTGTGTATTGTATACCACCTTTTCTGCTGCTATTTCCCCAACTACCTTGCAGACTCTTGGAAAGTGAACACAGCATCTTATTCCTTGCAGTCTTCTCACTAGAATGCCTGTTATAGAGTAAATGCATACAAAGTAAATATATACAAAGATATCTGGATGTATTACATGGTAACATTCAGAAAACTAAGATCATGGCATCTGATCCCATCATTTCATGGGAAATAGATGGGGAAACAGTGGAAACAGTGTTAGACTTTATTTTTTTGGGCTCCAAAATCACTAATAGTGACTGCAGCCATGAAATTAAAAGACGCTTACTCCTTGGAAGAAAAGTTATGACCAACCTAGATAGCATATTCAAAAGCAGAGACATTGCCAACAAAGGTCCGTCTAGTCAAGGCTATGGTTTTTCTTGTGGTCATGTATGGATGTGAGAGTTGGACTGTGAAGAAAGCTGAGCGCTGAAGAATTGATGCTTTTGAACTGTGGTGTTGGAGAAGACTCTTGAGAGTCCCTTGGACTGCAAGGAGACTCTGATGCTGGGAGGGATTGGGGGCAGGAGGAAAAGGGGACGACAGAGAATGAGATGGCTGGATGGCATCACGGACTCGATGGACATGAGTCTGAGTGAACTCCGGGAGTTGGTGATGGACAGGAAGGCCTGGCGTGCTGCAATTCATGGGGTAGCAAAGAGTTGGACATGACTGAGCGACTGAACTGAACTGAAGTTAATAACTTTTCATGATTTAGCAAGATTAAACTTTTCATGTTTAGCAAGATTAACAACAATCTGGGGAGAGTATTCTAGGGAAAGGTATGGATTCTTTCCATACCTTGGAAATCCAGGTAAATCCATATGAAACCTGGATTCTCCCAGCTGTTTATATGCTTCCTGAGTGTCACTTGCTGGAAGGTGACTTGTGAATGTCACTTCTCCTTGCCCTCGACATGGCCACAAAGCCTTGATTAGAGTTATTTTTCTAAATTGAGCATTTCCTTTAGACTTTTCTGAGTAGAAAGTGCAATTTTTATAGTATGAGAGCTTTTGGTTAACTTAGCTATGGTAATTTGTGGCTTTTTTGCACTCTCTAATTTTATCTTTTAAAAATAAATATCTCTTTTGGTGTAATCTTGGGTTGCAGGAAGTTGCATTCTTCATAGTGATAGTTTTGAGTGGCAAGAAGGGGATAGCAGGAGTTTGGATTTGTTCAAACAAAGGACACTTAGAAGACTGGCTGGGGTGGCAGACTCAGAAATTTAGGATACTCTAGAATTCCTGGGATTTCTGTGGATCTGAAAAATAGCAACTTTGACTGGGAAAAAAAAAAAAAAAGGTTTAAAACAATCTCATTTCTCCAAAATCCTTAGAAATTAAAATGGCTTAGATCATCGGAAATTAGAGGCTTATGAGGATAGAGAAAAACAGAAACTCCAGTACTTTGGCCACCTCATGCGAAGAGTTGACTCATTGGAAAAGACTCTGATGCTGGGAGGGATTGCGGGCAGGAGGAGAAAAGGACGGCCGAGGATGAGATGGCTGGATGGCATCACTGACTCGATGGACGTGAGTCTGAATGAACTCCGGGAGATGGTGATGAACAGGGAGGCCTGGTGTGCTGCGATTCATGGGGTCGCAAAGAGTCGGACACGACTGAGCGACTGAACTGAACTGAACTGGTACAATATAAAAATTCAGAATGCTTTCAATCTGATCTAGAGAAATTGAGTCAAAACTAGACAGCTCTTTCAACTCTTTAAAGGATTTTATGATCTGTTGGGACAGCAACTTGGAAGTGGGATATCTACTTACAAATCAAATATTTCTAAAAGTTTTAAAAATGAAATAACACACAAACACAAGGAAGCAAAAGAAATTTATATTTTGAAGAAATTTGATTTTTGTGATTAAAGCTAAGTAATACATTTTATATATTATAAAAATATTTTTAGCATATTTTCTTGAAAACATTAGACTTTTTATTGGTGTGTAACAAAACAGGTCCTAAATAAGCAGTTTCTGTATTTATGTTTTCAATCTGTTCCTCAGAATAGCACTTCAGTTGCTTCCTGAAAAGCAAAAACAATACAAACATGTTTTAAGAACATATAGTGTGATTTTAAATATGTTTAATTAATTTTAACTTTCTTACTGTTTCATGGAATGGTTAATAAGACAAAAATCAGTATTTCAGAGTTTACCAATTTAAGTTGCTCTTGTGAGGAACTGTGGAGAGAGAATAGTCGTCCTTATATATTGTAGTTTTCACATTCAAGTTTTCTAATTTTATTTAGTATAATTTCACGACTCTCTTAAAAGTAAAATGCTGTTAATTCAGAATGCAAATTTATTAAAAAAGAAAAACAGAATTTCATCAACGGTTGCTATGATCTGAATATGTGTGTGCGTGCTGTGTCTGATTCTGCCAGGCTCCACCGTCCATGGAATTTTTCAGGCAAGAATACTGGAGTGGGTGGCCATTTGGTCCTCCAGGGGATTTTCTCATCCCAGGAATCCAACCCACCCAGGAATCTCTTAAGTCTCCTGCATTGGCAGGCAGATTCTTTACCAATAGCGCCACCTGGGAAACCCCATCTGAATGGGAAAGAAAGTGAAAGTCGCTCAGTTGTGTGTCCGACTCTTAGCTACCCCATGAACTATACAGTCCATGGAATTCTCCAGGCCAGAATACTGGAGTGGGTAGCCTTTCCCTTCTCCAGAGGATCTTCCCAACCCAGGGATTGAACCCGGTCTCCTGCATTGCAGGTGGAATCTTTAACAGCTGAGCCACCAGGGAAGCCTCACCTCAAATTTATGTTTTAAAACCTAATGTTCAATGGGATGGTATTAGGGATAGGGCTTTTGATTGGTGCTTAGGTCTTGAGGGCAGAACCTCCATGAATGTGATTAGTATTCTTATAAGAGACTCCACAGAATTCCCCAGCCCCTTCGACCACATAAAGATACAGTGGAAGTCTGTGACCCAGAAGAGGGCCCTTATTTGACCATGCTGGCACCCTGATCTCAGACTTCTGGCCTCCAGAATTGTGAGAAGTAAATTTCTGTTGTTCTTAAGCCATTCAATCTTCGGTATTTTGTTATAGCAGCCTGAAAGGACGAAGACAGTGTTTAAGTCTTCTCATGTCTTAATTGAAGAATTATGGATTGTTTAGTAGCAAAGGGGAAGCAGTTAACTTTTTCATCTGGGAAAAAAACGTGCTAAAAGACACCAAGAATGTTATCATTTACCAATGACTTGAAAGTAGGATTTTCTGAATTTTGTAAAATTCCAAAGTTGTAAGATACAAGTAGGGAGAAAGTCAGTGAAGATAATTAGGGAAAAAAATGTGTTTAATGAAGAAACACAAAATGTACAAATATAATAACAGTAAGCAGTACTTATACTTTATATTTCAATGCTTCTTGGAAGAAAGAAATTAACTTAAGCAGTACCTATCACATTATTATAAAACAGACAGCAAGTTTTACTCTTACTAGAATTCTAGGGACAAGAAAACTGGGATTAAAATACAATAACTTGTGTGCTGCTTTTACCTTTGATCCCTCAGCTCCAAACCCACCCTCTCTATTATCTATAAGAGGCAGGGCTGGGACTTTTCAAATTGTGCTTCTCCCTTGACAGCTGGTTTCTAATTAGTTTCTACCAGGAGGAGGGAAGAACAGATTATTTCTTCCTGAAGCCCCAGGCTCCCATTGTTCTGCCACTCTCCCAGAAAGCCAGCCTTATTGTTTCCCTTCATCCTGACTTTTTTTTTTAATTTTAAATTTAGTCTTGGCTTTTAGTACTGAAATACTTCATTCTCCTTCTAAATTATTCAGTTCAATTCAGTTCAGTCATTCAGTCGTGTCTGACTCTTTGCAACTTCATGGACTGCAGCGTGCCAGGCCTCCCTGTCCATCACCAACTCCTGGAGTTTACTCAAACTCATGTCCATTGAGTTGGTGATGCCATCCAACCATCTCAATTTCTGTCTTCCCCTTCTCCCACCTTCAATCTTTCCCAGCATCAGGGTCTGAAATTTCAATTGAGTCAGTTCTTTGCATCAGGTGGCCAAAGTATTGAAGATTCAGTTTCAGCATCAGTCCTTCCAATGAATATTCAGGATTGATATCCTTTAGCATGGACTGGTTGATCTCCTTACAGTCCAAGGGACTCTCAAGAGTCTTCTCCAACACCACACTTCAAAAGTATCAATTCTTTGGCATTCAGCTTTCTTTATAGTCCAACTCTCACATCCATACATGGTTACTGGAAGAACCATAGCTTTCACTAGACGGACCTTTGTTGGCAAAGTAATGCCTCTGCTTTTTAATATGCTGTCTCGGTTGGTCATAACTTCCAAGAAGCAAGTGTCTTTTAATTTCATGGCTGCAGTCACCATCTGCAGTGACTTTGGAGACCAAAACAATAAAGTCTGTCACTGTTTCCACTGTTTCCGCATCTATTTGCCATGAAGTGATGGGATCAGATGCCATGATCTTAGTTTTCTGAATGTTGGGCTTTAAGCCAACGTTTTCACTCTCATCTTTCACTTTCATCAAGAGGCTCTTTAGTTTTTCTTCGCTTTCTGCCATAAGGGTGGTGTCATCTGCATATCTGAGGTTATTGATATTTCTTCCAGCAATTTTGATTCCAGCTTGTGCTTCCTCCAGCCCAGCGTTTCTCATGATGTACTCTGCATATAAGTTAAATTAGCACGGTAACAATATACAGCCTTGATGTACTCCTTTTCCTATATGGAACCAGTTGGTTGTTCCGGGTCCAGTTCTAACTGTTGCTTTTTGATCTGCATACAGATTTCTCAGGAGGCAGGTCAAGTGGTCTGGTATTCCCATCTTTTGAAGAATTTTCCACAGTTTGTTGTGATCCACACAATCAAAGATTTTGGCATAGTCAATAAAGCAGAAATAGATGTTTTTCTGGAACTCTTGCTTTTTCGATGATCCAACAGATGTTGGTAATTTGATCTCTGGTTCCTCTTTCTTTTTAAGTCCAGCTTGAACATCTGAAAGTTCAAGGTTCATATACTGTTGAAGCCTGGCTTGGAGAATTTTGAGCATTACTTTGCTAGCAGGTGAGATGAATGCAATGTGCTATAGTTTGAGCATTCTTTGGCATTGCCTTTCTTTGTGACTGGAATGAAAACTGACCTTTTCCAGTCCTGTGCTCACTGTTGAGTTTTCCAAATTTGCTGGCTTATTGAGTGCAGCACTTTCACAGCATCATCTTTTAGGATTTGAAACAGTTCACCTGGAATTCCATCACTACCACTAGCTTTGTTCGTAGTGATGCTTTGTAAGGCCCACTTGACTTCACTTTCCAGGATGTCTGACTCTAGGTGAGTGATCACACCATCGTGATTATCCGGGTCATGAAGTTTTTTTTTGTATAGTTCTTCTGTGTATTTTTGCCACCTGTTCTTAATATCTTCTGCTTCTGTTAGGTCTATACCATTGCTGTCCTTTATTGAGCCCATCTTTGCATGAAATGTTCCCTTGGTATCTCTAATTTTNTATCCGGGTCATGAAGTTTTTTTTGTATAGTTCTGTGTATTTTTGCCATCTGTTCTTAATATCTTCTGCTTCTGTTAGGTCTATACCATTGCTGTCCTTTATTGAGCCCATCTTTGCATGAAATGTTTCCTTGGTATTTCTAATTTTCTTGAAAAGATCTCTAGTCTTTCCCATTTTACTGTTTTCCTCTATTTCTTTGATTGTTCACTGAGGAAGGCTTTCTTATCTCTCCCTGCTGTTCTTTGGAACTCTGCATTCAAATGGGTATATCTTTCCTTTTCTCCTTTACCTTTTGCGTCTCTTCTTTTTACAGCTGTTTGTAACGCCTCCTCAGACAACCATTTTGCCTTTTTACATTTCTTTTTTTTTTTGGGTATGGTCTTNACTGATCGAGGCATAGACTCCAATTACTGTGATATTGAATGGTTTGCCTTGGAAACAAACAGAGATCATTCTTTTGTTTTTGATACTGCATTTTGGACTCTTTTGTTGACCCTGGTGGCTCAGAGGTTAAAGGGTCTGCCTCTAACGCGGGAGACCTGGGTTCGATCCCTGGGTTGGGAAGATCCCCTGGAGAAGGAAATGGCAACCCACTCCAGTATTCTTGCCTGGAGAATCCCATGGACAGAGGAGCCTGGTAGGCTACAGTCCATGGGGTCGCAAAGAGTCGGACACGACTGAGCGACTTCACCTCACCTCACCTCACCTCTTGTTGACTATGATGGCTACTCCATTTCTTCTAAGGGATTCTTGCCCAGAGCAGTAAATATAATGGTCATCTGAGTTAAATTCACCCATTCCAGTCCATTTTAGTCCACTGATTCCTAAAATGTCAATGTTCACTCTTGCCACCTCCTCTCTGACCACTTCCAATTTGCCTTGATTCACGGACGTAACATTCCAGGTTCCTATGCAATATTGCTCTTTACAGCATCAGACTTCCATCACCAGTCACATCCACAACTGGGTGTTGTTTTTGCTCTGGCTCCATCTCTTCATTCTTTCTGGAGTTATTTCTCCACTGATCTCCAGTAGCATATGGGGCACCTACTGACCTGGGGAGTTCATCTTTCAGTGTCCTCTCTTTTTGTTTTTTCATACTGTTCATGGGGTTCACAAGGCAAAAATACTGAAGTGGTTTGCTATTCCCTTGTCCAGTGGGCCACGTTTTGTCAGAACTCTCCACCATGACCCGTCCGTCTTGGATGGCCCTACATGGCATGGCTTGAGTTTCCCTGAGTTAGACAAGGCTGTGGTCCATGTGATCAGATTGGTTAGTTTTCTGTGATCGAGGTTTTCAGTCTGTCCTCCTTCTGATGGAGAAGGAGAAGAGGCTTATGGAAGCTTCCTGATGGGAGAGACTGAGGAAACTGAGTCTTGTTCTGATGGGTGGGGCCAGGCTCAGTAAATTTCTAACCCAATTTTCTGTTGATGGGTGGGGCTGTGTTCCCTTCCTTTTATTTGACTTGGGGTCAAACTATGATGGAGGTAATGAAGATAATGGCGACCTCCTTCAAAAGGTCCAATGCGGGCACTGCTACACTCAGTGCCCCCAGCCCTGCAGCAGGCCACCGCCGACCCACACCTCTGCTGGAGACTCCTGCACACTCCCGGGCAAGTCTGTGTGTCTCTTGTGGGGTCACTGCTCCTTTCTCTGGGGACCTGGGTGGCACAAGGTTCTGTTTGCACCCTCTAAGAGTCTGTTTCCCCAGTCCTGTGTAAGTTCTGGCAGCTCTATGGTGGGGTTAATGAGACCTCCTCCAAGAGGGCTTACACCATACCCAGGTCTGCTGCACCCAGAGCCCCTGCCCCAGGTGTAGTGCACTGCTGACCTGTACCCCAACAGGAGACGCACAAACACAATTCTGTCCCAGTCTCTGCGACGTCTCTGGGTCCTGGAATGCACAAGGTTTGTTTGAGCCCTCTGAGCATCTCTGACCAGTATGGGGTTTTATTCTAAACACAGTTTCGTTCCTCCTACCATCTTGCTGGGGATTCTCTGCCCTTGGATGTGGGGTATCTCCTCACAAATTTATGGCAACATGTGGCCACAAAGAATGGTTTAGGAATGGGCATGTGACCCAAGCTGAGTCAATGACAATAACTTTGGGACTTTTGCTGGAAGTGTTGGGCAAGAGGTTTGTTCTTTCTGCATTAGCTGCATTAGAATGTAAACATGAAGATACTGGTGGTATTTGTACATGAGGGTTGGGGTGGATGATGGAGAAAGAGAGTCTGGGAGTGAATCTATCACTGAGGAGAATGGAGCAGAGAGATGGAGACTCAGGTTCTGGATGATGTCATTTGAGTCTTTGGTTCTTGCTCTGCCAGAAATCAGATTACTTCTGAGTGTCTCAGTTAAGCGAGTTCACTTTATTGTCCAAACCAACTGGAGCTGAGCTTCTGCACCTTGTAACTGAAAGAATACTGACGTAACCTGAATTTTTCACTCCCCACATTCTTATACCCCATCATATAATGGAATGACATTTCCACAGGGTGGTTTTGTCTTTACATTTGAAGTTAGCACTCCCTTGGACAGCAAGGAGATCAAACTAGTCCATCCTAAAGGAAATCAACCCTGAATATTCACTGGAATGACTGATACTGAAGCTAAAGCTCCAATACTTTGGCCACCTGATGTGAAGAGCCAACTCATCGGAAAAGACCCTGATGCTTGGAAAGATTGAGGGCAGAAGGAGAAGGGGGCAACAGAGGGTGAGATGGTTGGATGGCATCACTGACTCAATGATCATGCATTTGAGCAAACTCTGGGAGATAGGGAAGGACAGGGAAGCCTGGTGTGCAGTCCATCGGGTAGCAAAGAGTTGGACATGACTGAGCAGCTGAACAACAATAACAAGTATTACTAATTAAGGAGAACAAAGAAGGAAAGAAAAGTGTATGTCTCAGTTTTGAGTACCAAATTCAATTCACTAGCTGTATCAACAGAGGATGAGGTGGTTAGATGGCATCATGAACACAATAGACACAAGTTTCAGCAAACTCTAGGAGATGGTGAAGAACAGGGAAGCCTGGGATGCAACAGTCCATGGGGTCACAAAGAGTCAGACACGACTGAGCAGCTGAACAACAACTTTCTTAATGGCTGAGACGGTCTTTGTGTCCATAGTGGTGCCATGCTGCTGTCTTTATTCAGCAAACATTTTCTGATACTTTAGTATGTGGAGACAAACAGCATGTACCATGCTTACCTAGAGTACATTCAGTGTCAAAACTGCAGTCATAAATATTTCCAGGAGCAACACTCTCCCCACCAGACAGCTTATTACTGTAGTCACTATCTGGGCAGCTGTGCCCACAGCGGACGCTTTGCTGTTGCTGCTGCCACCGCTGCTACTGCCCGGGCTGGAGACAGACTGTGAAGCCAGGCTGAGAGGCTGGGACTCCACCCGAATGAACTCATCCAGGATAAATTCAATCTTAAAATTTTTTCCTAGGGGGGAAAAGAAAATCAGCAGTGTGTGACTTCCTTTGATTATCTGTTTGTTTTAATGCACTTCCAACTGGGTTTTCATCAACTTACAAATACTGTATAGCCCTTAATGAAGTACTTTTGGAAACTGAGTCAGATGAGCTGAAGTATAAACAAGTGTAGAGAGGGTCTCAGAGTTAGAAGTGTTCTGTCTGCCATAGCGAACTTCCCTGGTGGCTAAAAGGTCAAGAATCCACCGGCAGTACAGGAAACCCAGGTTCAATCCCTGGGTCAGGAAAATCTCCTGGAGAAGGGAATGGCTACCCACTCCAGTATTCCTGCCTGGAGAATTCCATGGACAGAGGAGCCTGGTGGGCTATAGTCCATGGAGTCACAAAGAGTCAGACAGGACTGAGCGACTAATACTTTCACTTCTTTCTGCTCATCAGCTATGGACAGGAGGACTCTAGATAGATTTTCCTTCTGGAGTGTCAATACCTACTTCTTAGGGGTTCTCTCCTAGTGCCCAGGACTGGCTGTTTGAAACAAAGGACAGTATGGAAGAGAGCTGAGGGTGCTGAGCCTTGTCTGATCATTGAACACTTGACTAAGGAGCAATGGAAAGACACTTTATCACTTTTCTTGCATATGCTTTGTTGTTTGTACAGTTTTACAGTGGTTAATCTACAAACTGGCTAACCTATGTAAAAATCATGAAGAGATGACTATATTTGACCTTTCTTACTGTACACAAGCAGGGAACTGGAAGCCTACACTTATGGGAAAAGAGAAAGCAAGAAATAAGAAAGGAGGAAGGGAGGAAGGGGGGGAGGAAGAGAACTAGAAATAACAGACACTCCAAGTGAAGATTTGAACTCTAAAGGAAAATTTACTGGATAAAAGGAGAACACTATTTTGTTATCATGAAAAGTGTCAAAATCTACATTATTGCTTTGGCACTCTAGTGATCCCAGTTACTTTGGAACACTGCCTTTGAAAGTGGTAGTATGAAGACCTTGATCCTCAGGTTGGGTCTTTGCCACTGGCCACCTTCTGAGTCCACCTTCCCAGGGAGGTGGGCAACCTTGTCTCAGATGGGGTTCTTGTCAAATGCCTCATAGCCCATCATTTAGGCTGACTGTTAGAACTTATAGGACACTCCAGGTTCTTGCCCCAGGGCACAATGTTGAGCTCTTTGACACTGGATTTCCATCACACTCTAGGTTGAGATAATTGCTGCCCAGTAGGAAGATCAAGGTTCTCTCTTTTGGAATGATTTTAGCTTTTGATATTTAGGTCTTATGAAAAAAATCCAGATTATTGTTAGAATTTCTTAACTTCTCTTACTCTTTATTTTGGTTTTTTAAAGAGAATTTATTTTTGGCTGTGTTGGGTTTTCATTGCTGTGGTGAGCGGGGGAAACTCTCTATTTGCAGCGCGAGGGTTTCTCTTTGTGGTGGCTTCTCTTGTTGCAGAGCGTGGGCTCTAAAGCTCCGGCTCAATAGTTGTGGTACACAGGCTTAGTTGTTCTGTGGCATGTGAAATCTTCCCGGATCAGTGATCAAACCCATCTCCTGCACTGGCACATGGATTCTTTACCACTGAGCCACCAGGAAAGCTCTATTGTGGCTTTTATTCTGACCTTTAGTATGTGTGTGTTTGAAATAACATTGGTGAGGAGAGTGAGGGCTGAGATAAAACTTTTTCAGGAGTTAGGGCTTATAAAGGTCCTAAATGAGCCCTGGGTTGAGGTAAACAGAGTAATGCTGGTCTGTCTCCAGTACAGAGAGTCTATTTCCTTCCTTTTGACATTGATTCATCTATCATCACTAGAGACCTATTTTTTGGATGTATCATTTTTGCCATGGTAGAAAGGCTTTTACCAGTTGAAGCTATGCCATCAGTCCACATGGAAATAATATAAGAAACCTCACTGTGGGAGTTGTGACTATATTTACGCTAACCATGTTGAAGAGATCATGAGTATACTTCATGAGAACTCACAGGAGACTGTGAGTTCTGGTTTCAGAGCAAATTGTAATTCATCAGAGTGACTGTTTTATCTATAAGGAGCTATGAATCATGAAAATGCTTGTGTTTTCTCCTTTGCATTGGCTTATAGAAAGACTGGAATCCACATTCCAGCCCAACTCTGAACTCCAGCATGGGCCATTAAAATTACCTGATACTATCTTACCTTTTCTTTTCTTGAGCTGAAAACTCTATATATTAAATTTTCTTACTATACATGTAATATATAATTCTCACATAGAAAATTTAGAACAATTACATATGGATAAGGAAGAAAATATGAGTCATGATATAATTTTGATTTATATCCTCAAATTACCTGTTTTAATTCTCTTAATTGCTTAATTTTTCACCTTGTTTTGCATATTAGATATATTTTTGTAAGCCAGACATTCTGATTTATACAATTTATTGACAGAGTAGTATAGACCGCTTTGTTCATTAAAAGGAAATTATAATTATCCTTATTTATGGGTATACATGTGAGGATCAAAAATAGTACATACACTCACCTGTTCTAAGAAGAGTAAGATCTGTGTAGTTGGCCCAACAGCTGCTAAATGGAATCGTTGTATTTCCACTAAGTCCACTGATTTGGTTATTATTGGAGTCCTTTAGTACGGCCTTCAAAGCCAGTGCAGTAATCCCAACTGATACACAATTACCCTAAAGAAAAAAAGAGTAGAGAATTACAACAATTGGCCTGTTACCATGCTTTTTTTTTCCCCCCCTAAAAAAAAGATATATTGAACTTTATCTTTTAAATGTCTCATTTCAAATTTTAAATCTACAGAAGCTCCTTTTCCTACACAAAGAGTTCAAATAACAAGCTATGGAGCAAGTTCACAGAAAAGGCACATTTTTAAAACAGTAAAAGACAACATTCATAGATAACAGTCCAAATTTGAAGAGGCAGTGCCATTCCCAGGTTGCCAGTGTACCAGGATTAGTGAAGTTGGCTCACCCTCCAGAATTGATAACTTCATTCTTCCACTTAAATAAATCTCTGAGTTATAACTTACATCGGCATCTTCTGCCTTTACTGAAGGCTGTTGAGAAAATGGCTGTCCCAGCTGTGTGGCCACCGGCTGAGTGATCACTGAGAGCGAAGTCACAAAGGCCACATGATGAACAGGAAACGAAAGCCTTCCAACCGGTTGGGCAGCCACCTGTGAATGGTCATGAGCGACAGAGTGGTTATCACATGATAAACTACATTCAGTGACAAACTCGTCTTAGCCAGGCTAAGTGTTTAACATTCATCAATAAAAGTATGTTCCAGGTGTGAAGTCAGTATTATTACAATATTTCCCCTAGAGCATATTCATGAAGCACTGTTGTAAATAATCAAAGCAAAGCATATTTTACACCAATAAATACTTTTTTAGAAGATACACTCCTTTTTCAACTACTTTATGATTTTGGCAATACTGTAAAAAAAATAGGGAACAATTAGAAAGACATGTTCTCTAACTTACTGTATTGAGATAGAAGAACAGTTAAAATAAGAAAGAAGCAATGTATTAAATAGCATTTTCTTACCTTAGCCCAGCCAGAATCACTGGGGCTGGGGATGGGATCGGTAATAGACATGGAAGAGACATTAAATCCGAGGATACTATTGGTTTTTCCTAAAATTACAGCTTGTCCAAGAGAACCAGCAATTTCTTGGAGTTCAGGTAACTGCATCTGACCTATGAGGAAAGTGTTATGACACGTGGACTGTAAGAATATGGAATAGGGAGAACGTGTGAGAATATTCCACTTCAGTTTTTGTTTGTGCCACTCTCTCCATCCACATTAGAGAATTCTATAGCTTTCTAACCGTACTTGAGCTAAACATGACAAAGTCATACTAAGGAGGTCAAGAAAATAAAAAACTCTGTAGAATATATATATATATTTTTTAGCTAGAATTAAAGAAAAAAAAACAAAGGTGATAATATAATTTCAAGAAAAATGAGTGAAAGCATGCAGGGAAAAATATGTCTTAATACTTTCCTATGTCATTCTTTGTTTAAAAGTGAAGCACTCTCATGTATGTCTATCATCAAATATTACTTTTTAAAAAAATAAAGTGCTAATTGCAGAATGGAAGGATAATCATTGAATTTATAGTATGTATTAATGTTTTTAGCTAGAATTAAAGAAAAAAAAACAAAGGTGATAATATAATTTCAAGAAAAATGAGTGAAAGCATGCAGGGAAAAATATGTCTTAATACTTTCCTATGTCATTCTTTGTTTAAAAGTGAAGCACTCTCATGTATGTCTATCATCAAATATTACTTTTTAAAAAAATAAAGTGCTAATTGCAGAATGGAAGGATAATCATTGAATTTATAGTATGTATTAATGAGTGGCTAACATTATCATTAAATTACTAACAAAAATGTTCCTTGCTCTGGACACTGACAATTTTCAAGGTTGATTCTGACACTGTAGGTAGTTTCTGCTCCCTTTTTCTAGCTTTGCGGTTCCTTGTAAACCTACTTCCCCTGCTAAGGCTCTTTACCTTGTGAAGGGGCACCTCTTGTCAGAGAAGCCTGGACCTCTCGCTTGAGCCCTTCTTCTCCTTCACCTCTCCCCACACCATATAATCAGTTCTCCATTTCGAAATCTCTCTGACTCCATTGCCCAAATCCTAGTTAACCCATCAGCAGCAGAGATACGAAAACAGCTTTCAAACTGGCTTCCTGGCATCCACTCTCTCCCTCTTGCATTCTGCTCTACACACTGCAGTCAGAGCGATCATATAGTAACTACAGAGTGAAGCCCATTAGAAAAAGACAAACAAACACTGTATATTAATGCATATATATGGAATCTAGAAAAATGGTAATGATGAACCTATTTGCAGGGCAGAAACAGAGGCACAGACATAGAGAATGGACCCTGTGGACATAGTGGGAGAAGGAGGGCGGGATGAACTGAGAGAGTATCACTGGCATATATACCCTACCATGTGTGAAGCAGCTAGTGGGAAGTTGTCATATAGCACAGGGAGCTCAGTTCAGTGCTCCGTGATGACCTAGAGGGCTGGAACTGCGATAACTTAGATGGGTGGAATGGGAGAGTGGGAGGGGGGCTCAAGAAGGAGGGGCTATATGTACACATATATACATATGTAATGGTCTAATCCTTGGACAATTGCCTCATCTCCCCGGTCTAATCAGAACCTGCTTAATCATCTAATCAGGTCATGCTTAAAATTTTGTATGCTAGGCTTCAGCATTATGAGAACCAAGAACTTCCAGACATACAAGCTGGGTTTAGAAAAGGCAGAGGAACCAGAGATTTAAAGTGCCAACATTTGTTGGTTTATAAAGAAAGAAAGGAAATTCCAGAAAACCATCTACCTCTCTTTTATCAACTACACCAAAGCCTTTGACTGTGTGGATCATAAAATATTGTGGAAAACTCTTAAAGAGATGGGGATAACAACCATCTTACCTGTCTCCTGAGAAACCTGTATACAGGTCAAGAAGCAACAGTTAGAACCCTGTATGGAACAGTCGATTGGTTCAGGATTGAGAAAGCAGTACAATAGGGCTGTCTGCTGTCTCCCTGTTTGTTTAACCTATACACTGAGCACATCATGAAAAATGCTGAGCTGGATGAGTTACAAGCTGGAATCAGGATAGGTGGGAGAAATATCAACGACCTCACTTGTGTGGATGATACCACTCTAATGGCAGAAAGTGAAGAGGAACTGAAGAACCTCTTGATGAGAGTGAAGGAGAATGAAAAAGCTGGCTTAAAACTAAATATTAAAAAAACTAAGATTATGTCATCCAGTATCATTACTTTATGCATATAGAAGGGGAAAAGGTGGAGCTAGTGAGAGATTTCCTCTTCTTGGGCTCTCAAATCACTGCAGACGGTGTCTGCAGCCAGAATACATTAGCTTCTTGGCAGGAAAGCTATGATAAACCTAGACAGTGTGTTGAAAAGCAGATACATTACTCTACTGTCAAAGGTCTGTATAGTCAAGGCTATGGTCTTCCCAGTGGTCATGTACTGTTGTGAGAGCTGGACTGTAAAGAAGGCAGAACGCCAAAGAATTGATGCCTTTGAACTGTAGTGCTGGAAAAGACTCCTGAGTGTCCCTTGGACAGCAAGAAGATCAAATCAGTCAATACTAAGGGAAATCAACTCTGAATACTCATTGGAAGGACTGATGCTGAAGCTGAAGCGCCAGAATTTTGGTCACCTGCTGTGAACAGTTGACTCATTGGAAAAGTCCCTGATGCTGGGAAAGCATCAGAGGATGAGATGGGTGGATGGTATCAATGATGCAATGGATATGAAATTGGGCAAACTCTGGGAGATGGTGATGGACAGGGAGGCCTCGCATGCTGCACTCTATGGGGTTGCAAAGAGTTGGACACGACTGGGCTACTGAACAACAACAATGGCTGATTCATGACATTGTACAGCAGAAACTGAAACAACACTGTAAAATCAATTATATTTCAATAAAAAAGAAACAAACAAAAAAACCAACAACAACCACAGCCAATGTTGTGGTGTATTGTTCCTACATGTCTAGCACCTTCCTTATCCAGACTCATGCCCTGAGGGCTTTAGTCACTGAGTTTCTTCCATGAAGGCTGGGCCCTCAAGCTTAGTGTGCTCAGGCAGCGCTCTCGGGCAGAAGGTCTCATGTGACACTGAAAATCACAGTCTCGGGGATTTTTAGTCCCTGCCCATTTTATTTATTTTTTATTTAAATTTATTTATTTTAACTGGAGGCTAATTACTTTACAATATTGTATTGGTTTTGCCATACATCAACATGAATCCACCACAGGTGTACACATGTTCCCCATCCTGAACACCCCTCCCACCTCCCTTCCCATACCATCCCTCTGGGTCATCCCAGTGCACCAGCCCCAAGCATCCTGTATCCTGCATCGAACCTGGACTGGCGATTCGTTTCACATATGATATTATACATGTTTCAATGCCATTCTCCCAAATCATCCTACCCTCTCCCTCTCCCACAGAGTCCAAAAGACTGTTCTATACATCTGTGTCTCTTTTGCTGTCTCACATACAGGGTTATCGTTACCATCTAAAGGCCTCTTTTGGTTGATTCAGTCTCTTCGGGATAAATGGCAGTCTTTCAGATCACCCACATACTCTCCTACAAGATGGCTTTCTGGGTATGCCACGTGACTTCATGGCAGCTGTACAAAGGTGCTTCACATCCATACACTGCTACTACCATCTCTCCTCGCTGGCTTTTGGTGCAGGGTGGCACGTCTGACCTGTTGGCATGGTTAACAGGTTCTCTCTGACCATCTGACATGTGAAGGCATCCATTTCTGCTGACTGCCAGCTAGAAACCAAAGACTTTCACTTGAAGAACTGTTTTTCCTGACATGACTCTTTGTCCAGAGGTCCCCTCAGTACTTAAGCAACCACTTTCTAGGGCACCTGGAAACTTACGGATGTCCTAAAATTTTGTGAAGGCTGTGAGGGGCCAGAACTGTTACTCCATGCATATCTTTCTTGCCACTTTGCAAAATTTTGCTGTGATGTCACTCCTTGACAGGTTATAGGGCTTTCCTTGAGACCTCAAGCCCTAATTCAGTTTAAGTCTTAGAAACAAGCCGTTAGCCTATCTTTCCTCCTGCCCCTATTTCCACATTCTTAAATGGCAGTGTGCTTATATCTGGGTATCTAAATCTGGCTAGCAAGATAAAACTGCTTTAAGAGAATGGAGGGTAGGAGAGGTTGTATGTGAAGCAATTTAGATTACATACAGGAAATAAATCACAGTTTTCTTTGACATTAGCGTGGCTAGTGTAGTAAGTACTGGACCTCAATACACGTAAGGGCTTACCAGGGAATTTTTTAGAGTCAGTGAACAATCTATATACACAGACCTGTATCTGAACCTGATGCAACTCCTAGACTAAATTAGAGACTATGTTGATCCCAAAGCCCTGATCCTGTAGATAGAAGGAAACCCAAGGTTGATGAAGAAGAGTAACCTATGACTGGGCAGAGAGTGAAAGTCGGTCAGTCGTGTTTGACTCTTTGCGACTCCATGGACTATACAGTCTATGGAATTCTCCAGACCAGAATACTGGAGTGGATAGCCATTCCCTATTCCTGGGGATCTTCTCAACCCAAGGGTTGAACCCAGGTCTCCCACACTGCAGGCGGATTCTTTACCAGCTGAGCCACCAGGGAAGCCCATTGGAAGATCTGGCTGCAAACACAAGCCTGTGCTTCCTATTTCCTTCAACAGAGAGCTGCTCAACAATTCCTTCCATTCATGCAAGCCTTTTCACAGGCTGATCCCCACAAGGGAGGAAGCTTTTGCCTGCCTAACTGGTAGAATTCCAGAAGAGCAACATGGCTGGTGCATGGGGTTAAACCTCAGAAGCAAACAGCCGGGGGAAATGAGTGATGACCCTAGTGGCAGAAGATGAGAACACTCAGTACCTAAGTGGACACATAAGAGAGCCTGGGAGTTGAATGAAGAAGATGCTTAGCAGGAATGAGGTAGATGAGGATTTTCTGAGTCTGCAATTTATACAACATGGAGACTCTCTTTAAGAATAAGTCTTATTTGTACAACTTTTATAATAATAGTCAATTATTTGACCACATTATTAAGTGGACCATTCTTCCAGGGCCTTGAAAGTTAAAGCCCATCCCAGGACTTGTACAAGTAAAGGGACTTGAAGCTTAAGCTGGAGGCTAATCTTCCTCCTACAAAGACCCAGATCTCATCTTCTTGGAGAAGCGTATGCCTAGATACTTGGCTTGACCACCAGAGACAACGGCATGGAATTACAGCTGAGAATGTGATTGCATGTCAAGAGGCCAGGAAAGTTCAGTTGTACCACAGAGAGGTTCGGGCAGAGCAGAGAAGACCACCCACCCTGTCACAGAAACTATGAGGACAAGAGGGCAACGGGAGGGTCTGAGGTCAAGAAAGCCCCTTGTCATTCAGACACCAACTTGAAAAGATGGAGAGGAACAAAATCTGAAGGTCTGAATATTTACCCAAATGCTCAACCAGAGTCAGCCTAAGGAAACCATAATTTAAGCCACCAAAGTTACCTCTGACAGAATGAAGGTGAAGGTGAAGTTGCTCAGTCGTGTCCGACTCTTTGCGACCCCGTGGACTGTAACCTACTAGGCTTCTCTGTCCATGGGATTCTCCAGGCAAGAATACTGGAGTGGACTGCCATTTCCTTCTCCAGGGGATCTTTCCAACCCAGGGATCGAACCCAGGTCTCCCGCATAGGAGGCAGAATAGCTGAGCTTATTTTTATCTCTGATACCTAGAAAATAGAGTATAGTGAGTGAGGGACAGAGAAAGGGGTGATGGCTAGTAAGGCTGATTAGGTCATTCACAGAAGTGAAAGACAGGACATATTCTTGCACGTTTGCACTTATTAGGGTAAATAGATGACTTTAGAAATCCAACCTACTACTCCACCTCTCAGAATCTCCAAGGGTTTATTTATCTCCTTTAGGAAGACCCCCACTCTCCTTTCTCTTGGCTTACAAAGAGGAGAACCTCTTTTGGTTTCCCACGATCTAGCACCTGTCTACCTCTCAACCTCGCCTCCAGCAGCTTGTTCTTCCTGGAGCCTTCTGCTGCAGGTCTTCTGGGTCCTTTCCAGTTCTTCAATTGGACCAAACTCTCACTACCTATTTCCTCAGCTCCAGTATTCTTACCACCCACTTTGACCAACTCTTTTCATTCATTGACCAACTCTTTTCATCCTGAATCTCTCAACTATAAGGTCACTTCCTTAGGTCATTTTTTGGATCTTACATTAGGTCAAATCCTATTGTGGAAGTAATGAATTGCTACAATAACAAAAGAGAGGTTGAAGTTTCTTCATAATTCAAAATAATTTGGGATTACAGGAGTAGAGCAGAGAAAAGCATTTCCAGGTCCTTAGAGGGTTCAGGATGTGGGGTTGGTGGGATTTCCTGAGGCCTGGCTTACCAAGCCTCAACAGTGTTATTTATGGATGCGGTTCTGGTAATGACATTACCCTTTTCAAGCGTCTACTTTGCATACCTGCGGTGTCATTGGTTATGAACTGAGGGGGAGGATCACCAATCTCCAGTTCAACCATGAGCTCCATGGATCTCTTCCTCCGCAGGCTCTCCCCTCGTATTACTTTGCTGACACGGATTTTGTCACTTGGTATCTTTAGGAACAAGGCAAGATTTCTAACCAGATTATGAGAGCTATAAAAGTCATCCTCTGTTACAGCAGGTAATTGGAAAGAGACAAATATGACTGCAGCGGTATGAACTTCAACAGGTATAGTTCCTTTAACCAAAAGGTAAAGCATCTGGTAGGTTCTATCAAAGTAGTTTTCACCAAGGACAGTGGAATTCAGGTTAGGAAGTAATTGCTCTATAAAGGAAAAAAAGCCAAAACAACACAGTTAAATTTATTTATATTATCATAATTACCATGCAGTATTTAATATTTGTTTAAATGTATGAAATTCTGAAAAAGTTCAATATTATCATTCTTTCACAGGAAAATGTGCATATTAAAAGCAAAAACATTTATAGAACTGACATGCAAAATTAGTTAATTTTTAAAATAATACCATTAATAATCATTATATATTAAATTTAGTTTAAAAAACACGTCTGCCTCTAATGCGGAAGACCTGGGTTCGATCCCCGGGTCGGGAAGATCCCCTGGAGAAGGAAATGGCAACCCACTCCAGTATTCTTGCCTGGAGAATCCCATGGACAGAGGAATCTGGTAGGCTACAGTCCACGGGGTCGCAAAGAGTCGGACACGACTGAGCGACTTCACCTCATAGACATACTAATGATAAATAAAATCTAACTATAAACTAGAAGTCTATGTTGTACTTATAATACTCTTTATATTTTCAGAATTTTAAAGCCTTGACCAATGGCATTTTGTAATTAAAAAATGTAAATTTAACTTTAATAGCCATTTAGTTTATGCAGTGCTCTATACCAGCTCTTAAGGTAAATTGATGATTCAGTGCTTCTATTTTTACTAAGGACAAAAGTATATACTATAAATGAAGTTTATAAGAAAACATCTCAGAAGGATCTCACATCAATAACACAAGTTTACATTTCAGATTGAAAACCCTTTAGTTAATGCAAAACAAATTCTTCTAGGGCACTGAATTTTTGTAAAAGTGATTGAGATTACATATACCTATATATGTAACGAATAAGTATATATGTGATTTTAGGGCATAGTATAAACAATGTCCAAGAAGTAATAAATCCACTAACACATATTGAACACAAAGTCTGACTGTACAATAATACTGGAATGTGGTATGAAGCTTCTTACCACATTTCATAGTGGGGCATACTGAGGAAAAGAAATTAGAATCTTAGAAAAAAGGGATTATTTCTTACTAACACAATAGACATTCATAGCAATGGTATTAAGAAGCCATTTCATTATTACTATACGTTTTTGAACATCTACTAGTATAAGTTCTACTTGCAATTTGGTTAAACATTTCATGAATATGAAGCCTGTGCTTCTGTATTATAAATTAAAGCTGTTCTCAAACTACCATTAGAGATGCATATATCACTTATTCTAGGTAACTTTCTCATGTCTTCACATTTTGGGAAACCTAGAGATATGTACAGTCATAATACAGGGATATTATTTCTCATTCCAAGTGTCAAAGCAAAATGTTTGTCTAAAAACAATGTTATTTCAGAAAAAAATTTTCTAAAAGGGCAGTGGTGGTACTGTTTTGCAGACTTCTGTAATCAACTCCCTGTCACCAATTTCTTAAATTCTGCCTGTTGATATTCTTTCTATTTCCTTGACTTGAATGATAGAGTACTTTGTATCAAAAGTATTGCTTTTTTTTTTTTTAAAAAAAGAGTTAAAATTTATAAAAATTAAGCTGCAAATAGGTGCGATCATTTGTATGTAAAAATAACACTGACTCTCCTAGTTTACAAGAAGGCCATGGAGCATAACAAAGTGCCTAGGTTATAGAGCTTAGACTCTATGTGTTCAGTACCTGGCACTGCCCCGATCAGCTTTGATATTGCTCTGGACTGAATTGGGTCCCCCCACTCAAATTCATGTATGGTAGCCATAACCCGCAATGTGACAGGATTTCGAGATGAAGCCTTTGTGAAGTAATTAGGTTTAGATGAAGTGAGGGTGGGGACTTCATGATGAATTAAGGCCCTTATAAGAAGGGACACTAGAGAGCTCATGCTCTCTCCCCAGCCCCTCCCTGCCACCTGAGATTACAATGAGAAGGCAGCCATCTGCAAGTATTCAGAACCAGACCACAATGGTATCCTGATCTCCCAGCCTCCGGAATAGTAAAAAAATAAATTTCTGTTTTTAAGCCATCTAGTTTAGGGCATTTTGTTATGGCAGCCTGAGCTAAGACAGAGACCTTGGCAAATTACTTCACCGCCCTGCGTCTCAGTTTACTCACCTGTGCCTTCCTCGGAGGGTTATTATTAGGACATAGGAACAGCGAGTTATTACATACAAAGCACTTAGCACAGTGCCTGACACATGGCAACGTCTCTGGAAAGAGCAGCTATTCATATCAGTAGAAGTAGGACTTGCTTCATAGACAGTAATGATTATGGGTCATTCATTCATACTCTCCTGTCTAGCTTCTATTATGATCTACAGCACACACTGATGTAATCATTAACCAAGATTGGGGGTGCAACTTAAATATGATAAGTAGCACTTGTGGAAAGGAGTGGACTGGCCTTATTAAGACCCTATTTAACAAAAAACTTCCAGGAGCAGAGATAAATCCCGGTTTCGCAACGCTGGTAAATGCGCAAGTTAGCTTCTTTCATATATTTCCTTTAAATCCAGAGTTTATTTCACATATTTACTTCACCGTGTTCAACTGCTGTTATGCTAACTTTCTCGGCAATACTTCTGGTGACTACCAGTGAAGTTAGGTTCTAACCTCTATGAAAGAGAAGTGAAGCAAACGTAGGGTAAAAATTCTAAGCGAAATCTCTTCTGTACGCAGGAATAACTGAACTAAATGTGTAGCATATAAATGTTCCCAGGGCAAAGGAATAGCCATGGTACACACAGACTTTTATCTGCAGGTGTGCAGATAGACAAGAATTCCATCAGGAGGGATCTTTCAGGGCACACATGTTCTAAACGAACACATCTTAGTGTGTGGTGGACCATGGGTAAACATTTATTTTCTCTGTATTTGTCAAGGGCTAAGGAACTAAAAATGTTAACAATGAAACACTACGATGAATTTTATACACCATTAAGTACATAGACAATGTATGCTGTATTTTTCTGAGCAAATACCTGTATACACTTGTCTAGTAAGTTCACAATATTTCTGTTGGGAGTTCCACACTGTATTTTCGGGGCAGACCAGTGTATTGTTCACGTAGACATCCAAACGCTGACGTGTGGGGAAAAAAATTCCTACCAGAACAGCCTATTAAAAATAAACAACATTTTTACATCTAAAGAGAACAATGAAACAGAATACTTAGAATTTAGCACTGCGAAAATATTCTTTATACACGCCTTCCGTAGAATATTAAAACAAAGTTTTATGGATTTAGGGTAATTATTAAACCAAAAAGTTTAAACAGATTTACATTCAACATGGGATCTCAAGGAGCTGGACATGACTGAAGCAACTCAGCATGCATGCAGGCATGCAAGATGTGTGTGAGTTCATGGAAAGGGCTTCCCATGTGGTACAGTGGTAAAGAATCTGCCTGCCAATGCAGGAGAAGCAAGAGACTTGGTTTTGATCCCTGGGTCAGGAAGATCCCCTGGAGAAGGAAATGGCAACCCAATCCAATATTCTTGCCTGGGAAATCCCATGGACAGAGAAGCCTGGCGGGCTACAGTTCATAGGGTCTCAAACAGTAAGACATGACTGAGCGATTGAGCATGCACGTATTCATAGGAAACAATGCAATCTAAGAGGAAATACTAGAGGACAACCTCTACGTTAAAGAAAGAATTCCTTTAAAAGAAGACATTCAACACAGGCTTTCAACTCCAGGGCCAGGGGAAATGGGAGCATTAGCGGTGCTCTTCTGTACAATGCAACCACACAAAATTAGGTACTTAATGTTGAAAACACTGCTCATCTCTGAGAAAATTTTGTTAGTAAGATTAAAAAAAAATCAGTCAAAATAACTATCCTGATTAAGTGTGGGTCATCCTTCATATTCATTCCCCATATTTCATGCTATCAGATAAAGTAAGGAGACTTGGCTTTTGCAAAGGTGGGGCAGAATTTACAAGAAATCTAATAAGCTACACGTAAATATTCTCTTTCACTGAAAAAATGGAGTCCCTGTCTGATTTAGACACTATTTTAGGAACTTTCAAAAGTCCCTGCCCTATTTGAACTTACATTCTAGAATAGGGAGAGACAATAAATAATAAAAATAATAAAAATTAGAGTATGAAGCATGTTAAAAGTTGAGAAGTGCCATAGAAAAAAAAGAAAGGTAGATCAGAGTCTGACTAACTGGGTGAGCCAGCAGGGAGGGGTAGTCAGGGTAGGCCTACAAAGAATGAGAGTTGAGGAAGTTGGGAGTAGAATGTAGAATGTTCCAGGCAGACTTACCATCATTGGAAACGCAGGTTCAGAGGGTAAGATGTCTGGTGTGGTGAGAATAGCAAGGGGCCCAGCATGGCTGGAGGAGAAGTTCAGAGTGCTAAGGGGTGGGGGAGATTGTCAGGTGCCCTGTAGACCATCGTGAGGACTCCGGCTCTTGTACGGAGACAATGGGGAAGTTACTGCAGGGTTTGGGGCACAGGCGTGGCCTGCTCTGACCTGTGTTTTTGAAGGTATCTCGGTGGTTACTGAGCTCTGTTACTGAGAACAGAGCACAGAGGTGGCAACGGCAGAGCAGGAGGAGGAGTAGGGAGGGAACTGCCTTACTCCAGGGAGGAGATAATGTTGGCTCAAGCTGGATAGAAGCACTGGAGGTGAGGAGTGGTCAGATTCTGGACATTTTGCAGGAACTCTCAATAGGATTTGCAGATGGGCTAGATGAGGAATGTGAGAGAAAGAGTGGAATAAAGAATGATTCCAAGGTTTTACCTTGAGCAGCTGAAAGGATGGAAATGCTCTCGCCATTCTCAAGTGTCTCCTTTCCTTACTCCTCTCTCTGCCTCGTCTCATACTCATTACTAGTGAGTATCAGTTCCTGATACTCTGGGACTTCTGAGTCTCATACTCTTAAAAAAAAAATCTATAATATGAGACCCCTACTTAACTTCATACTCTTTTCCCACGGACACAGCCTGAAGTTAATTATCCCAGATGAATTCATTTTACAGCAAAGAGCTGACAATATTGAAGATATTTTAGATAATGTGTTGTGATCTCTGAAGTAAGTTGCAAAGGTGTATTTCTGACATATATAAATAATAGCAGCATGGAAGGATGACAATATAATCCTAAGGGGCCGGTTTTAGATGCATGCTGTTTTTAGGTAAAAGTTGAGGTTTGCTTGCTAATCACAGAAATCATAGGGCTCACTGTCACACCTCAGATGTAGCAGCACAAGCCAGTGCATATGTGGAGAGGTGTTGGGAACTCCTGTGTGCTCTCAGGCTGATAAAGCTGCCTGGATTCACAGTATTCTTAGTGGTACCCTACTGGTTCCTGAAAAGGAGCTGTAAGACTGATGTTGTTCCAGAGGACAGGGAGGGAAGTAAAGTCCTTAGCGGATAGAAATATATGCAACTAACACCAATAACTCTTTTTATAAGCCTTTGATTTTTTAAAGTTTATTCATTATTTTTTTCTGGCCACACTGTATGGCATGCTGGATCTTCGTTCCCCGACCCATGCAGTAGAAGCCTCGAGTCTAAACCACTGGACTTCCAGGGAATTCCCCAGTAATTCTTTTTTTGTTGTTGTTTTAGACTTTTTAAAATAAATTACTTTGAAATAATTGAACAGAAATAATCATCATAGAATTACTGAATGACAAAGTGTATTTCTTGACAAAGTCAATAAATGAAATAATTTTTATTATCTTTTACATACCTATCAATAATTATTTCATTTATTTAAAATATTTTTTATTTTATATTGGAGTATAGTTGGTTAACAGTGTTGCGTTAGTTTCAGATAGACACATGTATATGTACAACTGAATCAATCACTTTGCTATACAACTGGAACCAATAATAAAATAAGAAATTATTTCTATTTTGCCTTACCTTGTCATGGTCAACATTAAGCAACATCAGTCGAAGATTCTGAGGACTGGTGCCTGTGAAGTAGACCTCGTAAGGTTTGCCCAGAGCCACGATGCTGTGAAACAGGGACAGTCTTCTCTGGCATGTGTACCCGGCACACCAGCCATGATCCTGTGGGCCTACATCCACACAAATGAAAGTTCATGTCCCGTATTATGAATATTACTAGTGCAAAGCCTGAAGTGTAATTGTATTCAAAATAAATTGCAGTGGTCAAGTTCAGCATTTACAGCCATTATCCATCCACCCGTCCATTCAGTGCTCTAAGCTATTTCTCAAGCCTTGCCTTAAAAAAGAAGGCAGGGTTCTTTCCTGGTGGTTCAGTGGTTAAGAAGCCACCTGCTAATGTGGGGGACACAGATTTGGTCCCTGGTCTGGGAAGATAAGCCGTGTACCACAACTATTGAGCCTGTGCACCATGGAGCCTGTGCTCCACAACAGGAGAAGCCACTTGAACAGGGAGTCTGGGCACCACAACTAGAGAGTAGCCCACGCTCGCTGCAACTAGAGAAAGCCCAGGCAGAGCAACAAAAATCTGTGCGTGGCAACAAAGGCCCAGTGCAGCCAGCAGATAAAGGCTCCTGACGGACTTGAAACAAACAACAACGGGTTACATGGAAACTTTTTTTTTTTTTTGAGAAGGAAGGCAGGGAAGCAACTCCCTCTCTAGTATCCTTACTTGAGGCATTGGGAGGTTATTAAAGGAAATAACAGATTTACTTATATATGTATTTTAATAATCACATTTGAGTCCGGGCCCCACAGTGAGGAAGAAAATGCTTGATACTTTCTCCTATCAAATGTGACTTTGGGTGAGAACCAACTTTCTCAAACCATTTATTGAGAAATACACTCTAACAGAGCTAATTTGCTAAAAATACAGCTTGTACCTAGAAAACATACACATTTGAACATCCAAATCACTGGTGTATTAATTATTTCTTTCACACACTCATTTGTTCATTAGTTAATCTGTTAACTTGACAAAGTTTTAAGAGTGTTTTTATTGCCTTTAACATTCCTCTTGTTATTTTAATGTTTTTGTTAATGAGGATAGGTACTATTGGAGGGTCAACATCATACATAAACAGAAGAAATGTGAAAAATAACACTCCATTAAACTCTCTCAAAAGCCAATTTCACCTGAATCCAGACATTTCCAGAACACACGTAACGTGACTTGTAAGAAACTTCTCTATTGCACTTCAGTTTTAAAGTGGCTGGGATTATATATATATATATATACAGCAGTGAGATATGGAATGATGAATTTTCTTGATGTATTTATTCATTAGTTTTGCTCAATTTCCTAGCTTGCTTGGAATTATCAATATTTATAACTTAACTTCGATTGAATTTTACATCAATATAAACTTCTGAAGTTCAAATAGAGCATAACATATTCCTTAGCATTAGAGACATAAATCCTAGGATGGGGAACAAGTGTACACCCATGGCAGATTCATGCTGATGTATGGCAAAACCAATACAATATTGTAAAGTAATTAGCCTCCAATTAAAATAAATAAATTTATATTAAAAAATGAAAACATAAATTCTGCTTTTAAATAAACCTTCTTTGTGGGTTTTGGACACAGATATTTCTATGCCTAAAATAGAAAATTTAGAGTAACATAAGCCATATATTAAAAACAAATAAAATTGAGGGAAACTTTAGTGGTATGTACTAATTTTATCTTGGAATTTTTCTTTCCACCTAGTAGAGACATCCCAAGCTTCAATAATCCTTCTAACACTGTCATAATTTTTGCCATGTTGCTATTATTTATCATTAAACTATATTCTCATTAAACTGATGTGCATGTGTGCTAAGTCAGTTTAGCTGTGTCCAACTCTTTGTGACCCTATGGACTGTAGCCCGCCAGACTCCTCTGTCCATGGGATTCTCCAGGCAAGAATACTGGAGTGGGTTGCCATCCCCTCCTCCAGGGGACCTTCTCAATCCAGGGATCGAACACACATTTCATGTCTCTTGCATTGGCAGGTGGGTTCTTTACCCTTAGACAGTCACTTTTTAAAATTTATTTAAAAGAGAAATGTCATATCACTATTATAAATGGAAAACTTGTATTGCCTTTCAGGAAAAGCAAAATATAAAAATAAATAGAATAAAATCTTTCCCCATATAAAACAGAGCAATTTGTAAATCTCTTCATTAGTCACTTCAGTTCAGTTCAGTTGCTCAGTCGCGTCCGACTCTTTGCGACCCCATGAATCGCAGCACGCCAGGCCTCCCTGTTCATCACCATCTTCCGGAGTTCACTCAGACTCACGTCCATTGAGTCCGTGATGCCATCCAGCCATCTCATCCTCGGTCGTCCCCTTCTCCTCCTGCCCCCAATCCCTCCCAGCATCAGAGTCTTTTCCAATGAGTCAACTCTTTGCATGAGGTG